>OX424572.1:171880994-172048494 GCA_949152435.1 Gastracanthus pulcherrimus | reverse complement strand
TAACGATTGTAGTGCGGAACCAAGTAAATCGTTGAACGAAGAAAATGAGTCGATAATTCGACAGTCAGTGCACATTCACAGAAAAAAGCATTCGACGAGATTAACAGTTGTCGCCCAGGACCAAGTAATTCTTTAAACAAAGAGAATGATTCTAATAGCCTCTCAGGAAATGATAGCCATTTCAAGCGTAAGTATTCATGACGTATACATTTTTTTAAAATACACTGAGCAAACTATATATCGTAACTCACGTAACATGATATCGTAAAAATTTACGTGTCGAAAGCGTAATTATTCATCGTCAGAAGCAATAGGATACCGTAAAAGTAGCTATCTGAAATCTTAACTTCTACATTGAAAATACATTTTTAAATATAGCATAATTTTTTTAGAATGCGAAATACTCTGCACAGATCCTGTTTATAAGCTTACAACATTGTATCAAAAGGATTTCTCTTTAAGATATACAATATCGTAATTTTATAGTATGAAATTTATATAAGTGTATATGTTCATTTAACTATACGTTTTTAACCCCATAACTGGCACGGCATTTTTGACTATTCGTGCCAAAACTGGTAGCCGCGAATTTTTAGCAAAATACACAAAACCTGTGTTTTCGGAGGTTTTGAGGTCTCTGATTTGATTTCAAATTATGTAAATTTAAGGTATAAAATATGTACATATATGATCCATTGCCAGTTTTGGCACGACTTATTTTGTACATATATGAGCCATTGCCAGTTGAGGGGTTAAGAAATATATAAAAAGATAGGAAACCGAAAAATAGTATGAAATAATTACAAAAAATTTAATTGAATTTTGAATGTTTTTTTACGTTGCGTACGCACACAGCGTTATTTGAGTAATTAATATACTGGAATAGATTCAAGATATACCTCGAATTATTATACCTACATTATGTTAATTTGTATCAATTGAATTGTTTGTTATCCTAAACTTGAGATCAATATAATTCATCATTATTTATTTACGTTACTTTAACGAATATAATTTTATTTATTGTAATATTTACATTTTTAGTGCAAAAGCAATCAGTACCCATCTCATTTAAGAAGTGGGAATCTACATATAAATGGCTAAAACTAAATTCATCGAATAAAGCTATCTGTTTGATTTGCACAAGCGCTGTGGAAAAAAAATTGTTGACTATTGAAAATAAAAATACCAATACTTCAAGACAAGCATACGTGGAGGAAGGTTTTAGCTGTTGGAGAAATGCTACTTTATCATTTAAAGGACATGAAAAAAGCGAATTGCACATTCATGCCATTGGAGTCACACTTACTAATAATAATAAGCATAATATTTTAGATTATTTAAGCTCAGCGAAAAAAAAAGAAATGTGGGAATCACGAATCGCCCTAACTAAAATGTTTAGTACTATATTAACATTAGCGAAGCAAAGTCTCGCTTTTAGAGGACATAACGAGGCTCGATCAAATTTACTTCAATTTTTGAGTCTGAGAGCAGAAAACGTATCTGAGCTTAAAACATGGCTACAGCGCAGTGGGCATAAATGGTTACATCATTCTATACAGAATGAAATACTTGGCCTAATATCAGAAAGTATTTTGAATATAATCACAAAAGAAATAAAAATTAACAAATACTATTCTCTTAGCGTAGATGAGACGGCTGATATTTCGCGCCTGGAACAAGTTTCGATTTGCATTAGAACTGTCTCAGATGATTACTCAGTAAAAGAACATTTTATGGAGTTTCGCGATACAGGAAACACAAAAGCTGAGACTCTTGTCACGATTGTAACAAAATTTCTTACTGATATATCATTAGATATAAATGATTTACGAGGCCAATGTTATGATGGTGCAAGCAATGTATCTGGTCGAGTTTCAGGTCTTTAAACAAGAATTCTTGAGCTTGAACCTCGCTCACTTTTCGTTCACTGCTCAGCTCACTCTCTTAATTTAGTCGTACAGGACGCCCTTGAAGACATCACGTTTGTGAGAACTTTTATAGGCACAATTAAAGAAGTTATAAACTTCATACGCGATTCTCCGAAACGTCTGTGTGAATTCAAAACACTTCAAGAAGTTCAATCTGACAATCGAATCGTTGCACTGTCTCCGTACTGTCCAACAAGGTATGCTTAGTATCTTTTTTACGTATGGTAGTTTTTTGTGATTAAAACAATCTTATCATATTTTTATCCAGTTTTAGTAACAGATTTGTTTTTTAAAATGTTACTTAAGTAAAAAAATATTTTTCAGGTGGGTGATGCGAATCAAGTCTCTAAAATCGCTATATCTAGTTGACAATTATAAAGCTACAATTGCATTTTTTGAAATGCTAAGTACAAATCGTGAATCAGATTCAAGTCACTCAGCAAAAACAGTTGGATTTTTACAAAATATGAACTCTTTTCAATTTTATTTTCTTTTGTCAACAATCATTGAGATTTTTTAACAAATCGAAGTTTTGAATACTCAACTACAAAAACCGGATTTGTGCGTTAACGAATCGCATAGTAAAGTTCATATCGTAACTGAAAACCTGAAAGAAATGCGAAAAACAAAATTTCAATTAGTCTGGTCAAAATGTGTCGAAAACGCTGAAACGTTAAATATAGGTGAACCCGTTATACCGAGAACACGGAAGATCCCGAAGCGACTCAACAATAATTCAACCAGCGCTCACGTTTTTGAAACGCCAGAAGAATTATACCGAAAACAGTATTATGAAATTCTGGATCAGACATTAATGGCGCTATCAGAACGATTCAATACCGAAACTATGGACATTTTGAACAAATTTGAAGATTTTATCATTGGTAAACCTGGTAACAGCGTTGATAAAATTACGGAATTTTATAATGTTTCGATACAAGGAAGACAACAACATGACGTGGTTGAAATTGATGGAGAGAAACTAGTGAAACAGAGAGACATTTTTCTTGACACAGCCGAAAGAAACCGTATTTGTATCAAATCATTAAAAGATGTAATAGTACATTTAAGTGCGAATGAGCCTCTCAAGAGTATCCTCGATAAGTACGCTAAATTAGTCAGACTATTACTAACAATTCCAGGATCGTCTTGTACAAATGAGAGATCATTCTCTGCTTTGCGGCGCCTAAAAAATTATATGCGTTCAACAATGCTGCAAGATAGACTGAACGATATAGCAAGGATACACATACATCAGGACTTGCTGAAAATGCTCAATATGGACGATTTAGTCAATACTCTTATTAACCGTAATAGTCAGAGGCAATCAGTGTTTGCAATATTGTGATTCTTTAATAAATTTTAGATGCATGAATAATAATAATAAAGGTTATATAAAAAATAATATATAATAATATTAAGACATTATAAATATGTGATGTAAAGAAAGAATAAATACGTTATATAATGTTAATAATAAAATTTACATGTTGCTGAGAAACGCTGAACAGAAAATGTTTTACTGAATTCTTAATGACCTTTTTTTTTTCTTGAACGTAATACTTACTCCATACCTACGAAAAATATGAAACGCCGCCCTTGGTACGGATAATAAATTTTAAAGTAGCAAAGGCTGGGTCGCTATCTCCGCAAAAGTGAAAACGAGCCGATGCATTGACCAAGCAAAAAAAGAAAAGCCTCGCGCAACACGGTCTTAAGGAAAGGATGCGTGCAGGTAGAAAAAAAAATCTCAGCAAGAAAATGCTGTGGACGCGCGCAAGTAACAGAGAAATCTCAGCAGTAAATGATCTTAGAGAATGGCTTCGTGTGCGTTGAAGGTCCTCGCGCGTAGGTGAAAGCAAATGGTTTTAGCAATAAACGCATTTTAAAGTAAGGCTTACTGCACGCAGATATTTAAAAATTCTTTTAAGCCGATACGCTCGCAATATTTCCAAGGACGAGATGAGTCGATGTACACGAACTGATACGGCGGCTGCGCGAATGGAAATCGTTCGGTATATAAAGTCGTGGTCACTCTTTCACAGTAGTGGGAAAAGAGATTTCCTCTCGAGCTGTTTATTTCGAACTTATTCGCCGGCGGCGCGAAAGGAAATCGTTCGTTAGATAAAATCTTAGGCACTTTTACGGTCAAGAGCAAACATCGGGATGAGCGGCTTGTAAAAACATATATATAAGTCCTCAAAGAAAACAAAGGATAGCTTCCAAACTTTAACGGCGAAGGAAAGCTGAGGATAGCTGATAGGCAGGAGCCAATACATTGACGGTGCACATATACAAGGAAACTGCATTCTCAGTGATAAATCGTGTATGACGATTTCTGGAGGAGGAGAGGTGTGTTTTTGAAAATTAGTGGAGGGAACATTTTTTATGAACCGTAGGATTCTTCGAAAAAGTAGTAGGAAGGGAAGCTGCGAGAATGGGTAAAATTTCTGTAAGGGAGGTGTTATTGAGATTTTGGGAGGAAAATTTCTCACGAATCGCAGGACTTTTCACAAAACGTAGTGGAAAGAGAAACTCAGTTTTCCTATATAAATATCATGGCGCTTGATATGGTCCATCAGTTCACGTATGTGAAGAGAGCGTCTAAACTAAATGTAAAATACTTGACGTAAATTATGAAAAGTATTTTATTTACTTTACTTCTACAAATACGTGCTAAATTTTCATTAAAATTCATTCTACCTCGTGAAAAATGGTATCTCGCGGATTAAACGAGCTAGGACTAAGAATCGTTCAGAATGAGGATAGAGAAGAAGAGCTTTGGGTCAGTGCTAAACTATTTTTTTTAAAACTTATAAATACGTTTATTAATTTTATTATTAATTTACTTTATAGCGTTTGGACGAAGGCGAGCTGCCAATATAGGCCAGGAGGGTTACAGATTGGCATGGCTCGAACGTGACGTAACTTAGATAACTATTGGAATCACTCGGGAATGGTATACCTATTGAAAATATCGAGGTGCGCCAGCTTGAAAAGGTGTGCTATTTGCATAAACAACGATAAAGTGAACAATCGGAAACAATCGCAATAACAATCGCATATAACTCGGTAAGTATGCATTTTATAGAAAAACAAGATAGGGTTCGTCCGATTTCCGTAGATTCGAAATGTTCGCTGCAAAATGCTTGAAAGTGCAAAAAAGTAGGTAAAAAACAAGGTAATTTTAAATTATTTATTTAACAATGAAAACATAACCCAATCACGCCATAAATTTAGACAAAAGTACTTGACTGCAATACAAAATGAGAGCCACAAGGCCGATTAAGATCGGAACGACAGTTTTAGCATAATGCAATTGTTAAGTAACCTACCTGGAAAAAAAGACCTTTTTGTTAATTTTATGCCAGGCTCAAAGTTATGAATATTTTTGGCGCCCGCGCTTTTACACCTTCTTGGACCCTTAAACTATCATATACAATTGCTATCTCAACCATTTTTCACTTTTTAATAACTTTTTGAGCGGTTTAAAAAGTTTGAAAATTTTGTCTTTTAAACAAATAAGCCTGTGAAGCGGGATTTGCGATTGGGAAAAAACCGGAAAGTATAGGAAAATAGTACTCGGTAAGACGCTTCTTTTAAAAAAAAATCATCCAATTCGGTACAGTAGATGTTGAGATATTAACTTCCAAAGTCGGGAAGGGTTTGTGGCATAACGGTTAATGATGTAACAATAAATTATATATCAATCGATAGGTTTTTCCGAGATGTTTTCGTATCTGCTTTCAAAAATTACATTGCACGTGTGCATCACGCACAAAAATTTTCATAAAAATTGTGTAGTGCGCGCTCCGAGCTGAAATTCGGAGGGGTGGGGATAGGCTATGAAACTTGAAATCGTCGCTTCAAAATTGGCGCGCTCGCTTCAGGATGACATATCTCGGCTTCTACTGCACCGATTTTGACGATTTTTTTTAATTGGGGTAGAAAAACGAGAGGATTTCAATTTTCATAGTTACATTTATCAATTTTAAAAAATAAACAATCGGTGGTCGATTTTCATAATCAAGCATTTTTAAATGTTGGTAAAAATTAGTGCTAATCATAATATCCTTATTGTGCATATATTGTTCATTGTAAATGAGTATTAAATTGAAAAATTCAGGCTAAAACTATTTTATTGTTGCTACTATTCGTAGAAGCCATAAACATATATACTTTGGGTTCATTTATGACTTTGTTTTGTTACTTAGTGTTGCAAGGCAACAGTTTAATTTTGCTTATATATATAAAGTATACTAATTTTTAATAAATTATTCGCACAGCCCCTGTAAAAAATTGAAAAGACATTCATATATTCAAATTATGAAACTAAAATAACTACTGTTGCTCACTGCATAATAGTAGGTACTCGTCCGAGATCTTTTGTATCTTGTCTTCAGGTTGCTTTAGGAAGCATGCTTAACAAAAAATATGGATCCAAAGATCTTATACGAATTTTAAATTATTTAGGATTTTGTTGCTCTTACGACGAAACTCAACTTTTTGAAAGTTCTTTATTAGCTCATCCGCAACAAAATGCTTATAATAATGCGTATACCCAATTTGTTTTTGATAATGCAGACCACAATGTCAACACTATTGATGGGCGCAACACTTTTCACGCAATGGGCGGCATTCAAATCGTGACTCCGCATAGTTCAGTGACATCAAACAAGTTCATTAATAGATTATCCTTACGAACACCTTCTCAAGAAATCGGAAGATTCGGTAAAATTGATTTAGAAATATTTCACAAACCTAGTCGTTCTGGAATGGAAAATATCATTGTTCAAGATTTAGATAAAATACGCCCTGTATCACTTGACATAAAATTATCAACATGTCTTGACATAAAATTATCAACATGTTTCTACGGCAAGCATAGATATTCGACAGATTTTCTGGGGTGGAACGGCTACATGGAATCTATAACCAACCACTTAAGTTATGCAAAAAGCAGAATACTTTTTTTACCGTTTGTCAATGCTCAGCCGAGTAATTATGATACTATTTATACTGTTTTGATTCAGGCTCGCTTAAAAAGTAGTGAAATAGACCAAAAGTATTGCTTTGTCACTTTTGATCAACCATTGTATTACAAAGCTCGAGAAATAATAGAATGTTGTAAGGACGAGTTATCTTCAGTAATTGTTAGATTCGGTGGATTTAATCTCTTAATGTCGTTTATGGGAACTATTGGATTTATTATGGATGGAAGCGGTCTTAAAGGGCTTTTTTGTACAATTTTTACCGAAAATTCTGTTGACAAAATTTTAAACGGTCATGCTTATTCAAGAGCTGTCAGAGGCCATATTTTGGCTCACTTGGCTTTAGGATGTTAAATAATGTTATCTTATTTTGATTTAACGAATAATCAAAACGCACTTATAGATGATAAATTGACTTTAGAAGATAGTACTTTAACAAGCATTAACGAAGAAATTTTTTTTAATATTTATAATAAATTTTTAAGACATGTTGAAGAATTGAAACATCGTGACCCAACTGCGAAATTATGGCTCCAATACTGTGACATGGTAACAGTGATGAAACAGTTTATTCAGGCTGAAAGAATGGGTAATTGGAAGTTACACCTCGAAAGCGTTCGAAAAATGTTGCCATTTTTCCATGCCAGTGGACATTATCTATACGCGAAATCTTGTCAACTATATTTGCAAGACATGTATGAACTCGAAAAAAAATGTATCCACTAGAATATGAAAAATTGACAACAAAGGGCTTTTTCACTATTAGAAGATCAAACAAATTTTGGAGCGGCATTTGGTCTGATATGTCTATAGAACAAGTTTTGATGCGATCAATGAAAAGCAGAGGCGGGCTTACACACGGTCGAGGAATAACAGATTCAGTTCTTGCGAAATGGGTATTGACAATGCCTTTCCTTATCGATGTCAGTAATTCAATGCAATTCTTTTGTAATATAGCTTTTACTACTTCAGAGCAACACGTTGATGCTAGACCTTCACGAATTCAAGAAGACAATCGTGCGTTAGACTTAATGTTAGAATTTTTCAATTCTTATGATCCATTCGTAGTCTCTGATGCAATTATTTCACTTAGCTCAGGCATTAAAGGTAATGAAAATATTAATTGTCACAATGCTCTGGATATCGGGTTAAAAATTATGAATAATATTGTCGGAAAAAATTTTATTCATTCTATTAAATTAAAAAATGAAAATGTCATTATCAACCCTGCATTAATATTTCAAAGAATTAGTATAACAATTGAGGGTAAAACCAAGTTGAAAGATTGTTTTGCATATGAATTGGCGCTTTATCCACTTTCTATGTTTGACAATGGTATAATGCGTAAAACTGAGAAATTTAAATTGTATGATTATTTTCAACCTATGTACGACGAGCCATCGTTAGATAATTCTTATCATATAATTAATGGAGGATTTTTATTGCATAAGGTTGTGTGGCCACAAAAAGAAACTTTTGAAGTCATTCTTGATCGTTATGTAACTTATGTAACTAAATATTACGCTGCCAATAGCTTTATCATATTTGATGGTTACCCTGAAAATTTAAAAAGTAGTATTAAGGTGCAGAACGATTACGTCGACAGGCTAGAAAGTTATGTGCAGAAATACAATTTCATTTGTCCATGACCGCATCAATATCGCAAGAGAAAATTTTATCGAACGATCGCAACAAAAATCGATTTATTTTATATTTACGAGAAAAATTGCAAGCCGCTGGATATCGTACTGAGCAAGCTCAAGAAGACGCTGATACTCTAATTGTTGAAACCGCTATAAATCTAGCCACCGACGAAAAGCCAGCCATTATTGTAGCTGAAGATATAGATGTATTAGTAATTTTAACGCAAAGAGCGCCTGTAAATAAGAAAATTTATTTCTTAAAACCAAGTAGAGGAAAAACAGCTGAAAGGCTTTACAGTTCCACATCTCTTATCGGCGAAAATTTAAAAAATCTGATTGCTTTTATTCACGCTTTCACTGGATGTGATACTACATCTGCTTTTTTCAAACAAGGAAAAGCTAAAATTATAAAATTATTAGAAAAAAATACAAGCTTAATTGAAGAAGCTTTAATTTTTAATAAAACAAATTCAACTGCACAAGAAATTGAAAACGCTAGCACAAAAATCATTGCAGCTATGTATGGGGGCAGGAAATCTAGTAATTTACAATTAAATTATCTAAGATATTTATGTTTTAAAAGTAGCTCTACGAAGAAAGCTTTTAATTTAGCTATGTTTCCGCCAACTGAATTAGCTGCAAAACAGCATGCGTTTAGAGCATATTATCAAGTGCAACAATGGCTCGGTAATTCGTTGGACCCGACGCAATGGGGTTGGAGTGTTAGGGATAATAAATTACAACCAACATATACAACTGATTTACTAGTTCTTGACAATACATTACGAGACATCAGTTGTAAATGTACAAAGGGCTGCACAAAATCTTGTAGTTGTGTAAAACACGGATTAAAATGTTCCGATTATTGCGCAGGATGCCACGGTTAAACTTGTAAAAATTGCGAAGAAAATGTATTAGACAGTAATATAGATGTAGAAGATAGTAGCGAACTTGATATTGATGGTGACAATGATGTACAATTCCATGTAAATACAGACATATTAACAACTAACGAATGCGTTTCCGACGACGAAGACAGCGACGACGAAATTCCGTGTAAGAAAAAAGTATGCCAATTAATGTAATAAATAAACTTGTATTATAAATAAATTCTGTAAATTATGTAAATTTAATGAAATTCTCAATATTTTACGATTATTTATACCCTATCTCCTGTTATTCAATGTACTATATGCATTAAATAACAATTAAATTAATTTATAACATTATTACGCATTAATTCTTCAATTTAATACTAATTTACAATGAACAATATATGCCCAATAAGGATATTATGATTATCACTAATTTTTAGCAACATTTAAAAATGCTTGATTATGAAAATCGACCACCGATTGTTTATTTTTTAAAATTGATAAGTGTAACTATGAAAAGTGAAATCCTCTAGCCTATCCTCACCCCTCCGAATTTCGGCTCTGAGCGCGCACTACACAATGCTTATGCAAATTTTTGTGCGAGATGCACACGTGCAATGTAATTTTTGAAAACAGATATTAAAACATCTCGGAAAAACCTATCGATTGGTATATAATTTATTGTTACATCATTAACCGTTACGCCGCATACCCTTCCCGACTTTGGAAGTTAATATCTCAACACCTACTGGACCGAATTGGATGATTTTTTTTAAAAGAAGCGTCTTTCCGAGTACTATTTTCCTATACTTTCCGGTTTTTTCCCATTCGCAAATCCCGCTTCACAGGCTTATGTATGGCGTGATTGGGTTATTTTTTCATTGTTAAATAAATAATTTAAAATTACCTTGTTTTTTTACCTACATTTTTTGCACTTTCGAGCATTTTGCAGCGAACATTTCAAATCGACGGATATCCGACCAACTCTATATTGTAGAAAATTTCATAACGAACAAATTTATAAGTATACATTTTTTCTCTAAAATGCATACTTACCGAGTTATATGCGATTGTTTCCGGGAGAAAATGCGATTTTCGCATTTTTTTTCACTTTTTCATTGTTTATGCAAATAGAACACCTTTTCAAGCTGGCGTACCTCGATATGTTCAATAGGTATACCATTCCCGAGCGATTCCAATAGTTATCTAATTTACGTCACGTTAGAACGATATTTGAAAGATTTCGTCGTAATTCTCCTGGCCTAATATGGCAATACGTAGCCCAACGAATGGAGCAGGATAATTCTCGAGAAAAACAGAGAATGAGGTATAGAAGGCATATAGAAAAACTGCGTTACCTTAAGTTCAACGCTAGTAAAAGTGTAAAAGTTAGTTTCTGGATAAAATAAATTATAAGACGTATATTTAAAATTGATATTATTACATGTTTTATTTTATTAATCCGTAAAATATCGAATTCCGTAATTACTCTTTAAGCATGGCGACGTGGTAGGTCGCTTTGGATATTTATAAACATAATACAGTATTATATTATTAAATTCGAGAAGGCAATTTTTCCAAAGGATTCAAAGTGTAAAATCATGTAAGGAAAGGTGAAAAGTAATGTGAAATTTTGAAAAGTTCAAATAAAATGTGACTGAACATGGTCAATTTTGTTTATTATTATCGACATGAAAATAATGAAATTTACGTATAAAAATAAATGTACAAAAAGTGCCGAGGTCTTGTTTTTACGAGTGAGTGAAATGTCTCAAGCTGTGTTAACAGATAATAATATTTTTCGAAACAAGATCAAGAAAGAGAAGAAGAAAGTATGTATAACACACACTAACGAGAGAAAAAAATGCAATTGTACCATCCACTACTATTAACTTCATATTTTTAAATGAATCGCGAACAAAAATTATAAGTGTCGGAATACAACCTTTGCATAATGAACAACCACAGCTATTTATCCTGCTACCATCCAATTTCAGTAATATTGGCAGTATCGACGCAGTTACTTAGATTAAAATTCAATACAATCTCAATGAAATAAGTGATTCTTTTTTGCTTCTGAATGCTGGAGTGAAAATACTGCTTCACGTCTTTCAATGAACGATTTGGAAATCGTTTTTACTAACACATATGACGCTAAATCGATTATTTTTAATAATAAAGCACAATATTCCGAAGATAAACAAACAAAATACAAGAAATTTTATCAAGCTACTAATGTGTTACAAAAAACGTCTTTCGAAGGATAGAAAAATGCTATCGTACAGTGGGATCACGATATATTACCGCTCGCTGGGGCTGTAGGAGCGGAATTTTGTCCAAAAATGTAATATATCCCGATCTCCCTCCATGCGGTAGCTCCACATCGAAGTTCTGCGTTCTACTGCACCACCGCGGCGCGCCGACACTACGTGCCGTGGTGAGACAGCGAGTGTGTGTGTGAGTGAAAGTACGTCCGGAGGGGAGCGCTCTGAGCGGAAATATATCGCGGTGTATTATATCGCGATCACACTGTATATGTAGAAGAGCGCTATCGCCGATTTCAACTGATGTTAAATGAGATTATAAAATTAAAATTTATTTTTTTTGTGAACAGTTAAAGGAAGTTATGAACGATATTGATATAACCTCTTAACATGGCTATGACTTTGTAAAAGTGTTTTTATTCCAAAATAATGATTTCAAAACTAATGTGAAATGTAAATGTAATGATTTGGAATCGGGTGATTTTATAAAACATTACTTTAAAATTGTAAACTTAGAATACACATAACTTCAACTAGATTATCTTATTTAGGAAATGCGCAATTCTTCAAAACTTTATTTATGTATGAATACGTGCGAAATATTGGCATAGTGCGTTTCTTACACATAAGAATTGTACACGTAATTATTGTGCACAATTTAGCATTGGTCAAATATATCTATATATAATTTGACCAATGCTAAATTGTGTTGAATAATTACGTGTATAATTCTTATGTGTAAGAAACGCTCTATGCCGTAATATTCGTGTGAAATTATAAATTTTGTATTTTTAATATATTAATAAAGTATTACTATACAGGGCGGTCCTCGATCAACTTTAATTAAAAAAAATGACAATCTCGGATTTTTTCAGGATAGTCGAGCCTCTTGGAAGAAAAGTCCATTTATTCTTTATTTTTTTCCTCTTTTTTATGCTTTTATTTTCTTAGCGCTTATATAAAATCTTTAGATTATTATAATTATAGTTTTGGACATATAGAAACATTACCACAGTTGAAAAAAGGAAACAAATATATGTATGTAGCATATAAAGTGAGAATGACCTTAACGCATAATAGTAAATACTATAGAGATCACCTAAAAATTACAGCGTCTGACTGAAAGGTGAAAATGTCCCTATTTCAAAATAAACATAACATTGGGTATGTTTTTGTTTCAAGTAAACTTGTCAGTCGTTCAGATACAGTTGAACAGGAAAGGTAAATATCGTAAGTTATCATGCCAATAAATCCGAGTAACTATCATCAAAGGTAGGGAGCGATAGTTTGGATATCGATGAGCTTTGGCATGGGTGCAACCGAAAAGTCTAAGAAGTTAGTAAGTAGAGAAAATGAGTTTCGCTCGATGGCATTGCACAACTGGGGTTATTAAAGAGTTGGGATTATAAAAGGGTATCCACACAGAGGTGGTAGATGTTCCTCCGTAAAAAGGTGTAAAGCCTGTACGGAACTCCGTAACAAATAAAGGAAGTTGATACAATACAATACAATACTATTATTCAGCGATGAAATTGATTTTAGTAGCGATAAACTGTAGTGTTAACGTTATATAAATATTTATAATTAAGTATATAAAAAATCTTTAAATTAAAATAGTTTACCAAAAATGTTTCAATTTGCTTATCTCTTTGTAAATTAATTATTGATGGTTTATTCATTTATGTATGAATAATCATAAACCATTAAAATTAGTAAATACTTCGTTACGGACAAATTAAATTATTTTGATATGGTATAAGTCTTCGAATAACAAAATCTTACGGTTCCTTACGTGAGGGTAGAAGGGGGGGGGCGGATAATAGACCTTGCGTAATTTGTATTCTTGAAGTATTCAGGATAGCACCTTAATTACAAATATATAAACTGATAGATAATGGAATATGTTATTTAGCATTATCTCCATAGAAATAAAAACTGATTTTTGTAAAAGGTAACTTATCAAATAGATCCTAAGATTATTAACTTAGTCTATGGCATAAGTAGCTTATGTTATGTACGATTCACATTTTGATGGCCATTAATGGTACATTCAGAAAGATAGTTCTTTCCTCGGGTGTACGTTCTGGAGTCCAAATAGTAAGATTTAGATAAGGTCTTATTTCGTTTCAACCCGTGAACAGTGGTTTGATATCCATAAAATGTCCCAAAATAAGATGTAATTATGTAACACATTTTTGCACGCTTATATACACTTGCGCATGTTTTGACATATTTTATTCGTATATGTACACAAAATCTATTTATGATTTTTGTGAAAGGGATATTTTCGTATATTTTCTTCTTTTAATGTGTAAAAATTAAAAAATGTATTCACAATTATTCACATTTTCTCGCACTTTCACACATTTATCTACATAAATTGTTTCATCTATTCTAGCTTATATATGCTAAGTTCACTTTTCCCGAAAAATTTATCTAATATACTAATCCTCTAATTTTGGGAGCACCTCCAAATTAATATAGCAAATATACAATGGGAGTTAGGGGGGTAAATACATATATGGAGAGCCGAGTGAAACAAACTGTCATCTCTTTTTTAATTTGACATTAAACGAATGAGAATCGCATTTTTCTTAGTGCAATAAACGGTCATGTCAAAAGACTTTTGTCATAGTCGGGGCGTCTCAGAATTTAAATACGGAATTCCAATTAAGAGAAATATTAAGGCGTCAAAAGATAGCTTTTGACCTCTAGAATCCAACCCTAATTTCTCGTAAATGCATCTGGAACGGAAGTATGTTTATTTAAGCCAAACGAAGCCTCAAAATAGCGTTTATTTAACATTTCTTGAAATAACTCGCTAAATTTGTATTTTATGAAAAATAGTCACTCTAATAAAGATGTTTAAAATTAAATTTTGTATAGGACTAGTACTTTTTCAAAGTTAAAAAATCAATTTTAATAGTTCAAAATGTCCGTCGAAGGGTATAATTTGAAAAATATTTGAGCATAAAGACAAATACGTTAAGAAATGTCGAATGTTGCTAATAATACATTTAGGGATGTCTCTACATATGCCTAAAAAGATGCTCCGGGTCCGATTTCCAAATTTCAATATGGCGCTCTATTACAACGTTTCTTATGCAACATTTTGGATTTACTGTCACGTCTGTCCTGGAAATCTTTTAATGCAACCCTTGGCAAATTAAAGGTTTTAACGTGTACTTTATGCATGCAAAATTAAATTAACCCCTATTTTTTAAGGAAATACACGAAAATAGCTTTTTGTAAGGGGGCGTTATCTTCATACTTTGTAATATTTAAGTATCGAAAGTAAGTGCATTGGAATGTACTTAAAAAAGACAAATAAAAAAAAACGTTACGATCCGACCAATAGGAGCCCAGATATTCTGTTTTTTGCAACAGTGATTACAGGCCATGTAATGAATATTTATCACCTGTAATGAGTATTACTTGACACTTGAAACGACTGTAGTTGACTAAATAACCTAATAGTTGAATTTCTTTCTGATCATTCTCGCCAACCAGATCGGAATAAATGGCCGTGGAACCGTGCGATGTCGCGCGAAGCGGCCAAAAAGTAGTCAGCGTTGCCGCTTGCTTCCCCTCTCGTAGCGACATGACATCGCGGTGGTGGAGGGGGGCGCCTATTGCGAGTTCGCGAATTCCTGTCCCCCTCCACAACCGCGGAATCGTGCCGCCACGAGAGGGGAAACAAGCGGCCATGCGTCGGCGGCTCCGTTGCTTTTTGGCCACTTCGCGCGACATCGCCCGGGTCCACGGCCATTTATTCCGAACTGGTTGGCCAGAATAATCGGAATAAATTCAGCTATTAGAGTATACCAGAGATGAGTAGAGAGATTGCTAACGTCAATGCTACGGTGCGTGCCCAATAAAAGCCACTGATTCGAGCGCCGCGCCGCGGGTTAGCGTCGAAGCTGGCGCACAATTCAGTAGAGCTATGGAGGGGGTATATACCAACCGTGCGCCTGCTGTAAGAAGAGGGGGAACGTGCGCCTGGCTGGTGGGCGGAGCGAACGGCAGCATATTTTCTCTGCGCGCCGCGAAAGCAATTCGGGAGTCGCGTAGTTTGTCCTCGTGGCGCTACAATTGAAATTTTATTTTATGCACATTACACGTTTACCTCAAGTACAATAGCAAGTACCTATAACTTA
The DNA here is from genome assembly GCA_949152435.1 of Gastracanthus pulcherrimus. Taxonomy (NCBI): domain Eukaryota; kingdom Metazoa; phylum Arthropoda; class Insecta; order Hymenoptera; family Pteromalidae; genus Gastracanthus; species Gastracanthus pulcherrimus. The sequence goes on along the minus strand of OX424572.1, from coordinate 172,032,633 downwards.
AGCTTCGATAATTAAATGTAAGTCCCAGAGCTTCTCTATGAACATATGCGACATACAAGCTTTAAATGTTCAGTGCACCGACAGCTGAGGTGGCTAACGCGCGTGCCTGTCGTCTTTGCTTTTGCTGTCTCGGGTTCGAATCCCGCTTGCTCCATATTTTTTTTCATTTTAATTCTTCATATGCTAATTAAATATTCTTTTTTTTTTTAAACATTCGTTAACGTTTATAGATACACATTCAGCTTAGAAAAAATATCCTTACGGCAAGAAAACAATATTAATCTATACATTATTTTAATAATTGTACCAACCAATTTCAGTTTATTCAATGCAGTTTATTCATTACAAAAATTGAAAATTCCCTCTTAAATTTAACCAACACATTCAATTTCATTCGAATAAATACTGCACTGAATAAGTTGCAATTGATTAATAGTACTTTCATTAAAATAATGAACCGATTCATATTATTTCGTTGGCATTGGAAAAATTTATCAAAATAAATGAGCAAGCACATTTATAATTTTTTAAAACTGAATTCCTGAGTAATTATACAACTAATTTTTATTCGTGTACACGTTTTTAAAAGTTGCCCTTTATGATATTTTAATAGCTTACAAAGATGAAAAGTAAGAGGTTAAGGAATATCGTAGTCATATCATTTTTCTATAGTTTTATTAACTATAAAGATATAAAATAGATACCTACATTGATTATATTGCTTTTTATTTATTGTTATATACTTTTTACTTGATTCAAAACGCTAGAAAATTCTCTGTATTAACTTTTTTATAAAATCTTAAATAGAATTTATTTAAATAATAACAAGTACGGTTTTTAAAAAAATTCAAATGTGAGTACGGTGAGCATGGTTTTCCGCTCGAAAAAAGTTTTAAATAGCATGCTATATGGCTTAAACGGTTTGTATTACGTGCAGTAAGAACTATGTTAAAGGCCAGGACCGATAAGTTACTCCAAGACCCTAAACCAGTACAAAAACATAGATATCACGGTACTCACATTTACTCGGGAACACGTTTTTTATGCAATTTTCCACGTTTTTTCACCTAAATCCATCCACAGATTTTTTTTTATCGCCGTTGAAAAAAATTTCTTTTGATCTATATTTTCGTTAACTTAGAAAACTATAAAGAAATTATTTGCTGTCTCAAAATAAAGTTTAAGTATTGATTTAAGCTAAGGACACGTAAATTGCCACTTTTTTGCAAATGACCCATAACTGAAATTAAATTTTAGGAATTTTACATGATTTTGCGGTATTAGTAAGTTCTTTGTATACTGTTTCGATGATTGTAAAAGTAAGTTTTTGATTCTGTTTAATTTGGCTACATTTACGTGGAGCTTCAATTGTACATAAAACTTGCGTTGGTAAGACGGTTTGAATATCATAAGGCTCTGGCCACGTAAAATTTTTGTTTTTTTTGAGCCATAAATTTCGTGATTAATTCATTATTTATAGTTTCTAAAACGCGATCTAGATACCATATCTTATTATAAATTACTATACAAACCAATCGTCTTTGATGAAGCTGTTTAAATTATACATTGCAGTTTCCTGTTTTGTTGTAATACGCCAATTTAAGTATTATCGTGAGCACTACTTTTATGGGTATTTTTTCTCTGTAAACCATAAGCAGTCATATTATAAAAATTAAATAATTTTCATGGTATTTGAAACGAAAAAAAAACTACAAATGAAGTTCTAAAAAGTGAACTGATTAATTTAAAAAAAGTAGATACAATATGTCGTAGAATATTAACAGTAAATAGCGAAGAAATGCAAAATTTAGAAAATTTTATTTGATGTGCTAAAATTATTCTTTGAACAACTAACTTAAAACCAGCGTTGCTGAATTGTTAATTAGCCAATTAATAATTATAATTTAAAATTTAATTTTCAATTAAAACTTTTTTAATTGACAATTAAAATTTAGTTGTCAATTAAATTTTTTTAAATTAACAATTATAATTTAGCTGTCAATTAAATTCTTTTTAATTAAAAACTAAATATTAATTGTCAATTTAATTTTTTTAATAGACAATTAAATTTTAATCGTGAATTAATAAAAAATTAATTGACAATTAAATGTTAATTGTCAATTCAAATTTTTTTAATTGACAACTAAATTTAATTGTTATAAATTTAATTGAATAATTTTCAATCATTAATTATAATTTAGCAGTTAATTGAAGTTTTGTAAATTTACGCGTATACCACGCATATGAACAATAGTGAAAAATATTTATGTCAAGGTAGGTACTTTTACATTTGTACTTTACGTACTTGATGAGTATTATTATCTAAATATAAATTTTTAAATTAGAAGTTTATTAGAAAATTTTTTGAAACTTTTATATTTAATCGTTTCAGCACCCTTTACACAAATAACCATTCATCTTTAAAATTCAAAACATAAAGCATTTTTATTACACAAAATACCTATAGTCTTAAAAAAATCAAAAAATTATTTAGAAAATTAGTAAATAATTTCGATGTATAAATATTCATTTTTTAAAGAAATATTAACGAGAAAATAATATAAAAAAAAAAATTTAAGCGTATATTTAAATTTGAGAACACAATTTGTAAATCTTTTGTATTTTTAGAATCATTTGTACATGTGAACTAACTGTGCTGCTTAACAATATAATTAATTAAAAAAGTGGCAATTCACGTGTCCTTAGCTTAAATCAATACTTAAACTTTATTTTGAGACATGCAAATAATTTTTTTATAGTTTTCTAAGTTAACGAAAATATAGATCAAAAGAAATTTTTTTCAACAGCGATAAAAAAAATCTGTGGATGGATTTAGGTGAAAAAACGTGGAAAATTGCATAAAAAACGTGTTCCCGAGTAAATGTGAGTACCGTGATATGTATGTTTTTGTACTGGTTTAGGGTCTTGGAGTAACTTATCGGTCCTGGCCTTTAACATAGTTCTTACTGCACGCAATACAAACCATTTAAGCCATATAGCATGCTATTTAAAACTTTTTTCGAGCGGAAAACCATGCTCACTGTACTCACATTTGCATTTTTTTAAAAACCGTAGTTGTTATTATTTAAATAAATTCTATTTAAGATTTTATAAAAAAGTTAATACAGAGAATTTTCTAGCGTTTTGAATCAAGTAAAAAGTATGTAACAATAAATAAAAAGCAATATAATCAATGTAGGTATCTATTTTATATCTTTATAGTTAATAAAACTATAGAAAAATGATATGACTACGATATTCCTTAACCTCTTACCTTTAATCTTTGTAAGCAATTAAAATATCATAAAGGGCAACTTTTAAAAACGTGTACACGAATAAAAATTAGTTGTATAATTACTCAGGAATTCAGTTTTAAAAAATTATAAATGTGCTTGCTCATTTATTTTGATAAATTTTTCCAATGCCAACGAAATAATATGAATCGGTTCATTATTTTAATGAAAGTACTATTAATCAATTGCAACTTATTCAGTGCAGTATTTATTCGAAAGAAATTGAATGTGTTGGTTAAATTTAAGAGGGAATTTTCAATTTTGTAATGAATAAACTGCATTGAATAAACTGAAATTGGTTCGTACAATTATTAAAATAATGTATAGATTAATATTGTTTTCTTGCCGTAAGGATATTTTTTCCAAGCTGAAATGTGTATCTATAAACGTTAACGAATGTTTAAAAAAAAAGAATATTTAATTAGCATATGATGAATTAAAACGAAAAAAAAATATGGAGCAAGCGGGACTCGAACCCGAGACAGCAAAAGCAAAGACGACAGGCACGCGCGTTAGCCACCTTGGCTGTCGGTGCACTGAACATCTGTAGCTTGTATGTCGGATATGTTCATAGAGAAGCTCTGGGACTTACATTTAATTATCGAAGCTTAAGTTATAGGTACTTGCTATTGTACTTGAGGTAAACGTGTAATGTGCAGAAAATAAAATTCCAATTGTAGCGCCACGAGGACAAACTACGCGACTTCCGAATTGCTTTCGCGGCGCGCAGAGAAAATATGCTGCCGTTCGCTCCGCCCACCAGCCAGGCGCACGTTCCCCCTCTTCTTACAGCAGGCGCCCGTTTGGTATATACCCCCTCCATAGCTCTACTGAATTGTGCGCCAGCTTCGATGCTAACCCGCGGCGCGGCGCGGCGCTCGAATCAGTGGCTTTTTTTGGGCACGCACCGTAGCATTGACGTTAGCAATCTCTCTACTCATCTCTGAGTATACAGTCTACTACTGTCATTCCAGTAGTTTCAAGTAAAAATATTCATTAGATGACCTGTAATCACTGTTGCAAAACAAAAGATACCTCGGCTTCTATTGGTCGGAACGTATAACGTTTTTTTTAATTCGTGTTTTTTTAAGTACATTTCAATGCATTTCTCTAGACTCATTTGAGTGTTTGTTGCACGAAATAATTGTAAAATATAAGAAGCTAGAAGTGTAAAACAGGATCGATGACCATTTGTTGCACCGGGCTCTTTATATCGTAAAGTATTACGATATCAATTTCGTGAAGTATTACGATATGAATATCGTAAAATATTACGATATCAATATCGTAAAGTATTACGATATCAATATCGTAAAGTATTACGATATCAATATCATAAAGTATTACAATGTCAATATCGTAACAGTGCATTCACAGTAGCAAGTGCCCGAGTGAAATTCTCCCATGTATCCCAGCGTACGAGTAATGCAAATGAACCCTGGAAATTAGCCCCGTGCACCAGCCTTGCCAGAGGAGCACTCGTATTCCGGGAAATTTTCTCGCGTCTGAGAAGGCATTCGCGTGCGCTAGTCCTGATACAAGAACATCCGCACGCGCGTATGCTATCCCGCGGAATCGAGAAAAAATTCCGGAATACACGTGCTCCTGTGGCAAAGCTGGCGCACCGGGGTCGACTACCAGGGTACACTCGCCATACACCTGGGCGGGGGTGCTTGCTAAAATTTCCCTGGCGATCGCATAGACAGCCTCGTATTTTCGACCAACTCGGAAGGTCGCTCCAGCACACCCTTGAACACGAGGGTACCGCGGAGACGCGAGTGACCTCGCCTCTGCCGAACCTATGCCCGAGCACGACCCGCGTGCTTTTGTGTAACCCCTTCAGCGCGGGGGCTACCGTGAGGGCACGAGGCGTGAGACGCGCGTGTGGGCGCAGCCTCGATAGATGCGAGTTCATTGCGAACCATCGTCCGTCTGGTGACCGAAGCGAACCGCGCGCGTGTAAAGCAGACCGGTCTTGAGCACTCGGGCCCCTTCTCTAACGCGAGGCAGTACGCAGTAAGCGCTCGGCCTCCCTCCTCCCTCTCGTACGCGGGGCGCACCGCTCGTGCTCGGACTCCACCTCGCGTTTGAGGGGCGCTCGGGCCCGGGCTTCAGGTGCGCACATGCTCGGGACCCAGCTAGAGGCGTGCCCGCGCTCGAACTCGAGCTTGGGATGTGCTGGCGTTCGCGCCCCAGCTCGGGATGCGTCCAAGCTTCAGGTGTGCCCGCACTCGAACCCGAGCTTGGGATGTGCTCGCGTTCGCTCCCGAGCTCAGGACGCGCCCAAACTCGGGGAATCCTCGCGCCCGCGGCGACGCTCGTGGTCTAGGCGAAACGCTTGCGCGCGAGGTAAAATGCGGGTGTACCTCGAGCACGAGGGTAGCCTAATAGTTAACCGTTAGTGCACGAGGACCACACTTATTAGTTATTTATATACCGCCATCAGCGGCCAGCTACTTTTATTTTAAATAAGTTTTTTACACAAATATAGTACAAGAGAATACACTGATGAACGGTATATAATAACCTAACGCTACTTATACGCCATCCAGCACAAGGTATTCAAATTATGCTTATTGCAACTCGCTACGACGAGTTAAAAATTATTTTGTATATATTGTTAATAACACAGATATGATGCTGGCAGTATATTTATAAACGCGTATATACAATGTTTTTTGAAAAAATCCCATACCAACTTAAGTCCACATTTCTCGGGAGAAGTGTCTTTGAAAAATAAAAAGTATTTCTCATGTGCCAATTACTATGATTAGAATACTATTTGACATTTTATTTGACAAATATAATTTTGCTGAGATGATTTGATCTGGTATATCAGTGGAAGCAACAAAACGTTAATATCACGAAAAGGCACAGATATTTATTTATAAAATATTTTTATTTATACCTGTAACTGAGAGAAAAAATTAGTAACCATTACTAGACTGTCTAGTAAATCCAATAGGATGTAGGTCAATTTTACTCATTACTATACTATGAAATTTACGACTGAATACTAGACTTCTTGTTTTGAGGGCCAATTATATCTTATTTTGGTTGTACGAGACTTAGTACTAGGCATGCTTGTAATGTTTACTATCTTGCTAAGAATAGATACTATATTGTAACTGATATATAAAGGTACACTGAGAAAGGATTGGGTTCACATGAAACCATACATATTGTTGTCGTAGCTACATTAAGTTGGTCGGTGATATTGTACGCTTGTCACAGCAAAATAATATAACTGTGAGAGCAATAACAAAGTATTGTTGAAGCAACAATACGCAGTTTAGAGAAATTGAATTGAATAAAATTAAATAAATAAAATTAATTTCATTTTATTAAATTAATCAACCAGATTAATTTAATTAATGAAAATAATTGCACTCAGTCCTAGTTTGGCTGTGATACATTACTAATCGCACCACATTATACTTTTCGCCTACCCAGTCTACTAATTGTTCGTACTCCTTGTAGTTGCCGTTATTACTTATTTTTCTCAGTGTAGTTGGTCGGTTGATAAAAGCATCACAATTTTATTGATCTGTATGAAAGTCCAAAATAAATTGTTGAAATGAAGCTCAGCTAATATCATAAATTAAAACATTTGGTCAATTTGGATTGTTCGTGGTATATAAACATTTAACAGCTTCAAACCTAAAGATAAATCATACATATAATAATTTGAATAGTATATGAAACCCAACATAAAATGCAATTAATTAATCTAATGTCCAAACAACCTTCTATTCTTTTTTATTATGGAACTATACACAATCAAAGTGTTGGCCTACATTTCTTATAAGAAATCTGGTCTATAAAATAAGCTTTTATGCATATTATTTGTTAGTTTACGTAGTTATTTTTTGCTACTTTATTAATTTGAAAATCTAACAATACGAAGTAGTGAAGAAAAAAGGGTATAAACCTATTGCTTTCTTGTCATTTCAATTTAAATTATAAGCAGAATTGGGCTAATCCCGGCCACAATGTTATTTATATGACGTTCCCGAAAGTAAGGTTAAGAAAACGTTGCGCTGCACTCTCAGGTAAGGAAATAGTCCAGTAAAATTAGCCGAAAAACCCTTTTTTTTCCACCTCACCGATTGAAAAAATTCATGTTTATGTAAACGAGTGCTCTGATTCTGAATCTGTTGACGAAACAACCAGATTTTTACCCGTTTGCTTTAACAAAATTGGGGAAACTCCCCAAAAACGGTTTTTTGCTTATATCTTTGAAAGTATAAATCGCATCAAAAAAATTTAAACATGAAAGTTGTAGATCGGGAACAAAACCTATAGGGTTGAGTAAGTCCGCTCAAGGCCAGGTGTCATATTTCACCGATAACGTAGAAATAAGGCGTAAAAAGTGACTTTTTATAACTCCACAACGAATACAGCTAGAAATTTGTAATTTTAAATAACCCGAAAAATTCGATCAGTTTAATTAATTCACAAATAACAATAGATAAAATCCTTGAAGTTATCTCAAACAGACCGGGAAATGATTACAATGTTAAAATCAAAATTTTTTTGCAAAGTATCGAAGATATCAGCGAAACTAAACCTCGTTATCATAAAAATTGTCTCTCTAAATTCTATCTGAATTGTGAACCATGGCGATAGCTGCGAAAATATTGAACATGTATCTACCGAATCATTAGAATCAACCGAAAATATCGAAGAAAATGAATTAATTGATGAACTGATAGATTTACCTGTAAATAACATATATTTATTTGAAAATGATGAGTGTGCCTGTGATTTTCAGAGTGAGTGTGAGAATGATTATGAGAGTGAGGGAGAGAGTGACGATTCATCTGAGTGTGATTCCGAGTGTGAAAAAGAATCTGACGAAGCGGTTACACAGCCCAAAAGACGAAAATTTGTTGAATAAAATTTTTGTAAATTACTTATTCTGCAAATAAAATTGCGAGAAACAATAAAACCGATTGGAATTGACATCTGCTTACTCATGTACTTTTTCTCCCTTATACATTCATCCTGAAAGAAAACCTTAAAATTATTGCATATAAACATCAAGATTTATTTATATGCTTTCGGTTAAAATAAAGTGTATATCTATGCAAAAACAAAAGAAAGGTTGAATTCCTAATGTCTTTGTACAAAGAAAAACGGCATCAGCGATCATACTTCAATATCGAGCGCCTGGGCGCGGCAAACTTTCATACACACTCGCTCCGCCGAGTGAAACTGCCGCTGCGCGTCTCGCGCGCGCCTTATGTTTGAACATCAAAATAATCGATTTAGTCTCGTGAAACATTATGCAATAATTTTTTCTATAAACTTTAGATAAATATCTAACGAATGACATTTGAAAAATCTGTTTATAATGAAATGTCAGTGCGCAATGATTATTCGAAAACAAAACTTTATCTCGGCTCCTATTCGTCGTAGAATATTCATTTTTTTTCAAAATTTAGGTAAAAACTCCAGCTTTTCAGCTATATAATTATCTGGCACATTAAGATCTATTAAAAAAATAGGTTTAAAAATTGTCATTTTTTTGCCGCCATCTTTTTTTGGGTTAAAATTGAAAAATCGATATTTTTATTTTTTCAAGTTATAAAACTAATCTTTGCAAAACTGTAACCGTCAAAAACGTTATTCTACGACCAATAGAAATCTCACAATCGTACTTTCCGTGAAACGCCTTTTTTAGGGAAACTCGCTATAACTTCCGAACAAATGAAAATTTTCTTACCAAAATTTGCAGGCTGTCTCTACATAAAATAGAGCATGTTTCCACAAAATTTCAGATTTCTAGCTGTATTCGTTGTGGAGTTATAAAAACTCACTTTTTACGCCTTATTTCTACGTTATCGGTGAAATATGACACCTGGCCTTGAGCGGACTTACTCAACCCTATAGGTTTTTTCCCGATCTACAACTTTCATGTTTAAATTTTTTTGATCCGACTTATACTTTCAAAGATATAAGCGAAAAACCGTTTTTGGGGAGTTTCCCCAATTTTTTTAAAGCAAACGGGTCAAAATCTGGTTGTTTCGTCAACAGATTCAGAATCAGAGCACTCGTTTACATAAACATGAATTTTTTCAACCGGTGAGGTCACATCAAGCATTTTTCATCGATTTTCGGCTAATTTGACTGGACTAAAACTTTGCTTAAGTATTTTTGATTGAACAGTGGTTATGTGTTGCATATTTCACTGTGTAAGTGCGAATAATAATGCGACAGATCATATCAAAGTTCATATAATTGATTTAAAGAAATTTTTCACCTATAAAAGTAACTTTTTATTGGTGGCCGGAATTTTATCAAGGTTGACCGGTATTACCCTTTCATATGGGGTAAATCCGGTCAAAATGCTTTGTTTTATATCAGCTTAAAGCTTCGATATCTTACATTTTTATATTAAACCAATAAGAAATATTTTAAGTCAATGATTTTAACTATCACAATAATTATTTAAAGTGAAAAAACAATTTGAAAGTGGAAATAACAAGCACGTTTGCTTAAGTGACCGAAAATACCCCGTTCTCCCCTAAAACCATGAAAATTTCTTGAAAAATTGTGAAATGGGCTTACATTTGCAACAGAATTTTAAAAAATAATTATAGAATATTTCATAAATTTTGTCACAGTTTCTCATAGTATTTCACAGTTTTTCACAGTTACTCACATTTTATCACACTTTCTCACAGTTGTAATTTCCTTTATACTATAAGACAATGTAACGAAAAAGAATGTAAAAACATGTGAAAAACTGTGAAGAACTGTGAAAAAATGTGAAAAAATGTAAGAAACTGTGAAAAACGGTACATATTTGTTTTGTAACAGTTTCAAAAGTATGTGTATTTTCACATTTTTTCATACTTTCTCGCATTTTTTTCATACTTTTTCACAGTTTTTCACAGTTGTCATTTGCAGTAGGGAAGTTCTATTTTTTAAAAATAACTAAAATTTTAATACTACTTGTAGTATGCAACATTCTTTAACTCTATAACTATTCGTGTTAGTTATTTTACTGGAGTCTGTTTATTTTACAGCTTCTTTTGGTAATAAAAAAAATTTTTCGAAACGCTATATTTTATGCTATCGAGCCCCCCCCCCCCTACTTTCCATTTTTCCATTGTGATTTTTTCAGTCGCGGAATTAAATATTGGTTTTTCGGTGAGTTGAAAATGCATGTTTTACAAACTTTTAAGACATGTAACTAGATCCTAGAACGCATATTAAATCTGATAAAATATTTTTATGAAGATATAAAAAAATTTAATTACAAAAATAAAAAATATATTTACAATTTACAACAAATGTTTTTCAATCGTAGACTCGACAAATTAAAAATGGTTTTACCCTATTTAAACTATAACTTTAAGTAATAAATTTTTGTTAGTAAACCCACAGTTTTAATGAGTTGTTTGTACATTATATTAAATAAATATAAAACTGAACAATTAAATTTGCGAGGATGTAAACGGATCCCATACGCATTGCTTACCGCGAAAATATTCAAAACTATTTTCTGATTGCAAGTAATAACGAAATCCATTAAATCGGAAGGTATAACAAGCAGTTTTTTCAAGAAAGTTTGTTTATCACGAATAGAGGCGGATGGAGTATTGCCGGTCACCTAAGCAAAAGTGCTTGTTATTTTCATTTTCAAATTGTTTCTTTGAACTTTAAATAATTATTATGTTAGTTCAAACCATTGACTATAAATATTTATTATTGGTTTAATATAAAAATGTAAGATATCGAAGCTATAAGTCGAAATAAAAAAAGCATTTTGACCGAATTTACTCCACATCAAAAGGTAATACCGGTCAGCCTTGGTACAATTCCGATCAGTATTAGAAAGTTACTTTTATAGGTGAAAAATTTCTTTAAATCAATTATATGAACTTTCAGATGATCCGTCGCATTATTCTTCGCACTTACATAGTGAAACATATAATAACATAACCACTGTTCAATCAAAAACACTTAAGCAAAGTTACCCTACCTGAGAGCGCAGCGGAACGTTTTCTTAGCCTCACTTTCGGGAGCATCATATAAATAACATTGTGACCGGGATTACCCCCATTCTGCTTAGTAATTTAAATTGAAATGACAAAAAAGTAATAGGTTTATACTCTTTTTTCTTCACTACTTCGTATTCTTAGATTGTTCAAATTAATAAAGATGCAAAAAATAACTGCATAAAGCAACAAATAATATGCATAAAAGCTTATTTTATAGACCAGATTTTTTATAAGAAATGTAGGCCTACACTTTGATTGTATATAATTCCTTAATAAAACTGAATAGAAGGTTGTTTGAACATTAGATTAATTGCATTTTACTCTCTTAATTTGAAATAGTGAACTTGTCACTATTTTAGATAGTTAAAATAATTCCACTTACGAAACAGTGAAAATTTCACTATTTTATAGTGAAACTTTCACCATTTTAGCTCGTGAAAATAATTCTACTTGCGAAAAGTGAAAATTTCACTATTTTGCCAATGAAAACTGTATTTATTAGGAAAATAGTGACTTATCACTAATTTGGTAGTTAATACATAAGTTAAAAGCCGGCAAGGTAGGGATCGAGTTGGTATTTCATAATCTAATTTCAGTTGACATTATTTTTATTTCATGAACATTAAATATTATTTTTATTATGTAATAACAAAATAATTAATTAATTAATGAATAAAAATGGTGCAATTAATGTCTTAATTAGAATTCTGAACCATATTCCCTGTGTAAAAAATTGGACAAATGCCTAAAATTATTAATTTTTCAAAAGAAAAATTATAATTAAATTCAACTTCAATCTTTGTTGTAATGTGCATACTAATGAATTTATTCATATTATCGGTAGTACATTTTTAATCAATATATTTACATCAGTATATTCGCAGCACCTTATATGAGTTATAAAATTTACTCTATGTAGGCAATCTACGTAGGCAAGTGGTGAAGACGTTGGACTGTAAACCTTGTGGACCGGAGTTCGATCCCCATCGGAGAAGTTTTTTTCGCATTTTTAATTTATTTCTTATTTTAATATATACAAATATTCAAATGATAATACATAATCAATATCTAATAAACCTTATAAATAATTATACATACGCGTTTAAATAACAGCCTTATTTTTTTAATTTACTGAATATGATTAAATTTCACTGATTCAAGTAGTGAAAATTTATTTCACTATTTCAAATAGTGAATATTCACTGTTTTTTAGTTGCTGAGTTATCACTATTCAAAATAGTGAATATATTCACTGTTCTACAGTGAATTTTCACTATTTCATAATAAGAGAGTATGTTGCGTTTAATATACTATTCGAATTATTACCTAAAAATGTTTAGATTATTGAAAATAAGGGTGACCGGAATTAGCCAGTGACCGGCATTACCCCGTTCTTCCCTATATGTTTAGAATACAGAAGTCGATAATACAGATTCCTGTAAAAAAGTGATTTTTGAAATAAAACTTTATGCTCTTCGTATTTATATAAACATTATCTAGTTAAATTTTTATAAGATTCTGTTATTATGCAGATTCAGAAAACAAGTTGAGAGTAATTACTCAAGAGTAACTCTCAAGTTGAGGTTATGAAACCAGACTAAAGTTGAGAGTCTGTAGTTAGGTGTTCTTTTTGAGTATTTTAAGTTGAGGGTAACACTCAAGTTCAGACTTAACTCTTAAGATAAAAGTAACGCTTAACTTGAGTGTTGATTAGCAACCGAAATCATTAAATCACCATTAAATCGTTAAATCACCCTCAAGTTATGTGTTATTTTGAGTGTTAATTTGGAGTGTTTATCTTGAGTGTTTATGTTGACTTATTTTATTTTAATTTTAATTTTAATTTTTTGTTTTTAGATATTGGAAGGAATGACTTTTATTTCTCCAGCTTGCATTATGTACAATTATCATGGGAAAATTATCCGATCTTATGCAAATATAATTTACAACGTCGATGTTATCCTTTGTTTCCAGATACTTTACCATTATCTTTACATGTCCAGAAGTACATACAAGCACCGTAGTTCAACATTATCACAAGGCTGTGCTTTATATAGTGCATTAATTGTTTGTTGAAAATAGTACTTTAGGACTACTTGAATTCATTCATTAAAAGATCATATAATGTAATTGTATAATAGGAATGTTTAAGCCCGAGAAGTTAATTCTAGAAATAAACTCTTCAAGGTATGCTTACAACGTAAGTATTCGTCAAGTTTCATAAAATGTTATTAAAGCTATTCTAACCTCACTCTCAGTATATTATAAGACTAAGACTAGTTCGTCATCTAAACCGCAGTCTGCTGATTATTATAAAACTTGGAAAACAATGTTTATGTCTTTTAAGTCTATAATTGTTAAATAACAAAATTAACATTTATGCTTATCATGGAAATTATTCTTTAAAATAATCTTGAAAATCAGGATTGACACAAAACTGTCGCATAGCAAGTGTAAATGCATTATATGCATGATTTATCTTAAAAAAACATTGTATATACACGTTTATAAATATACTGCCAGCATCATATCTGTGTTAATAACAATATATACAAAATAATTTTTAACTCGTCGTAGCGAGTTGCAATAAGCATAATTTGAATACCTTGTGCTGGATGGCGTATAAGTGGCGTTAGGTTATTATATACCGTTCATCAGTGTATTCTCTTGTACTATATTTGCGTAAAAAACTTATTTAAAATAAAAGTAGCTGGGCGCTGATTGCGGTATATAAATAACTAATAAGTGTGGTCCTCGTGCACTAATGGTTAACTATTAGGCTACCCTCGCGCTCTAGGTACACCCGCATTATACCTCGCGCGCAAGCGTTTCGCCTCGACCACGAGCGTCTGCCTCGGGCGCGAGGATTCCGCTCGAGTGCGAGCGATCCGCCCAAGTGCGAGGTTTGCGCTCGAGCGCGAGGTATACGCTCGAGCGCGGGGTATACGCTCGAGCGCGAGCGCAACCCGAACTCGAGCTCGAGCGTCAGCGCAACCCAAGTTCGAGCTCTCGCGCGACCGCGGGCGCATGCATCCCAAGCTCGGGCGCGAGTGCGAGCGCACCTCGAGCTCCGGCGCGAGCGCAGGCGCACCCTGAGTTTGTGCGCGTCCTGAGCTCGGGTGCGAACGCGAGCACATCCCAAGCTCGGGTTCGAGTGCGGGCACACCTGAAGGTTGGGTGCATCCCAAGCTCGGACGCAAGCGGAGGCGCATCCCGAGCTCAGGCGCGAGCGCGAGCGTACCCCGACCTTGGGGGCATCCCAAGCTCATCGTGAGCGCGGAACATTCGCGTTACTCGTACGCTGGGATACATAGGAGAATTTCAGTCGGGCACTCGCTACTGTGAGTGCACTGTAAAGTATTACGATATCTATATCGTAAAGTATTACGATATGAATATCGTAAATTTTCCTAATAAATTCTTTTTTCAACTTAATGTTAGTTTTTTATTTTTCATATTGTAAATTTTATGATATATATCGTAAATTCTTTGATATATATCGTGCGAGTTATGATATTGTTTTCTCGTTGTAGATGTGGAATTTTTTAAAAACTCGAATAATGTAATAATTTCTGGTTTTGAGCTACTATAACTTCACATAATTGAATGCTTTTGGTATAATTATAATGTAATTCTTGCAATCTTACTACAATCCTTTTCCAATCTTTTCAAACTTAATGCAATCACTACAATCTTAATATAATCTTTGTAATTTTTTTGTAAACTCCTTGTAATCCGTGCAATCTTGCAATCTAGTGTACACCATTTTATCCTAGTGATCAACAACTCGTCAAAATCTTGCTTCTACATCACACTAAATATTACTATTCTCAATATAAAAAAAAGTAAAAGTAAAAGTAATTATCGTGGCCTGTCGCCATCGAACCTTTCACGTAATTCTGAATTTATTAGACAATAACTTTAGGATTTAATTATATTTAACCTATGAGATTTTAAAGTACATCATATATGTACAATATGTTCTAATTTTTTCAGAATCTTTTTTTCAACTTATCTGTCTGCAGGACTGTTACGAATGTTGTAAGCAACTTTTTGAGTTTTAAAATCTAAGCTCAATTTATCGTATTGTAATCAGTACATCAGCTTAGTAGCGTCATCAAACCTACGAAGTTATTTAGTTAGAACTTCAAACAACTACGTAAGCGAGCGACCAGATCTTTATTTGCAGTTTTTATAGTTAGTCTCAACGTTTATCGTTTTAGAATTCCAGAAGTTAAAAAGATTCGCAATTACCGTGGTCATCAAAATTATTGGTAAGTTACATTTAAAGAAAAAAACGTATACGGTATTCTGGTGTAATAACGTGTGTAATACATACAACGCGAAAAGAAATATTTTTATTACTCTAAAATAAAACTAGATGCATTTTTCTAGCTAAAAGTAATTACCGTGGCCGTAATTACTGTGGCCGATCTGGCAAAATCCCCATAAGAAGTACATGTTAAAACTTTTTGTCACCTGTAACTGTTTCCAAGAAAAGTTTATCTCATTTTATTATAAATAACAACTTAAACCCCAAAATTACCACTAAAAAGGAGATTTTTAGTTTGGTCCAAAATGAATGCGTGTGTGTGTGTGCGTGCGTGCGTGCGTGTGTGTGCGTGTGTGTGTGTGTGTGTGTGTGTGTGTGTGTGTGTGTGTGTGTGTGTTTGTGTGTGTGTACGCTCAGGGCGAATGCGAATAATCAAAAGCAACATATTGTTTGTCAAAAGGTTTGCCAATAAGATATTTGCAGAGAACCGAGCCAAGCCGGTGCATTGACTTGACTCTTGACGTTAGCATTACAGAACAGTCATGTGGACTCTATACATGCCGTGGCAGTAGCTCGCGCCGACACCGCGTCGCTGGTGGAGGTGGTAATCGAAGCAAAATGTTCGCGAATTTCGCCTGCGCCGTCCACCAGCAGATGTCGACACTCGGCCTTCTCGCTAAAGCGCAAACGGCACGGAATGGCAATAATAAAGAAGAAACTATGAGAGCTCTCGGGCGCTATCGTCGTCTCCTTCTCGTGCTCACTCGCTCCATAGCTGTCGTTGCCCCCGTTGGCGAGCATCACTCGCGAGTTAGTCGTCGCTCGAGACCCTGCGCTCTCACCGCACGCTTTTTTTTACGCGAATATATATATATATAGTATGTGCGTGCGTGCGTGCGTGCGTGTATGTCTGCTGTGTGTGCGTGCCGTCGTTTTATCATTACATCTGATACGGCAAATAAGAAATCAGCCGTTTCTTGTCTCTCTCCCTCTTTTTTTTATCTCCCAGCGAGTGTCTAGCAGCATCATACGTGCATCCTCACTTTTGCACTTGTTCTCTTAATTTTCGTGAACGTATACAGGGAGGAGCAATAACCTAGCCGCCGTCCATGTCGGCGAGTTTATACTATACATATAAACAGTGTGCAAGAAGAGGACGTGCATTGGCTTTGTCTCTTTCATCTCTCTATCTTCTCTCTCCTATCCAGCCGTCCGGCCGGCACGCGAATTTTCGTGAGTGTCCGCGCGCGCACGCGTGTGTGTCTTTCACTCCTGTCTGGATAAGGTCCTCCGATGGATAAAGAGCGAGCTATGTAGCGCGTAGTAGCAGTAGCAGCGCAATGTTCACGGCCCTCCGGCCGATCGGCGCCGCCATTTTTAGGGAAAGAAGAGCGCAAGAGGCACAAGAAAATACAAGGAGGAAAAAAACACGCGCCGCTGTTTCCGTGCGGGTTTGCCTGCAGTGATCTATTAGACTCGCGCGCAGGAGGAATACGTTCGATCGACGTAATGTACGTGCTAGAGCCGTGCGAGTGCGTGCGCCATCCGGTGATATTCGGTTTCTACTGGTTGATTTGCGCGGGAGCGAGTATGAACGAGGTCTTTTCACACTTGTCTCTCGCCTCCCCCTTCTCTCGCTCTTTGTTTTTTTCGCTATGCGTGCGTGTGTAACGCTGCGGAACATTATACCGCTGACTATTATATTTTCGCCGGTTTGCAGCTCCGCTCCACGAATTTACAAAGTAAGTGTTTTTGACTACGTTCGCCTTTGGAAGAAGTCGCATCTCTCTGTAGCCGACTTTGCTCACTTATCAACTCTAATGAATCTTTATCAATTTTACCGTCCACACTCCGTGCTCGTAGACCGAGTGTGTGTTTGCGCGACAGCCTTTTTTGGCACTCCCATCGTGCCTCTCTCTCTCTCCCCCACTCTCTCCTCCCCCCTCCCCCTCTCACTCTCTCTCTCTGTTTCTCTCTCATCCCCCCTCTCTCTTTCTCTCTCTCTCTCTCTCGCACTCGCTCGCCACTGCATGTGCAAACTGCACCATGTACGCCCTATTGCACAGTAACGCATGTAGCGCAGAACCCTGAACTTGAGAGAGACAGACGGAGCTCGCGTACAACGCCGGATTGCTTTCAACATTTCGGCGATTTTTGAACTCTGTCTGCTGCACTCATGTCAATCGGTTGACGTGAAAAATACACTATGGCCCGAGGAGCAGCCTTGCGCCTTACAAATTGCGAGTGTAATCGGTCCAGCGGTTGTGTCGGTGCAAGTTGGCCCTAGTGCGAAAAAGAAATAAAGGAACAAAACGCTCGTAATCTCGTGAAAATCTGTCGGCTTAATTAAACGTTTGATCCAATTTCCTTACCTTCGCTCTTGCTTCCCTTGAACTATATCCTCTTTTTTTGCTTCGGCTACCCTTGTCTTTGTTCCTTCTCATCCTCATCCTTATTCTCCTGCTCTTACTGTTTTCTTCTTGGCTGTTGCATCCTCTATTTTGTGTCGGATCACCTCTTCTTCCGTCCTGCTGGTGCTACGGCTATACAGTGAGTAAAAGCGGGAGCAGGAAAACGGCTGCAGTTCTGTCTTGTTACCGAGTGGCCGTGACCGGCCAGAAATAAGCCTCTGCACTTTCTCTCTCTCTGCGCTGTCTTGTCCTAGGCTCCCGGCAAGTCCCGGCGCGATAAAACGAGCACCAAAAATCCAGTATACCTAGCAATAATTCAACTGAAAAAAATGCCTATATAGAACCATCGCGTTTCTACTTGCGCTCTGCCAAATGAGAGGAGTGAGAAAGGGGGAGGGGCGCGGCAAAGAGGGAGGCACTCGTTCGCGTGGGACGGGGAGGAGGAAGCTGACGGTTGAATCTGAAGAGAGAAAGAGAGAGAGCAAGGGAGAGAGAAAGGGAGAGAGCGAGAGAGAGAGAGAGAGAGAGAGAGAGAGAGAGAGAGAAGGACCCGGGTGTGCGTGAGGGCAGTGATCTCTTAGGGAGCGGCGACCTGACACGAACACGACCGATAGCTATAGGACATGCACATTTTCTCTCTCTCTCTCTCGTTCGCGATTCTACACTCCTACTCCATCGCACGCAGCAGCAAGCAGCCGCTCTTTACTCTCTCTCTCTATCTCTCTCTCCCTCTCTCTCTATCTCTCTCTCTATCTTTGTGAATGCTTTCTCCGGATGTGGATGGCTGGCTGGCTGGGACCTCGAGATATGACGTTCCCGAGAGAAGCTGCAGCAGTGGCAACCACTGCAACCGGGCCCCTGCCGGTGAGTCTTGAATTTTTTTCTTATTTTAATTATATGTATATAGTTCTTGTGAGCGTGTGTAATCGTTGGTGAGAGTGAGAAAGAGTACACATAAGCATCTGATCGAAACTCGTGAGATTCTTGGCATTGGGCTGTCTTACATAGCTAAGATCAGTCTCAGATCCAATGGCAACAGCCTGAAAATCATCCATGACTGACTGGCTGCGCCGCCGATATTCACGGAAAAACATCTCCGCCGTATTAGCGTTGTAGTGATAACGTCAAATCAGCGGTAGGATTACACCACCAGCGCTGCTGTAGAACAAAGTAGTTTTAGCTTGACTCGCCTTCCAAAGGCGAGTAGTCGAAATGACAGATATTTGAGGTTATATTTCGAATATTCGGATTTCATACCTATTAACTTATATTTTACAAAAATTAAGGGGATGTCGGAACCCCGCCCCCCCCCCCCCTTTTGCTGTCCGACCTATTTTGTATTTCTAATCATATGTAAAAACTACAAGTCTGATTAACTTTATCTTGTATAGGTCGGTTAATTATAGTAAGCACTACACGGGTCTGCTCCGAATTTTACTGTAAAATAACGTTATAAAAAGTTATTTGCAAAAGTTTGGTAGGATTAAAATTTTGAGGTTAGGTTTCCATGCGTAAACAACCTATCGTATTTCAAATTAATTAGAAAAATAACTTAACAGATCAACTTTATCTTGCATGCAAAAGCTTTATTATACAGAGCACTACGCGGCTCTCCTTTTGATTTTCCCATGCATTCTATTCTTCAAAAGTAATCACTAAAAGAAAAAACATGATTTTAGCTCCGACATCCTCTTAAGGGTTAATATGTTTAAAAAATATATTTCCAACATAAATTATTGATTTTCATCGTAAGAGTCTATGAGAAATTTGCAAAACTTATTATACTATCAGTAACCCGTTTTTGATTCGCTATGCTATAACTGCTTTGTTCTACAGCCGACACTGCTTATCGATCATATCATTATACTGCTTGAGCTACTAAGGCTGTAAGTGTCGGGGTCTCCGGCAGATGTAGGCGAGATTTTTTCTCCGTGTTGAACGATGGCGTGAGCACGCAATATTTGTGTGTATATGGTGTGAGCGTAGTAGGTACAGTGCAACAGCGAGGAAAGCCTACCAAGCAAGAGTTTTTTTGCCAGGCTGGCGCCTGGGGCTCGATTCATCTATCTTCACGTAGAAAGATAGAAAGATAAGAAGATAGAAAGGCAGAGAGCAAGAACTCGAAGTGTATTTTCGCATACGGGAGACTCTTTTCGCAACAATTTTGAGTAGGCAAGTGAATAATTAACAAGTAAATCATTGCTTAATAGATATTGAAGTAATAATATAGTGCTTTAAAATGCTTATTAAATTGTACGTTTACGTTATGTCGAAGAAAACATATATTCTAGCATCTATTTTGACGGAATTTTGTAAATACATGTATATAAAAAGTATTCATGTATTCATAGACGTATTAGCAAATATTTATCATAGACACGTTACAATAGATATTTCTCCGACATAACCTAAGAGAATCCTTTAATATACATTTCAAGATACTATTATTACTGTAATATGCATTAAACAATGTTTTACTTGTTAATTAATCACTTTCCTACTCAAAATTATTGTGACAAGAGTATCCCGAATGCGAAAATGCATCGTTAGCTCTATCCTCTACTTTTCTAACCTACCCAATATGCAAAAAGAAATTTTTGATAATACTTAAAGACTTCTTTATGAGCTCTCTTTTCAGAAAAGCGCCTGAAAAGAGTTCTTTGAGATTACTTTTAAGAGTCACGAAAGTGCGGTCTATTTAATTTTTAAAGAGATCTTAAAGCTTACTTATTTAGGCACACAAAGCGCTCTTGAACACTACACTTATGCAGGTCAATATTATTAAAAAAAAAGAAAAAAATTTATTACTAGTAATCAAACTCTCGACCTTCAGATTATCTATCAGTCCTCCACTTTACTGCTGACCCATTTTGTTTGTTATACGTTCAAGTGAAAATATTATACGTAACCTTAATATTTAGTCCTAATTGTGCCTATATATATATATATATATATATATATATATATATATATATATATATATATATATATATATATATATATATATATATATATAATTATATGCCATACTGTATTTAACTGTGCCACACAAATATATGTATGCCCATCTGAATGAAAATGGCCACTTTTTTCCATGAAAAGCGAGACCAAAATTACACTTTTTGCCCGCAATAACGATTAGCGGGAAAAAAGTGACTTCACTAGAAAATAGTCAAAATTCCTTTATTTCATCAAGTTTTACCAATAACCCTGATTTTCGATTGTCTTTTAACAGTCCATTAGTCCCGCTTTCCAAGTCAAAAAGTGGCCACAGATGAGATGGGCATAAAGTACAATATGTTACTCGAGAAAAGTTGATTTTCTCACCTCCGGGAAAAATATTCGACTTTTTGCCCTAGTTACATAATGTACTATTATAGTAAGTAATCAAACTGAACAAATAAATATTTATATTAATTACTTCTTTATTACCATTCAGGTAAAAAATATTTTTTTAATTGTTTTAATGTATATGTATAAAGATTAATTCATTATTACTTGTTTAGTACTATAAGTAGTCTTTAGGAAGCACATTCGTGAATTCATCATGTCTATAAGGATTAAACAAAAATTATTTAACAGATAAATCTTTTAATTCGTTATGACTATTTAAAGAATACTTCTGAATATCTTTTTATTAAAACATATAAAGATCCTTCATCAATTTAATGTTACAAAGAATACTTTATTACTTAATACTATTTGATTACGGACATTCGAGAATTTATCAAGAATTCTTCTTTTTGAAACTGTGCTTATAGGGTACCTGTCTATACTTCTACGTAAAGATAGCAGAATGAGGTCCCTTCTGCAATTTTTGGAGAGAGCCAGCAGTTTACATATCGGCCCGTGTTCTCTGTTACTCTCTTTTGTGTTCGCTCGAGCAATCCCGAGAAAACCCCATATACAACGTCGGCAAGAGACTCTCTCTCTCTCTCTCTCTCGCTCTCTCTCTCTCCCTCCCTCTCCCTCCCTCCCTCTCCCCTCTCTCTCTCCCGCTTGCTCTCAGACAGGAAGCCAACAGTCAAATGATTTACGTATCTAATACAAGAAAAATTTACGTGTATTACGAAAGTATAGTAATAGATGTACAAAGTTCACCGTGTCTGCAGAACCTGATTTAGCCACCAGGTGAGAAAATAGTCACTTTTGTTGTGTTTTATTATTAGATTATTAGATATGAAATGTTTTTGTTCCAATAGGTGCAGGTAAATCAGCGGTAACATAAAAAATCGGTATGCTTACCCCGCTTTAGTCATAAGCAGCTGTTCCACCTTTGACAAAGTGACTATTCTAATCGGTTTACTTGCGGTATCGAATACAAGAATGGAATAGGGCTTAAATTAAAACTTTCGACTTCCTGTACATGAATCAAAAAGTGTGCCAAACCTTCGTTAGCCACAAGTGCCAGCAGGCCAACGTTTTGGAGTCGTTTTTCACGTTAGCGCGCGCAATTATCCTTCATATATATAATCGAATACATTAAATGTTTTGTATCAAATGATGCAGGTAAGTCAGCATTAATAGAAACAATCGGTGTGCTTACCCTCATTTAGCCACAAGCACCTGGCACACCTTTGACAAAGTGACTTTTCTAATCGGTTTACTTGCGGTATCGAATGTAACAACGAAATAGGGCTTAAATTGAAGCTTTCGACTTCCTATATACGAATAAAAATGTGTGCCGAATTTCCGTTGCATGTGCACGAGACGGCTCGAGCCGACTCCAGTTCCTCAACGCGAGCCCGAGTTGGCTCGAGCCAAGCCACGAGCTTTGTGAGCCCGGGAGCCTGGGCCAGCCTGACAAACTCGCGAGCCCAAGCGGTCCACAGAGCCTCGAGCTCCCGAGCCTAGTCGAGCTTGCGAGTCTGTCCGAATTTGTGATTCGAATGCACCCATGGGCTGATACTAAGTTACATAATTCAAAATAAGTGTTATTTTCTTTAAATATAAATATATGTAATAACTACTCAAAAGTTATATTTAAAAATCGTTAGAACAGTAAAATTTTTTACACATATAATTTGATTTTGTAACTGGAATACATATTTTGTAATAACAGACTATTTTTTATAGAATAAGCCTATTTATTAAAATAATCAATAATATTATTAAATTCTAAATGAACAATTATTAATACTTTTTTATGTATTTAAACTCAATTAATGGTCTGACATAAAAGAATATCACATTTTAACTATAAAAATATAAAAAATATATATGTTTTAACAATAACAATTCACGCATAATACGTTTAGAATCATTACATAAAAAAATAAAATATTGACTTTTAATATATTTAGTTTCTTGCATTTCATTTTATTGCTTCTTGCGAGGGAGCGATCGTGTGTGTATGTGTGTGCGTGCGTGTGTGTGGGCATGCATGCGTGTGTGTGTGTGGATCAGTATTCCCTGAATATTCACGGTCAGAATTACTATTGCGAGGCTCATTTTCTTGTATTTTTCAAAGGAAGATAGATGAAAAAAAATATTTTTTTCGATGAGTTTTTGTTTTTTGGATTTTTCGGCATTGTGTGAAATAATATCATTGATTCGGTGTAAATGCATTTGCAAGAGCATAAAATTACCAGTCTTTTCCGACACTAAATTTTAAATAAGCTATTTCATTTTATTCTGTTATACACGGAAACGTTGTTTTATGTTTGAACGGTGGTAAGTATCTGGGAAATATAAGATGGAAAATTTAAAACAAAATTTAAAGAGATTAGTAATGTAGAGCAGAATATTCTTTAAAATTTTATAGTCTTTATCCTAGTCTTATTTGAGAAAAAAATCTTTGTGTAAAAAATATTGATTTTCAATGTCGTACGATAACTTGAGTAAAACAGCACCATTTATACTGTAAATTTTCAGGAAGGTAGCTTTTTACTATCTCTTGAGATTTTTCTTTGCCCAGATTATAACGACGTTTATAGTCCAAGTTATTTGACGTAATCAGAAAAAAATACGTTTCTCTCAACAACAGAGCGATATTTTACAAAAAATCGAATATAACCTAAAATTTGGCCATTTTTGGGCTACGTAACAAAAAAATTGATTCTCCGTACCGAAAATCATAACGATACACCAAGTTACCGAGGGGCCCTAAAATGTTATACTCAGACCCCCCAGCGCTCAAACTAAAATAGAAAAATCGTTAAAAAACATAAAAGAATCGAGGAATTTTTAATTTATTTTCTGATTTCGTATGTTCATAAAAAAAATAATAATAATTAGGTCAATTTTTTATACAGATTTTCTATCGTTTTCGTGTATAACAAAATAAGAGAGATAGCGTACAGAAAATTTCCGCGACGGAGAAAATAGGTAATTTTATGCTCTATCAAATGCATTTACACTGAAGCGATCATATTATTTCTAAAATACCAAAATAATTTACCTTATCGATTTCAGAATGTCGTAAAATAGAAAAATCTTTGCAAAACAAAAATGGGTAGATAAATCTCAAAATTTCTTAAAATTCCAAATTTTCATTAAAAAACGATAAGTGCGGGAAAAAAGTGACTTCACTAGAAACTAGTCCAAATTCTTTTATTTCATCAAGTTCTAAAATTAAAACATAGATTTTTTATACAAGATTTATTAGAATATTCAATATTTAATACGAAAAACTATTACTTATAGAGTAGAGCAGCGCCGTCCATACCGCGCACCGACCACGTTTTCAAACACTCTACGTCAGTTCATTAGTCCCGCTTTCTAAGTTAAAAAGTGGCCACAGTTGAGGTGGGAATAAAGTACTATATGTAACTCGAGAAAAAAAAATCGAATATTTTTCCCGAGGGTGAGTTTACTGCCCGAGCGAGTGAAGCGAAGCCCGAGCGAGCGAAGCAATGTACTATTTCTCAACACGTGCGTGCAAAAGACCCTTTTCCATGCTAGCAAAACGAATGGAAAACGAACGGGGCATTCCGACAGTCTTTGACGGAGCGGGAGGGAAGGGTCATTTGTGAGCTGCAGCGTGAGGGAATGTACATTCCCTCCTGCTCCTAAAAATCTCTGAAAATAATGTCAAAATTTTATATTATCCAAAATTTTAACTCAACATTTTGAAAAAAATTCAAAAATTTGAAAAAATTTATTTTTTATATTTCGTCGGTCTGGTGGACGACTCGAAATGCCTATTTCCCCATTCCCTTTGCATGCATGTAAAAAGCCCTATTCACACACTTGTTAAAAAAAGTACGGTGTGTAACACGGGTGGAAAGGCCGTCGGCCTTCGGCGGCCTCGACTTACACTCTTGCTAAATCATCATCCACGCTTAGAAAAAGCCCATTTCCCTCCCTAGTTGCACAATGTACTATTTTCGAATTATACGTTACTTTTAAACATCTACAGAATATTGTTGAAAATCGATATTGTTGAGTTGTTATTCCCATTAGATAGCAATATATCCCTTACGAAAAGAACCTGCATGTTTAAACTTGGATGTGAGCACGCATGTAAACATGCGTGATAGCATGCATGTAAACCTGCATGTACACGTGCATATAAACCTGTAAAGATACCTGCATGATAGGCTGCAAAGTGACCTGCATGGAAGCGTGTATGCCAGTCTGCATGTCCAGAGGTACGGAAACCTATAGGAAATTCGCGGAACATCTCTGTGTAATCCTGCATACGAACCTGCATGTGCTTCTGCATGCGATCATACATGTGGCCCTGCATGCGATCCTGCATGCGACCCTGCATACGCTCCTGCATGCGCTTCTACATTTAATCCTGCATGCGAACCTGCATGTAATCCTGTATGCAAATATGCATGCTTATGTGTATGCGATTCTCTATGCGATCCTGCATATAAAGATGCAAGTTAAGCTGCATGTAAAAAAGCTGTAATCCAGAAATAAAAAATACTATTGTGAACACATACGGCAATATATTGTATTTACTTAGTTGTTAAACAGAAAAAAAGAGGAAACATTTTATTTTAACCGAAGTGAATTTCTTAATAGATTGTTACTCTTACTATAAGTGAATACATTTTCCTCTGATAAAATAAATTATAACACGATACCTTAAGTAATGAATAATCCAAAAAGACCCGGACTCGCTATGGTTCTAAAACAACGTTAAGAGACTGATCTAGAGATTCGACGTCCCGAGAAACTTCGCTGTATACTCCAGTTCACCGAGGCTGGTAGTTCAACTTGCATCTCGCCTACGTGCATCGTAGAATCCGACGTACAAATAAGTCAGACTAATCAGATTTATTACAAATCTCAAGTCAGTCACGAATTGCTCATCTGAAAAATGAAACGAAAATACACAAAGGATACATTTTAAAATCTTAAGGTTTTATTTAGGTTAACTTGCAGTTTTCGGTTTTCATTATTCAAAACATTCCAGATGTATTAGCTTTTGTCGAAATTTTTTTAAATTAATTTGATATATTCCTTTTAGCATTATGAAGAAATTTGTGCATCGCCAATGTGCTGTATATTAATCTAAATCAAATGAAAAATAATTATTTATAAAAATAAGCTATAAATTACGTAAAAACACTGTATTTTTATTTAAATAAAATGATCTCATTTTTAATTATGGTTACTTGTATTCAATTTTGATAAGAATGTACAAATAATTTCAAAATGGTATAAAAAGTAAGTAGGAATATTTTTCGACTGTATACAAAATTTAAAAAAAATCACAATCAACCTTGGTAGAAAATTGAGCAGTGAAACTGGTGAGTAGACCAGTCACTAGCCAAACTGACTTCCCAATTCGAAAAAGCGTCACTGGCCCAGCACTGCTGAATAATCAATATAAATACATTAGACAATGAGAAAGCTTATGTAATAAGAATAATCGCTGTATTTTAAATTATAAAAATAATTTTTCATAAAAAATCTACTTGTTTATCCAATCAATGATTATAATATAGTTTTAACTTATAAAATCAAAGAGTGGCAAAACCTAACCCTACACACATGCATACAAAAGTATACACTGCGTTGCTACGTACATTGTACAGGCTGTCTGCAGTACTATATCTGTACAGCAGACGCCACACTGTGCGCCACACTACCAACAGACACCATACAGCTCTCAGTAGAGTGGCAACCTAACCCTACACCGCGTAAATCCTTCCGTAAATTACTGTAAATAATATACAGGCACAGTCGCATTAGTTCTCACCGTTTTCACAGCTTGTTCTCAGTCGATCGTCGATCCGTACGCCCGTTCATCGCGTCGGTGTTTGTTTACCTATGTATGTGGTGCTTATTGCTTAGTGAGTTTGGAATTTGATATTGAAACAGAGCATTTGTAACCTCCAAGACGCGCTGTAGTCTGTACGTCTGTAGTGTGATATCTATTTTGCGCGTTATTTTATATTGATATTGTGCATTTGTGAAAATGAGTGGCAAGAAATACGCTCAAGTCTATCGAGAAAAAATTAAAAAACAAAAGTTCAGGGAAAGGTACAATAAATATGAAAATTATAATTATCGACATAAAAATTCTTATGTTGAATAGTAAATCAATTACTATGAGATTTGAAGACTGATGTATCTAACTATGTTGAAAAACAAAATGCATGTATAATATTTATTACTTGACAATAAATTATTTTATAAATAAATAAATATTAAAGAATTCTATGATTTGGAAATTTTTCTTTGGAATAAATTGTTCTTTCCTTATAAAATATAATAAATATTATTTATATAAATTCAAATTTTATATTTGTCATCACACATACATAACCTAAAAAAATGGTAATTGAAACGCATCCTTTTATTTTGCAAGCAAAATTAAAATATAGGTAAAAACGTATATAGGAAGGCTTAGAATCATTCCTAGTTTTTTTTTCATCTGTTTTAATGTCTTTTATTAGTATAAACATTCAATTATCATTATTTTATATTTTCAACTGCATTGCCAGTCCTTGGACAGTGACTCATTCAAAAATCTGATGAAAATGGCATGCTTACTGGTTAGTCACTGCTGAACTAACTTGCCAGTTCATTTAAAACTGGACATGGACTGGTAAAAAACTACTGAATGATTCTACCAGGGAAGGGGCAATATTAGGAAAAATGGTAGGAATCTCCCATAAGTACAAAAATCGAATTTATTTAAAATGAGCTCGATCGATGATTATGAGTTTGGCCTTGAAAGCTTCTTGGGGCATCATATTACTATATCCAACAAAAAATCATATTCTGAAACACTTTCGGGTTAAAGTTAGTACAGCCACACCATGAATATATAGAAAGTTCAATTTACCACGAGGCTCATTTAAAGTTCAAAACTTGCTTCGGGTTTATTTTTCAATACAGTATGACGATTTCAAAGATAAAACCATGAATATGAATTAATTTCAGCTGTAGTTATTGAGCTTGTTTCGAGAAATATCTGAAAAAATTGTGTTCCTTCGAATGCTGTGTGATAGCGATATTAGAAAATTAAGATTAAAAGAATAAAAGACATAAGAATTATTTTTTTCAAATACTTAAAAGGAGCGAAACCAACCGCACTGAAAATCAGGGCATTTTAATAGGGAACAGTCGCTCAGGGAAGGGGGTAAAAGTGTGTCATTGACTGGAGTACGCCCGATGATATGATGCCGCCACATGTTCGCATATATGTATAGACGAGCGCGCCTTTTCTGCACTCAAGTCCGTAATACATAATTTGCGGGTGCGGCGCGCAAGCATTGCACAAGCTGACACACAGGTAATTACAGTTTATGCTCGCGCACAATTCGAATGACTGTATATAATACGGAAGAATCGCGCGCATTGTGTGCCCAGCATTTCCGGGAGCTCCCTTACTTACTCACTCGTGTGTCGGCGTTACTTCGCCCGCTACTCCACGCCTGTTACATAGGTAGTTTGCTTTCCGCTTGCTACTAAAAACATCTACTCTCTTCTGTATTCCCTTTATACATTTTCTGAAAGAACAGCTGTTTCTTTCTTCTGAATTTTGCATGTTTTTCGATTTTTCTATTTTGTTTATCCGAGAAAGGTTAGATCTTCTTCACTATAGTTTGCAATTGTGAACAAAGTGAGATTTTAGTAAATTAGAAAATATTATGATTGATAAATATTATTAAAGATTAATGAGCCAGAAAAAACCCGCTGCTAACTGCTTTAGTAAATTGCGTTTTCAATGAGCTCTAAAAAAACTTACATAATTTTAAATCTTATTTAATTCTCCTAAATTGCTTTAAAGTAAGTGTTAGATATATATAAATCAAATTAAAATTCTTTACGAATCTTTTTTTGGTTTACTGTCTACAGTACAAAGAATCAAAAACTATTTTTTAATTTGCTAAAGTATTCAGTTATTGAAAAACACATATACAATGTGCAAATTCATATTTCTTATCGAAAATTGCTTTAAAATAGTCGTAAGATTGTAAACATTACATTTCTTTTATATTGAATCATAGTGAATGTATGTGCGTAAGTTTGAGGAGATATTAAACCCCCCTGTTACTGACGATTATCAGGAACCACCTTTTTTAATTAATTTTTAATTTAAAAAAAATACTCTATGGAGCGTTGTTCTTTTTGATTAATACAACAACGTTCCAGAAAAATATTTGCTCAAGATTGAAAACTAAATGAAAAAAATGGATCCTCGTAATTATCGGTAACGGATGGGTTTAACATCGCCTTATAGACCGGGGGCTAGTGACAGAAACTTTAGAATAGTTAGTTAGTGTATGCCAATTTAAGGGCTAATTATTATAGGCTTTTAACGAATTATAAGCGTATAAGTAGAGTGCGCTCGCATGCAGCCACGTTGCAAATTAAGTTTTGTTTTCTAACGAAAACTAATGATTATGAACGATTAGTTAGCATATGCAAAGTGGTTTTTGTAAAACTTTGAACAAAAATAATCTAGCGGAAGCAAATCGGCATGCGGTTTCCGCGTATAGGGGGGGCCTGAAATAATGAATTTAAATGGGAAAAAAAAGATATTTAAGAACAATAAGTTCGCGTATGCCATTCGACAGAATCATTACTATTGTTAATTGTAAATAATAAATTACTACTTGGCATACGATTACGGCGTGCACACGTGCTCACAGTATTTTAAAAAACTGTATTATTTTTTTAATAAAACGGAATGATTAGTTAATGTATGCAATACAACTATGTATAAGATATTGGGTTTTTTTTTTGTTAAGTGGCATTTCGAACTCGTAAGTTCATCGCCTCATCTACGCAAGCCTTTCACGTTTCCCTATATTGTGCCAACCCCATCTATTTTGCGCCCTCTCGCCCAATTTCAGTTACGTCTGCTTTTACGTTATCCTCCCATCTGCGTCTAGGTCTACCTAGAGATCGCGTTGCTTTCGGTTTTCTTTTGTGTTAATATGTGTTGAAAAAATAATGGCATACATTTTTACGGAGTGGCTATTCGCGGAGTATTGTGGATATAATACGTCAATGAAAATTTATTCGTCAACGTAATGAGTTTTTCTTGTATTTAAAAGCTCATGTTTTCAAGGGCTTTTTCTTTCGTTGACGTAAGGCCTTTTTCGTGGACCTAAGATAGTATTCGTCAACCTAGGACAATATTCGTCAACGTAAGGCAATATCCGTAGCGTAAAACCACATTCGTCAACGTAAGCCTTACAGAAAATGGTTTGTAAGAACTTACGTAAGACCTTACGTAAGAACTTACGCAATAACTTACGTCTGAACTTACATAAGATCTTACGTAAGAACTTACGTGCGGATTTGAACGAAGATTTTACGTATGTACTTACGTGAGTTCTGCCGTAAGTTCTTAGTGTCGATTTTAAATTCAATTGACCAACTAAATAATAGATTAAACAAATTAATATGACATCAACTGAGATACCCACTATGGGAAGTACTATCCGGATGTTACTTCGGAATTTGGTATTTTTGAGGCATACAAAATTATTTTTAGTAATTTTTAAATTTGTTTAAGCTGTCTGTGTAAGAACTTGCGTAAGATGAAAAAATGCCCGGACCACTCAACTTAATGTCTAAATGTCAGCTTTCATTTAAACATGCATAGAATTATTTGTAATGTATAATACCTCACATAAATTACGTCAGCTTTTAATATCATGTCGTTTACTTGTTTACTTTAGGTGTAACAAACAAGCTATAAAAACATTTCACAGTTATGCTATATGTTCAAAAGGTAAAACCAAACCAAGGGCATTGTTTACTAGGATGTTTGAACTATGTTTCTTGAAATTTACAGCTAAATAGGTTGTAATAGAACAAAGTTACAGGGGTGTCAACTTGACGAATATCGAAAAAGTACCTAACTTCCAGAGGCTGTAACTTTGGTTATACGCAACGGTTTTGAATGTACCAAAACAGGTTTTCTTCATCATTTTACGAACTATAAGAAAGAATTATTAGACCTCCATAAAGGTATTTTCAAGGCGAAAAATTTGAAATGTTGTAGACCTAAATCTGTTTTGATTTCGTAAAATGGCAAACGATCAAATATAACCTAAAAGACATCAAATTTTGAGTTCACATTAAGCTCCGTACAGGTTGTAAATTAAATTATGGAGGTCTAATAATTTTTTTTTTAAAGTTCATGAAAAGACGAAGAAAACCTGTTTTGGTACATTCAAAATAGTAAAAATTAGGAGCTTTGTAGAATTTTTTTATAAAGTCGTTTTTTGGTCATGTCTGAAAATTAAGAAAACTCTACTGGATGGTCTACAGGGGACTTTACAGTCTGAAATTTTTTTTCAGAGCTTCCTTTCATAGGTACTTTCATATAAGAAAAAACTCGAGTGCGCACAGATTTTTAAAATTTGTTTGGAATGACTCTTATTTATTAGTATATAAATATATTATATTCAACATTCTAATTCTAAAATATAAAATACCTTAAAAAGTAAATACACAAGAACCTTGATCATATTTCATGAAATAACTTTGAATTTACACGAACGAGGGCTAGCGCGCGAGTGAATTCAGTCAGTTATTTTTATTAATATTGAATCGTACTTTATTCAAATTTTAAAGTCAAAAATGTGTTTTTCAATTTCACTAAAAAAGAAAATTAAATATCTTTCCAGTGGCTTTAAAACAGAAAAAACTAGCTCACCACGCAGTCTGCGGCCTGCGGCCGGCAATCTGCGTGACTCGTCACTCCGACGCTTCAGAGCGAGCCAAGCTCTGAGAACGCCTCTGCACCTTGCATCGCTTGCATGCTCACGATGCATGTAAGGCACGACCGCCGACAATCGCGCTTCGCGCTCTCCTATCATTTTTATTGATCCCTGTTAGTTTGACATCATAAAAAGACTAATGTATACTATAAATTTCTAATATTTAAAGTAATATATTTAATAATGTAAAAATAAAATAAAAAAAGCATACAAAGATAATTGATAAATATATATCATGATGTTATTAACCTCCTGACCTGTCCACGTGGAGGACTTCGTTAAGGTAGGGATCGTGACGAGAATGATTATATTGTTTATTATATATATATATAAAATATGTTTTTGTAAAAAATGTTAAATACAAAAAAGTTTTGTTTATTCAAGATCTAATGTATTATAATCTAATTATTACCTAAAAATTGATTTTTGATACCTTTTTTGCGCCTTATTTTTCGATTCTCTCGACAAACTTTGTTTAATTGACTTTTTTTATAAAAAATGGTTCATACAAAAAAATTGTATTTTTTCGTGATTTACTACTTTACCGTGGAAATTTTTAGCATAAATTGTGTTATAATCCAATTGTCGCCTTGACAAAATGAGTTAAAATTTTCGCCAACATCTCATGACTACTACATAAACAAAAATACACACTTAAAGGTTAACATACTCAAAACATATTTAATTTGTATTATATGCGCAGTACAAATATCAGGGATTGACAAAATCATTCGATCTGGGTGCAAAATAGATTTGAAACTATTAAGCTTAATTCGTATACACAAGCGCGCTAGATTTAACCTGCGAGTAACAGAAAATAATTCCATATAAGAGCGCACAAGTTATCTGCATGAACCCAACCCGATAATCGGTGGCGTTGCACGCTCAGTTTTAGGTTTCTAACCTTGCTTCCTTCCACTGCATGTTACTTCTAACTACATCGACGCATGACGGCGTTTCAGCGCGATGCCTTAACCGGGTAAGCTATAAAGCTCGTTGTATGTCAACAATTATTTTTAGCTTATATGTAGCAGCGTATGTTCGATTCAAACTTGAAAAACATCAAAGTCCACGCGAATACTAAATAGAGCAGTAAAAATTCAAATTAAATACATATGATGTCTGCGTATGTCTAAGTCTTTATAATTACATTTTTCTGCATTGCACTATACTTCAAATTAGCATTAATATGCATGAACATTCATAAATGTGCCTGCATACGCGTGTAAGTGAATAGTCGGGGTGCCGGGGAGACCAAAGGTAGTCAAATACAGGAATCCAGTTAACAAATATGTTAAGGCGTCAAAAGATAGCTTTTGACCTCTACAATACAACTCTGATTTCTCGTACCTGGCTTTGGACCGGAAGTAGGTTTGTTTAAGCCAATCATAACCTCAAAATAGCTTCTTTTTTACATTTCTTGAAATAACTCGCTAAATTTGAATTTTATGAAAAAGGTCACTCTAATAAAGATGTTTAGAATTAAATTTTGTATAGGATTAGTACTTTTTGAAAGTTAAAAAATCAATTTTAATAGTTCAAAATGGCCGTCGAGGGATAAAATTTGAAAAATGTTTGAGCCTAAAAAGAATATGTTAAAAAATGTTGAATGCTGCTAATAATTCATTTAGGGATAACTCAAGATTTAAAAGATGCCGCTAGTCCGATTTCTAAATTTCAAAATGGCGCCCTATTGCAACGTTTCTTATGCAACACTTTGAATTCGCTGTCACGTTTGTTGCTCTGGGAATTATTTAATGCAACTGCCTGCAAATTACAGGTTTTAACATGTATTTTAGGCATGCAAAATTAAAAAAATTTTGTTTGAAAATTTCCCCCTTTTTTAAGGAAAAACGCGAAAACGAATTTTCGTAATGGGCGTTATCTTCGTAGGTTGTAATATTTAAGTATCGAAAGTAAGTGGATTGGAATGTACTTAAAAAAACACAAATTTTAAAGAAAAAACGTTACGATTCGACCAATAGGACCCGAAATAATTTTTTTTGCATCAGTGATAACAGGTTATCTAATGAATATTTTTACTTGAAACTTGGAATGCCAGTAGTAGATTGTGTACTCTAATAGCTGATTTTTTTCCGATCATTCTGGTCATCCGGTTCGGAATGAATGACCGTGGAACCGTGCAAAGTCGAGCAAAGCGACCAAAAAACAGTCAGCCGATCCGTCAGTCTGCTTCCTCACTCGTGGCTGCGCGCCTCCGCGGTGGTGGTAGGGAACACCTTTTGCGAGTTCACGTGGCGCAAATTCGTAATACTTGCATAATAGATATCTCTGCTTTATAACAACGTATAAGGATGATTTTTTTAAATTCAAGTATCTTTTCACGTACTTCAGTATGCTGGGATCAGAATTATTATATCTTCTATGGAAACCATACTAATTAACGTGCTTTCCACTAAATTCTAGTTTTGCGGTTTCTTTCATTATTACCCGGGCAAAAAGGAGTCACATATAATAAATATATAAAAACTTTATAAGTATACATAACTTTTATTTCTATATAATAATGTATATTTATATATTTATATGACTATACATAATCAAGTAGCATTATATATGATTGTATGTAACTACATTAATTATTAGTAAATGTGAAAAAATCAATTGAAACTTGAACTTTGTAAATGAACTAATTAATATAGTATATACTATAACAAAAGTTTTGTGTGCCTTTTTTACAATTACAACCTTACCATATCAATATGAGCAAACGAATATAAGGATTTATTTTATACAAAAAAAAATTTCTTTTTAATTTCAGAAAAAATGTTCCCTCTAGTATGTAGAGTATATGTAAATTTTTTCAGAATTTTTTATAGCTCATAGGCTTAAAGTGCTTAGGAGCTAAATATGACCATATTTCCATATATATATTTCCACATATATTTTCCAAATGTTCTTTTTCGTATGTAAAATGATCGATAACTTTTTAAATTTTTTTAAACCCATATATTTAAGGTTGCTTTACGCTAAATATGACTGTATATAATTTTTTTAACAATATTTCATGTTATTTTGATTTTCTTGTATAAATATTGCACTTCTGCCATTTTGCAACTGTGGCAGTCACTATTGTACTGAAAAAAGCTATCTTCATGATTTTTGGTGTAATACATAATATTTGTTTGAGCGATCAAACCCATTTTTTAAAAAGATTTTTAATTTTAAAATTAGTTTAATTAATCGAAAGGGGCATTAAGGGAAGAAGATACAGGAAACACTAAAATCTCTTAATTTAAGAAAGAAAATATTCTTTCTACATAACATGCTATAATATTGAAAAAGATGACATTTTATACTGGTTTTGTTCAAATTCACCACCCTTTGAAGTAGCCATTTTAAAAACACCTGTAGAAACAGACACATGTTTGATTATCACTGTGCAAAAGGGGTTACAATGGATTGCTATACATTTTTTTATGAACATCTCATGCTAAAATTAAGACATTTAAAGAGCAATATTTTCAAATAATATTTTTTAACTATTCTGAGGTTTTATTCTATATGAATAATTTATTGTTTGCCATATAAGCAGTATTTTAATATTAACTTATATTTAAAAAAATGATATTTAGGTAATAATAAAAAAAACTCTCTTTAAATTTGTTCAAAATATGTTAAAAAGAAAGTGCAAAAATTTTCAGCGTGATTCACGAAGAACTGTTGTACAGGCTTACAAAGTATGTTGTGAAAATTAAGTTCGAGAAAAATTAGTTTAAACATAAATATCAATAAAAATAGCATTATCAATCATTTATCTATTTACCTGCAACTTATGGATGTTAATGTTCACCGCTGTCATATTTTCATACATAAAAAGAGTATGTATTCCCTGTAAAATCTTATTTCATTGATCTGGGTACCCAGTAGGCTACGCACAGGAGCTGCAAATTCAAAGTTGAGTAACAGCGTGCTGAGCTTATATTCGTTAAAAGAGTCAATTCGTTTACTAATACATTTGAATTGCTTACCTGCGTCAAAACTATGATTTTTTTATTCATTGAAGTAACTATTTTGACATTAAATATGTCATTCTACACTCATATAACCTGAAAAGATTTATGCCACTAAAGTCAAATTTATAAAAAAGTATACCTGCAAAGTGTAAACAATTTAAACACGTACAACAATTATAGACATACCTTTCAGAATTGTGTAATTAACCAGACAATTGGTAACGTGCCTTCACATTCAACATTTCTCTAAAAAAAGTATTGTTTACTCTTAATCCGTTGATTGCATATGCTGGATTTGCTGAAATTACTAATAAAACTATAATACTTACCTGATTTAATCAATTTGTAATACGATAATATACTTCTTGATCCACTGTTTATACTATCAAGACAAAATATTTTCCTCATAAAAGTAAACATGCAATTATCGCTCCGTAGGTAAAATAGATATCGTCATGTACGAGATATGCTATACTAGCTATACTGATATTTGAAACGGAACACGCTCGAAACTTTAAAACCGTAGTAGTAGTAAAATAATAATTTAAGATAGTAACTTTTTTATTTTTGTTTATATAATGGTTCTTAACATTTTATTTTTAAGTACAAGACACTCTACAAATAAAAATTACATCACAACATTTATTTATAATTTATAGGTATAATATACAAAAAAATAATTAAAACAATAACAAAATTTTTTGAATTTTGATTAGTGTGAAAAAAATCTACAGCTTCAAATAAGTTGAAAAAAAAGTTTTTGCATAAAACCTTTTACTTTCGAAAGAAAAAGGGTTAAGGGGTATCCCTATATAGATGGGCAAAAATAAACTAAAACTTTGCGAATTTTTTTTTTAAAAACTATACAAGATTTTTATTTGAAAATTTTTTGGTTTCTTATTCAAACATTAAATATGCATTTCTTATTTTTTTTATTACATTATTTTGTTTATGCTAGTGATAAAAAAATGATGAACCATGAACTTTTTTTTTCTTCCTACAATTTTGTGTGCACAGTTTCTCGGCGAGTTTTCAACTTATCACAAAAAAAACGCCATTTTGAAGGTAATTTCATAATCTAGTCGATGAACCTACTTGTTTTTGAAATAAAAATTGATTTAACCACAATTTTGCAATAATAATTAAAAAAAATTACAGTTTTTTTTTCAAAAGTCCACCATTTTGCTATGAAATTTTTTTATACTTTTAATTTAGGTTAGTCGACGAGATTTAGACCTAATAATAACAAAAAACTTTTTTTTTTATGTTTCAGAGATATACGACGACGACAAGTCTGCACACAAAATTGTAGGAAGAAAAAAAAAGTTCATGGTTCATCATTTTTTTTATCACTAGCATAAACAAAATAATGTAATAAAAAAAATAAGAAATGCATATTTAATGTTTGAATAATAAACCAAAAAATTTTCAAATAAAAATCTTGTATAGTTTTTTCAAAAAAAATTCGCAAAGTTTCAGTTTATTTTTGCCCATCTATATAGGGATACCCCCTTAAAAAAGTGTTTTACCACTTAAAAGGAGAATCGATTTTTTTACCAAAAATTGGTAGCTTCTTTCCTTATGGGGGTACATACCTAAAACAATCTTTTTTTATTTTTTAGTTGTAAAAAAAGTAATTATTATAAATTATATTTTAAATTTGATTTTTTACAAGTAAATACACTATTTTAACATATTTCACCAGAAAAAAGTATCATTATCGATGAAATAGGGTAGATAAGTGACCAGTAACATTTTTTTCGTACGCGCAGGCTCCAGACTACCCATGTGCTTGATATTAGGTCTACCAGGGCTTAAAATATTTCAAATACATACCAGTAGTGGATCAAGCTATTTAGATTTTGTTATTCTCACTTGCACTGTTTTCTGAAGCTATTTACTGTATCTAAAACAAAAAAAAAGTTGAAAATTCACATACTTTTCTATTGATCGTACAATACTTACATGTTAATCATAATTTGATGTATTCTAATTAGCATCATCCACTAGCTGGATGAATTACAAATGATTTAAGCCCTGGAAGAATATATTTCATTCTTTTGGCTGATCAGGAGCCTGCTCGTATGATGTGAAAATACAAAGTTGAACAACATCAAGTTAAAGTTAAAGGGTATTAATATCACAATATCTGTGAATAATATACCTGAAACAATATGAGTGACTCTCTGGGAAATCGAGCTCAAAAAAAAAATTTTCTTTTTATTTCTTTTGTAAAAATGTTCTTCTTGGTATGCAGAATGTATGTGAATTTTTTCAGATTTTTTGAAACCATTAAGTTCAAAGTTGATTAATGCTAAATATGAGCATATAGTCATTTTTTACATGTTTTAGCAAATTTCAAATTTATATGTATATATATATATATATATATATATATATCATTAAATTTCAACCCATTTCTAATTTATTTGAAAAAAACAAAATCACTCTCGCACTAGAGACCACTACCCTGGTAGAAACGTTGACTAACTATTCGCCATATAATGCCTAATTTTATGGTGTGTGGTCAATTTATGCCCTATATTATGGCCAATAACCCAACTTATGGCCGACGGTTTATGGCCAAAAGGTGGTGTAATTTATAGAATTATTTATAAATAAAATTTAATGATCCTAAAATAATTCAATACAAATTAGATATTTAAAAGAGAACAAATAATTAAAAAATTATACTACGAGGGTAGTTCAATAAGTCTTTAGAATAAAGTATAAAAACAATATTTTTTGGGTAAATTTTTTTTTATTTTTCAACATAATCTCCTTGGAGCTCTATACACTTGGTCAATCGCTTTTTAAGTTTTTTTAATCCTTCAGAAAAGTGCGTTTTCGGAAGTTCCTCAAAATAAGCACTTACAGAGGCAATGACGTCTTCGTTGTCCGTAAATCTCTGTCCACCGAGCCATTTTTTCAAGTTTGGAAATAAGAAAAAGTCACTGGGGGCTAAATCTGGTGAATACGGTGGGTGTTCGACCAATTCGAATTTTAGTTCTTCAATTTTAGCTATTGAAACGAAGCATGTGTGAACTCGGGCGATGTCGTGATGAAAGAGAATTTTTTTTCTCGCCAAATGTGGTCGTTTTTTTTTAATTTCTTCTTTCAGCTGCTCTAATAATGATGCATAATACTCACCAGTAATTGTTTTACCCTTTTCCAAGTAGTCAATAAGTATAATTCCACGTGCATCCCAAAAAACTGTAGCCATAACCTTACCAGCTGACTTTACGGTCTTTGCCTTCTTTGGAGCTGGTTCGCCTGTGGAAATCCACTGTTTGGATTGTTCCTTTGTCTCAGGAGTGTAGTGGTGTATCCATGTTTCATCCACAGTCACAAATCGACGAAAAAATTCCTCAGGATTCCGACTTATGCGCGCCAAAAGAGCCTCAGAGGCGACCACTCTATTGCGTTTATTCTCAGCTGAGAGCAAACGCGGCACCCATCTTGTCGATAGCTTTTTCATGCCTAATTTTTCATGTAGAATTGAAACAACTGCACCTATAGATATCCTTGTGGCCTCAGCTAACTCACGCACTTTTAATCTTCTATCCTTCAACACCATATCGTAGATTTTATTGATGATTTCGGGAGTAGTTGCTTCTACGGGCCTCCCTGAACGTGGTTCGTCACTTATTGATGTACGACCACGCTTAAATTCATTTACCCAGTTATAAACCGTTGCTAAGGCAGGGGCAGATGTGCCATGAACTGAGTCCAATTCATTTTTTATCTCATATGGAGTTAAACCCTTTAAATGAAAATGTTTAATTACCGCTCTGAACTCGTTTTTTTCCATTTTTCTTAACAAGCAATTTTTTTTTTTCAATTGGTTATAAAAACACGTAAACTCAGAATATGTGGACTGTGACTGCACCATATATCTAGTCGGGAGTGGTGCTGACTGAAAACAGATGATTTGGAACGATTCGCGCGCTATCTGTTGGTCATTCTAAAGACTTATTGAACTACCCTCGTATTTCTCTTGTATCTGTATATTTCTGGTGTACCTATATATATATATATATATATACTAATATACTAATATATATATATATATATATATATATATATATATATATATATATATATATACTAATATATATACTAATCAATGTTATTCTTGCGTCTTATGTTCTTTTAGCGAACAATCTCCTCGCATCAGTAAGCTAAATTTTATATTGTAAATTCGTTTTAACCAAAAAGCATTGTGCGAATTTAAACTTTTATACATGTATTTGAGGTTATAGTACATTTATCTTTACTCATATTATGGTCAACTTATGGTGTAAATGTTGGCTACAAATTGACCACGGAAGTTGGTCAATAGATAGCGAACAGGCCATAAATGATGGTCAATTTTCTACCAGGGTAAAGAGAGGGAAATTGTATGGCATTATACCGCCTGATCAGATAGACAAAAAGAAAGAAATAAACAAATATATATCTTAAGGGTACCTGACCACCTTAGCATTTTAATTAAATTGGTTATATATTTTTAGGTGAGAATGAATTATTCATCATATATTACATTTTCGTTTTCGGTAAATTTATATATTTTATTGAAATATATAGGAAATTACTTTTTTTTTGTCGTTAGGTTACCTGAAATAGCTACTAAAGAGAAGCTGCTCTTTATACATCATCCACATGTTTTTGAGAGTTCTAAACATCGGATTGAACTTTTCCAACGGTTATTTTATTCAAAGTACAAGTAATTCTGACATAAGCGAAGGAATTTGCGTTAGAAATTTACAGACATAAATTATGGCCTTTCAAATCCAAAATTTATGATAAAAAGTTAAGAAATCAAAAATGTGACTTTGAGAGACTATAACTGTGAATTTTTAAACGAATTCCTTCGCTCATGTCATAATTACTTGTATTTTGAACCAAATATCTGTTGGAAAAGTTCAATTCGACCCTTAGAACTCTCAAAATCACGTGAACGATGAAAGAAAAGGAGTTTCTCTTTGGTAGATATTTAAGGTGACCTAATGACGAAAAAGAGAAAAAAATTGTCCGATATATTTTGATACAATATATAAATTTACCGAAAAAGAAAATGTAATATATGATGAATAATTAATTCTCACCTAAAAATATATAACCAATTTAATTAAAATTCTAAGGTAGTCAGGTCCCCTTAATGTATATAACTAACTATTTAAGCTAGGTAGAATATTTTATTTATATATTATTTTGTTTATACTGTGAGAGTGTTAAAAAGAGTGTTTAGTTAGGAGTACTACGGGAGAAGCTTATCATAATGTATATAGGATTTCGATGGAACTCGGGGAAACCTTACCGCCCTTGGGAAAAACTGCTACCATTAGCATTGCAATTTTCTGGCGATAAGGAAGTAGCAGCGTCTTTATTTTTAAACCCCGTATGGGCTCAGATTAGTCGACAGAGGCAAAGTTGAGCGAACCAACTCTACGAGTTCGCCCTGAGACTGTTACCATAGGCCTCTAGAAAATAAGAAAAGAGAACGATAGAAAAAAACTGCCAAGCTGGCAACTTAATCCGTCTTTTTTTCTGTAATGGCCTACCACGCGCAGCGTCTCTCCGTTGGCTTCGGCATCCAGCTCCTGCTTGCATAGTCTCTTCATCCTTGTCGTTCGCCGATGTCGGTCAAGGTAATAGAAGGAGAAATAAGTAGTCTGCCTGGTGAACGAAAAACAAGTACCGTTTTTCGGCGTGCTAGGAAACGCTGGTGCGCAACGCATCAAATTTGCATACTGTCGAACTGCAAAAGAGCATGTATCATCGCGCGGTAAATGACCGTGCTGAAATACACCACATATCGACGTGCGTAAATTGTTTTTTTTAAGTCGCAAACGTTCATAGTCAATGCATCTTATTACTGCTATTTTTTTGTTCAATATGCACGTCGATTTGACGTGCAAATATCAACTTTCGTTCGCCTCGACGTTCGCACTAGCGACGACACTAAAAATACTTTGTAACATATCTTGAACAGATCACTTGAGTCATAATCAATAGGTATAATATTTTCGATTAGTTCTTCAGACAAATTGTAAAATTTTTCTTCATTAATTGATTTAACTACAAATTTTATATTTTCATTAAAAATATATTTATAAAATATAAAAATGAAATTATATGTAAATTACATTGATTTTAATATAATATTTATAAATAGGATTTGAATGTTTAAATTGTAGTCTCAAAATTGTAATAAATAAATAAACAAACATATATTTACCTTTAAAAAAATACGTCAGATCAGGGAAATTCTACTCATTCAATAAATTCTTTACGAAATCGTCCATTTTACTGCCGCGATTGCACGAAAACTGATCTGGCGTATTATAGCGTCAAACAAAACCACTATAATAGTCGGTGATCGAAGATTGTGTATTTTTGCACGTC
Organism: Gastracanthus pulcherrimus; assembly: GCA_949152435.1. NCBI lineage: Eukaryota > Metazoa > Arthropoda > Insecta > Hymenoptera > Pteromalidae > Gastracanthus > Gastracanthus pulcherrimus. Next base: position 171,990,109 of record OX424572.1, on the reverse strand, counting down.
AAAACGCCGTGCATAATGAACAAAAATACAGCGGTCATCAGATGCATAGACTATGAACGTGCGCGACTTAAAAAAAAACAAGTTACGCACGTCGATATGTGGTGCATTTCAGCACCGTCTTTTGCCGCGCGGTGATGCACGCCCTTTTGTAGTTTAACAGTTTCTCCGTGTATAAATATCTGTTGAATACGCGCAGCCCCCTCTTGGAGCAGCCCGAACTGAAGACCGTTTCTTATCTATGTCCTTGACGAACATTTTCCACTAATGATTTGAGATTAATCCCTTTTTTATAAGAGAATTTTATTTTAATATCTTATTGACAAAAATGTATAGATGACTTTTATTATTCTAATTTTATAAAAACCAATTTATTAATAATCTTGGAAGCAAAGTGAGTCATTTTCGTGGCTTACGTGCTAGATATCACATGATTATGTAACTCTAGCCGGCGATTTTCATCACATTAATTATAACTGAAAAGTGGGTAATTACCGGGTGGTTTTGATTTTCTTTTTGTACTTCAGATAGTCTATAAGTTCCCGAATATCTCCTTTTCTCAGCATGACATTGCATAGTTTATTTGCATTTTTGTTGTAAAGTTTCGCGAGGAAAGTGGCGTTATTGCGTGACGTCATTCCTTAAGCTGAATTTGTGAATGTGTATTAATTTTAATATAGATATTCTCTACTCATTTAAAATGTTATTAAAATATTTAATTTAATAATAAAGAAATAAAGTCCTTATGAAATGATGCAAAAAATGTTTTATATAATCCTTTTTAGGCCTATATTCCGTCTCCCTACAGACTATGCTCCTACTCAACTAAGCGAGTCAACTTGGAGTTGACACGTTGCTCGCTTAAATTTCGATTTAGGCATTTCCTTTTTCAGTTAGTAAGAATATAAATAGCAATAATATAATATAATAATTATTATAATTCATACTTTTTAAGAATTATGTAATAAAATATATTTTACTTCTACCAGAAATAAAGTAAACTTAACAAAGGTGGGGGGTCTCTAAGACCGGTTTGTGACCCAAATTAGACTTAAGCCAAAAAATTCGAAAACAATTCCTACAGTGTCTACCAAAAATAAAAAGTCAATTCGATCTTAAACGGACCACCCGCAGCCCCCCTATTCACTCCCACCACCCCTTCAAAAAATGAAAACTTCACTGCTTGTGTACAGCGTTTTTAGAAAGATTCGACACTGTCAAACTTGTATTTGCTTAATAAAGCACACTATGACCTCTCTACGAACTACCTTCACTCTTATTCACCATTTTTAGCCTTTTTACCCCCCCCCCCTTAAGGGGCGTGGAGGGGGTGGTTTTATTAATTATTTATGTGCAGGGTATGTAAATACAAAATATGTAAGCTTGATCACCAGACTTGACTAGGGTATCCTGAGGTTTTTGGGATCGCTGAATCCGAATCCAAGGTCCGTTGACCTCCATCACACGAGGTTCAAGGTTATTTGAAGGTCAAACTGTAAAAGAGCCGATGAAAAATCCAGAAAAATACATCCATAGGTTTTTGAGGTCGCTGAATCCGAATCCGAGGTCCGTTGACCTCCATCACATCAGGTTCAAGGTCATTTGAAGGTCAAATCGTAAAAAAACCGATAAAAAATCCTGAAATATACATATATAAGTTTTTGGGATAGGTCGTGGGGTGAATAGGGGGGAGGGGTGGTCCGTTTAGGGTGGAATTGACTTCTTATTTTCAGTAGACACTGTAGGAATTATTTCGAATTTTTTGGCTCAAATCTAATTTGGGTAAAAAACCGGCCTCAGAGACCCTCACCTTTACTTTAATTTATTTTTTTTCTTAAATTATATGAATTTTTTGTAAAAATTATTAATTCTACAAAATTGTGTAATAAATTATCTAAATATTCAGTATTGAAGGATCTTCTCATCTCGCTTGGATGAGGATTGTTATTAAAATTTATTTATATACAATAGTATAAGAAAGTATAACTTATATCTATAATCTTAAGTATAAGACCCAACATTTCAAAAAGCCCAAAAAAATTTATGTACCAAAATTTCTTAACGCCTAAAAGTCTTGAGGTCCGAGAATGTATAAGATCCAACATTTCATAAAACCTAAAATATTATAAAACCCAAAATTTTACAAGGTCCAAAGTATTATAAGGCCTAATTATTATAAGATCTAAAATGTTATAAGACTTAGAAAATCTTGATACCCAAAAAACTGTAAGGCCCAACATTTCTTCAGATCCGAAATTTCTTACAGCCTATAAAAACATGTGGCTCAGAAAAGCTTGCGGCCTAAAAAAATAATAACATTTCTTAAAGCTCAACTAATTTTAATGCCCAAATTTCTTGAAGCTAAAAATTCATGTGGCCCAAAAAATTATAAGTTCCAAAATTTGTTGACACTCAAATTACGCCGTCGGCGCCTAAAAGACGCCTTCGGCACCCTTGATTCCGACTTGGGTAAAATCATTATACGCTCGCTAGAAATAGCCCATTTCACCTCCTTGTTGCACAATATACTACTGTTGTAAAACTAATGCGCAGGATTCACTTTACCATTGGGTTCACTTTACTTCAGTTCCCCCTGTACATCATTTTTTATGGATAACTTCACGCTTTTAGTGTTTGTATATGAAATCTAGGAATAATGTGTAACTTGGTAGGTTATAATATATGTATTATAAATTAAATTTATGAGAAAATTTGGCACAAAGCTTTTGAATGTCCGTGAGTGCTATGCAGTGTGTCGTCACGTACACCCGAGGGACAGTGATTCTTGGTGAACGTTATTGGATTTAGCCCTCAAAGTATATAGATATACATCTATATACGATGTATGTTAAATTAAAACACGTTCGCATAAATGACGGTCCCTCGGGTGTACAATAATCCTGTATTAGTAAAATTTATGCACGGGAAAATATACGGGCCGTAGAATCTATCCAAATGGACTGAAGAAACAAAAGACTTCTGCGAGTTTGTACCATATGAGTTTAAGGTATTTTATCTGCTCCGTATGTACATGGCCGTTTCGACCAATATATCACTTGTTAGAACTTCTCTAGAAGGATTGAAAAAATTAATACAAGTTTATTCTTGTAAATCTGGCGAGTGCCTTATGCGAAAAGTACGCATTTCGCTTTTAGCGATGTTTATCATAATAGTACATTTCGACACAGGTGCGGAAGGTGATTATTTAGCTCGTGACGTTTTTCACACGAGCGAAGCGAGCGAGAAAAGTCACATGAGGTAAAAATCTTCTTACGTACCAGTTTCGAACCGTATTTTATACCACGAGAGCCGAATAAACATATTGAAGTTATGATTTTGACGTTAGAGTGGTATAAAATATCATTAAAAATCATTATATCCTTTATTAAAATCATTTATAATAAATAAGTTTTTGACACTCCAAGCGATAATGCTACTTTTACGCACGCTTGCTAATGCAACGGGTTACATTGCTTGGATATTCAAAAAAGATTATAAAAAGAATTTTATCGAAAAAGTGCATTGCTTACGTTGTAGTACATATCAAAAGAAGTCAAATTACCGCCGCAAAAGAATTTGTGATTGATCCTGTCACCTAGTGCAAGCCGCAAAGTTTTCCCAATAAATATAATATTGGCAACGGTAATATCTTGCATCGCATAGGAGCAAGATTTGAAGGTTTTGTAACGGTAAATTTACAGATTTTATCAGTATTTATAGAAAAAATAATTTTACTGTGGTTGCTTTTAAAGGAAAAACGTTTATCGATTTATTAAAAAAAATTCTCTTTTCGAGTTTAACTCAGGCTGGCCCCCGTAAGGCTAGGAGTGCTGCATTTTTTTCAAACTTTAAATTACCCATAAAGTTGATTTCTTTTCAGTATTGGGAGCTCTATGACATCTTAAATTGGGCGTCTTATCATTAGCTATCATTATCCGTTAAAAAACCATTGTAATTAAAAATGTCCAAAAACGAACCAATAATGAAAAATTTCCATATTTTAAACATAATATTTTAGGGTTGGCAGTAATAACTTATCCAGAAGCATTTTTAAAAATCTAAAAAAAAATTTTAAAGGTATTTTAGTGAACATGGAATAGGGTACAAAAGTTTAGTAAATAATAAATTATTCACATAATAGAGATTTTCTCGTGTTATAAATCAATGGTGAAATTTGACGCGAATGTTGGCACTGATTAACTTTAAATTTAGAAAATGTCTATTCGCTGTGAGTACACAAAAATAACTCAATCTTACGGTCGAATGACGTGTCTGGTTGGTACAAGATACACAGGCTCTAGTGATGGACATTCAATGAAAATAATTTTAAATAGTTTTAAAAAAAAATATAAATTATAATATAATATATTCTCAGATTCATTAGTAATTAAAAAAATATTACTTTTATTGAATGTCCATTACTAGAGCATGTGTATCTTGTACTACCCAGATCACGTCATTCGACCGTAAGATGGCGCTATTCTTGAAAACAAGATAACATATACTATACCACATGCTCACAGCGAATACGGACACATTCACGTGCGCGAAAACGGGAGGTCAAGTACGCAAAATCTTTCGCTTTTAACCCAAAACACCGCCCACTTTTCGCGTGCAGAAAACCGTAAAATTATTGACGGACGCAAACAATACACCGCGTACGCGAAACAAATTTTCCGTCTGCTTTTCGCGTAAGAGAAAGTGATACACTAATCATGCAAAATATAATACGCGAACCACGCGAAATATAATATGCAAAGCAGGCGAAAATCGATACGCATAGTACGCGAAATCAATAAGCGAAGTACGTGAAATCGATACGCAAAGTACGCGATGACGATACGTGAAGTATGCGAAACAGATACTCGAAGTACGCCAAACCGATATGCGAAGTACGCGAAACCGATTCTAGAGCTACCAGGAGTTCGTGGTGGTCAGGCACGGCATATTGGTGGTTATGATAGTCCACGACAAGGTCAAGGTGGTGCACTCCGTAGTTTTTGGTGGTTAGATATACTCGTCGGAAGTGTCCAGGGAGGTATGGTGGCCGATAATTTTTGGTATCTAGCTTTACGTATGATCCGAGAAAGTATCCAGCTGGTTATGGTGGACGTTGACGAGGTCTAGGTAGTGCGCTCCGTAGTTTTTGTATCTAGGTTTAGGAAGGTTTCCAGGTGGTTATGGTAGCCGATTACGTAGTCTAGGTAGTGCGCTCCGTAGCTTTTGATATCGAGTTTTACGTACTGGTCCGATAGATCTCACTGGTCCTAACCTTGTCATTGGCCACCATAACTACCTAGACACGTTCTCGGAGCCGTACGTATAGCTCCAAAAACTTCGGAGCACACTACCTAGACCTCGTCATTGGCCACTATAGTTATAGTTACCTGGACACCTTCTCTGACCGGTACGTAAAGCTAGATAGCAAAAACTATGGAGTGCGCTACCAAGACTACGTCATTGAACCACCTGGACACCTTCTCGGGACAACACGTAAAACTAGATACCAAAAACTATGTATCGCACTATCTAGACCTCGTTATTGGCTATTATAATCACCCAGACCCCTTCTCTGACCAATACGTAAAGGTAGATACCAAACTACGTAGCGCACTACTTAAACCAGAGAGCACTAATGTCGCAAATTGTTCTGCTGCTGTCAGGTTTTGGGTAGCTGCTCTCATGTTGTGTACATGAGCGCTCCCGATTTTGGGCAGCAACAGTCCAGAGTGCAGAGAGCGCTGCTCACTCTACTTGCTAGGGGGTAGCAGCGCCACCAATGGGAAGCACGTGTCCACAACAAGAAAGCAGTTGTCCACAACAATGACAGCAGCAGCACAAGTTGCTGAGACATGAGCGCTCTTTGATTTTGCGCAGCAACTGTACGGGATTCTTTTCCGCTTACCCATCTATCCAAACACATCCTTATACCTACCTTCCTACCAATCCATGCATCTATTCATGTGTCTACCTACACATGTATTGATCTACAGCAATCCATCAAACTTGCTGGTCCCTTCTACCAACTCTTTGGTGTCTGAGTCGCGCTTTGGCGCTAAAGTCGCGGATGCTAGCGTTCAGATCGATGGATATTCTTTAATTAGGCAGGATAGGAATACGCAAGGTGATGGAGTAGTCCTGTATGTGCACAGATTTACAAAGCGACTGTATTATGTAGTTCTCCGACGTTGCAGGATGAGGGCAAGACGCTCATTACTGAGTACCTCATGTGTAGCATATAGCAGGGCTCTCTCACACCCATATTTATTGGTGTTATATATAGGCCCTCAGGGGTTTCTTTTACTGAGGTATCTGACCTTGTTGACACCTTCTAAAACACTCGGTAAATTCTAAGAACATAATTATAATTGGTCATCTGAATATGAACATGCTGACAGATTCAGATGATTCTGAATAAGTCAAACAGCTGCCGTGGAAATTAAATATGAAGCTAGTGGAGCATGGTGCGACTCACCACATCAACGAATCTTGCACATGGATTGATGATATTTTTGTTGACGACAGTGACATTATATTAAATTCGAATAATGTTTTAGCGTCTTTCCCAAGCCACCATAACATCATTGATATTGTAATCGATCTTAATGTGGCAAAGTTCCCTGATCCCATAAATTTCACGTACAGAGACTTCAAGTCAATAAAGCAGGATAATATACTTTCCATCCTGGACAAATTTTGACAATCCATCTTTTGACATGAAAAACTACTTAATGATAATATTGCATCAGTCAGTGATTCTGGTTATTCTTTCAAAGAAATATCTTTTTCTGCCATTGTACAGGCCGTTGCTCATTTTAATTCTCAAACAAAAGGTGTAGATGGTATTCCCCAGAGTGTAGTTGCTAAAACTCTTCCTATAATCAGTCATTACCAAGCCGTGATTATCAATACATCTCTGGCTAGTGAAGTCTTTCCGGAGGGCTAGAAGAAGGTTCATTTGATGCCACTTAATAAGACAGCAATTCCATCAGCGGTCACGAAGTTTCGTCCTATTGCACTTTTGAGCTTGCTCTCTAAGGTCCTCGAAAAGATTGCCCACGAACAGATACTAGCATTTCTATCAGACAAGAAAAACCTTGATCCGCTTCAAACGAAAACTGCTCAGATTTTGCTTCTCCAGAAACGTTCTACTGTGGCTCATGTCATATATTACAAGGCGTAACCAGAGAGTTGTTATGAAATCAAAGGGTGAATCAGATTGGCTTAAAACTAATTTTGGTGTTCCACAGGACTCTGTAGTGTTCTGTTCAGTCTCTACATTAACGATTCATGTGACGTACTTACAGATTACAGTGTCAAGCATTTGCTATAAGCGGACGATCTGCAGATCTACACTCAAATTACCAGAGTCGGTCTTCGTTAGGATATAAGACATTTGTCTACTGCTGCACGAGCTACATTAGTTTGGGCTAAGAAAAATGACCTGCGTCTCAATGTCAATAAGACAAAAGCAATTATTTTTGGCTCAGATTATAACATTAACAAGGTTCGTGATTTGCAGCTTTCGGGAATTTAGGTGTAGGACAACATCTTTGTTCCCTTTGTTGATACAGTAACTAACCTCGCGGTGGTCATGGATTAAAAATTGACGTGTAAATAGTAGGTTGGTGAGTAGGAAAGTTAATAGAGGCCTGGTATCTGGTCTTCTCGATCCTGTACCACTGAGGTGTTACGTGTACAATTTGCAAACGCTCTTGTCATCTTTCACTTAAATTACTGCTCTTTAGTGTATCTTGACGTGTAAGGCGAGCTACAAACTAGACTGCAAAGATTGCAGAATTCATGTGTGAAGTATATTTATGGTGTTAGAAGGAATGAGCACATTTCTACTCACAGGAGCATACTGGGTTGGTTACCTATAAAAGAGAGGAGGGAGTACTTTGCGGCAATGCTATTGCATAAAGCAATCAATATGGAGCAACCGCCGTACCTTGCGGCCCTCTTCAAGAGAAATGAAGCCCGGCCCTCCAGTAGATTAGATGCAAGGGAGTCTGGACTCTCAGTTCCAGTTTCGCGGAATGTCACGGGCCTGTACTCGTTCAGTGTTCAGGGTGCACGTCTCTGGAACTCCCTCCTATGTATTCTTAGGTATCTGCACTATTTATGTCATTTTAAAACATCGCTGTGCAGATACATGGCTCGTAACTAAGGTGACCAACAATGATAAACAGTAAGGGGAAAGAAATGGCAATGTTATTATTGCTCTCGTACTATATCTTATTTGAGTAATAATTTAAGTGCAGTATTTTATAGTTTTACGATTTGTGATAACAGTGACATAATTTATAAGAATGTCTTGTGATAATATTCTGTATTCAGAAAACTGCACAAAAAGACTGAACCCTGTATTTATACAAATATCTATATATGTTTATTATGCGTGGGTTTATTTGATATTCTTCAAGTGTACCTGATATTTTTGAGCAATCAAATAAAGCAAATTATATTCTATTCTAAACATACCTACATTCTAATTCTACCCATCCTCCTATGGTGTAAAAAAAAAGGTGTGCTCGCTAGTAACTTTCCTAACTTCCTCCATTTATGGCTCTTGTATTTTCCATGATCCATAATTGGTGGAAGATTGGAAAGCTCCTAGCGAGCAAACCTTGTTTTCTTTACAACCATATATTAGTCCGGGAGCCAGCGACACATTTCGGTCGGTTATTTCGATTCGGCTGATGTTATGTAATAATGCTTTATATGGTGTTGTAACGAAATCTCGTAAACGTCAGTTGCGCCAGTAGCGGTGGGGTGAGCTATGGCAGCCTCTCACGCACGTAACAAAAAAATAAACGAAACCGGCTCAGCTGAAAATTTATATACTGATAAAATATGTTGTAGACAATAGAAAAAAAATAGTCAGCTCGGTGTAACATGGTGGATTATACGACAGCTGCTTATGCGAACATGTCGAAAAAAAAATTAAATTTAGTGATACCGGCCCGGTTGAAAGTTCGTTATATAATAGTTGACATGATAATTGAAACAGATAAAATAGTCAGCTGGCTATATAACCCGTGGAAAGACCATCAGCTGACGTAGTGAAAGGTGTGGCGCGGAAACGAGGTGTGAGCGCTGCGCGCACTTTTGAATACATCAGCTGACGGCTTTTCCTCCACCATACACCCAGCAGACTATTTTTTTTGTTTCGAGTAGTATGCCAACTGTGAAATGACCAAATTTTAACCGGACTCAAATCACGCATCTAAAGTTATTCGGCGCTAGACGCATTTTACGCGCGTCGGTGAAAGACGCATTTTTCGCGTGAACATAACACGATATATTTTTATGCACGTTTTTAATTTCGACTGTATTGAAATATATAAATGTAATAAAAGCGAATAAATAAACAACTAATTAATTATTTTTACAAGCAAAATAAAATAACTAACAATATATGGAAATGCAGGTATAAGCTTCGCGCGCATTTTTTAATTTTAAATGTATTTAAAATGGGTAAATTTAAAAAATATATGAATAAGTATAAAAGTTGAAAAATAAACAATTAATTGATCATTTGTATAAGCAAAATCAAAAAACTAACAATATAATGGAAAGTTGGTGTAAACGGGGATAACTGAAAACAATGGAAAAATTAAGAAGTAAATAGATAACAAATTAATAGATTATTTATTAAAGAAAATTTAATACTTAAGAATGGAATGCATTGAAAATTATTCTTCGTATTCACTTTGTCTTGTTGCCGACTCATCGTTCTCCGTTTCACTTTCAGAGTCGCTATCTGAAGTATCTACCACCATTACGTCGTCATCGTCTGAAGAAAATATAATAAAAAAAGGAATTATATATATATATATATATATATATATATATATATATATATATATATATATATATATATATATATATATATATATATATATATATATACATTTATAAAAATATTTGTTACCATTATTCGATTGGTCATCCGACTGGTTTGTGATTTCATCAATTGATTCTGATAACTGGGTACCGGTAAACCAGGAAAAGCCGTACTTATTCTCGACTTCTACCCAGCCATAATCCGATGGAGATTCGCTGCTAGGCACTTGGAGGTGAGCGTGCGCCCAAATTTGTGCTATATAGCAAGGCATGGTGGTAACGCTGAGCCGTCAATGGTTTTTTTGGGCAAGTGGACTGCACCGTCATTTTCTAATGCTTTATAATTTTTCGTGAATGTCGTGACCCTTGCTTCATTGACTTCTTTTATTTGTTTGAAGCCGTACATTCGGCACACAAACTCCTAGATCGTGACAAAAACTTCTTCTTCGTCTTCTGATGGCGTTGACATTTTTATAAAACTGTCCGTGATAGCTTCCGAGCTTCGCATAATTTCAAATGGGCGCTTTTCTAAAAATGGCCGGGTTATAGTCATAGCCTGTGATCGCGTGAAAGGTTGGCAGCGCAGCGCTTACATTGCCTCCTACACTTTCATGTAGTTTGATGACGTCTATAAATCGGTGATTATTTCCTACACCAACTTCCATAAATAATTGCAAATGTCTATTAATTTTACTTATATTCGCTAGCATTATAATGAGAACATCGGTATCGGAACAGCCAATTATCACATTAGCATCGATATCCAGTTTGCAAACGTGAAAAATCATTTTTGTATGCGCTTCTTCATGGGCAGGACAAGTCAGTTTCTGTTCAAAAGTTCTGATGACTTCATCTCTGGCGATATATTTAAAGCAAGCGTCAGAGTTTACATAAATTATTTTATTATTTATGAACGGCGATATGCAATCATCCGCCCAATATTCTGTAATAAACTTAGAAAGCGCTTCTTTAAAATATATATTTTTTAGCTTGCTTGCAAAGTCATTGAGTCGTACCTGCTCAGGCCCATTGATGCGGAAGTTAGCCATTCGCATACCTCTGAGCTGATGTTCCGTATCTTTCATCGATGGAAAAATGTAACGATCAAAGGCGATGACGACGATTTTCGCACTGTTTGCAGTCATCATTTGCAGCAGTTTTTTGGAAATATTTCTGAATGATACCGGTACCTCTTTCATTAGATGCAACATGAAATAACCGTCAAATATCTTTACATGAGTGTTCTGAGGTGGATCGGATGTAACTTGCATCTTTAACAGCTTCAACAGTGCTGATTTGTCCGTTTTGCAAGATCCGCCTAGGTGACACATAGATAGTGGCACTGGCGTTAATGGATACGCCAAGACCTTATCTGTGTCCAATGATTTTTTCAACGAGATAATAAGTAATTGACCAAATTAGTCACGCTGCATTCGCAATTCTACTTCTTTCCCTGACATTGACATTACAAATTGTTTTACTAAAGAAGCAAAGGAATTTTAAATAAGAAAAAATAAATAAATAACATGTATGAATAACAAATTCGAGTACACGAAAATCGTTCTAAATAAATTTATGATCTACCTACTGTTCTTACCTTTTGCTCAGAGTTCGTTTTCCCATGAAGGATTATAAGTATAAACGCGCGGTTTATCTTTGGGTACAGCTCCATTCATGTTCAATTATTCACATATCATTGTCAACAAGAAAATTTTATCTTAAGAAAAGCCAAATCATTAATCAAGTCGGGATTCTCGGGAAATATGTAGTTATTTACTTACGGTGGCGACGATAACAATGCTGTGTCTCTCAATATATTGTCCTTTTTCCACCAAGTAAGAAAGAGAAAGTTATGTAAAATTCTATCGTACAACTGTCAGGCTGACAATCAAATGATTTTGTCCTCCGCTCCTCCAGCTCGGCTAAAGGTCTTCCCTATGCGCGCATATGTGCAAAGGCTTGGTTTTCTGAATCCGTACCTTTGAACTTTTGCAAATGAACCCTTGCATCTTTGCACCTTTGCTCCTTTCAGAGTACTAACCACTTTCAGCCTGCATTCATTTGCAATCTAACGGTACACGGTTGCAAAAGTTCAAAGGTGCGGATTCAGAGAACCAGGTCTTTGCACATATGCGTGCATATATATATATATATATATATATATATATATATATATATATATATATATATAATTAATTAATTAATTGTCTATTTATTCACTTTTGTAATTCTTGATTCATTCATTTATTTATTACATTTATATATTTCAATACAGTCTAAATTAAAGACGCGCATAAAAATATATCACGTGATGTTTGCACGAAAAATGCTCCTTGCGCTGCCGCGCGTAAAATTTGCCTAGCGCTGAATAACTTTAGATACGTGATTCCGGTCCGGCTAAAATTTGATCATTCTACGGTTGATATAAAGTAGTGAACCCAATTGTCGATCAATTAACGTAAGACCGAGATTCCTTTCTCAAAAAAACATGTTTATAAAGAAAAAATTAGTTTGAATGTGGTTTTATCAGTTAATTTACTATTTAGTTATAATAATAACGATGGGTTCGAACATATTTTTTTATGTATTTATTTAATATTTTACTTAAATTATAAAAACTCCATAGAACCAATTCTCGATCACTATTTGACACTGGAGACCAGTTGTCGATATGCGTAAAGTAACCAATTGTCGATCAATCTTAACACATGAAACGTAAGGGTAGGAATATGTATTTTAATAAAAACCTTACTAAAAAGTATTAAATTTGCAAGAAATTATAAAATTATATCATAACATCAATTAGTAATATCGTATAAGGTTCATTCAAAGAGTTTTCGCAGTTATTAAGCACTAGACTTACTTATTAACCTAAAATATTGTTTTCATAATATCTACTGTTGCGAGTAGTTTTCTTTCAACTTGTCTTTACTAAAAATAAATGTTGTTATTAATGTAGTTATTATAATGATAGAAAATATATAATATATAATTAAAAAATGTAGTTATTGCTAAGAATTTATTGATAACCGACAATAGATTATGACGCTGAAATGAGAACCAATTTTCGATCGCTTAAATAATAACACTAAAATTAATTAAATCATGTTTCAACTGTTTTATTTCACTGATGTTGTCAAAGAAGTATAGTATTAAAGTTATTCTAATAAAAGAAACAAGGTAAAATTATGAAAAATGTCAGATTAAAAGTTGCCTCTCATTACCTATCCGCGTAAGGTCGGAGCAGAGTTCACTCAAAGTCTGTTCGACTAATCTAAATCTTTTCTATATGAAGTTTGGCTAAAAACGACTAAATTTTTAATGGTCGATTATTGGTTCATCAATATTTTTTATACAAAAAGCGTTTTTCTAAATAAAAATATTAGTAGAAACAAGTGTAAAAACTGTCTATTTCGTTAGAATGATCGACAATTGGTTACTGATCGAGGACTGGTTCCACTATCTTAGTATTCAAAACAAAAAAATAGTCAGCTGGATGTATGGTGGGGGAAAAGCCGTCAGCTGAGCTATTGAAAAATGCGCACGGCGCTCAGACCTGGTTTTCGCGCCACACCTTTCACTACGTCAGCTGACGGTCTTTCCACCGGCATACAGCCAGCTGACTATTTTTTCGTTTCAACTATCATGTCAATTATTATATAACCAATTTTCATCCGGGCCGGTATCACTAAATTTAATTTTTTTTTCGACATGTTCGCATAAACAGCTGACATATAATCCACCGTGTTACACCCAGCTGACTATTTTTTTTCTATTGTATACAACATATTTTATTAGTATATAAGCTTTCAGCTGAGCCTGTTTCATTTATTTTCTTTTTATATGCATGGTGCGGCAGCTGACATTCACGAAACTTCATTACATCATCATATAAAGCATAGAAATCAAAATTAGCCGAGCCGGTTTTGGTCTCACAAATCTGTCACTGGCTCCTGGACTATATCTTCCCATGCATCCGTCTATCATACATACCCATCTACACACGCGCGCGATCTATCCGCCTACTTACCTACCCTCACTTCCACTCATCTACTAGTTCGGGTAGTTCGTGTATCGGTTTTGCGTAGTTCACGTATTTTTATTCGCGTACATCTTTATTGTTTATCGCGTACTTCGCGTATTGATTTCGTGTGCTATGCGCATTGTTTTTCCTACTTCGCGTACCATTTTTCCTCATCTCGCATACCAGTTTCGCGTACTTCTCGTATCGTTCTCGCGTACCTCGCGCATCGGTTTTGCGTACTTTGCGTATTCTATTCCGCGTTCTTCGATTATTCAACGTATCATTTTCGTGTACTTCGCGCATCAATTTCATGTACTACGCGTATCGATTTTCGCGTATTATATTTCACGTGCTTCCCGTATTATATTTCATGTATTCAGCGTATGAAGAGTGTGAAGAGAGAAATGTAAGACTTTTCAGGTGACGCAATCTTTATTAAATAAGGTATCAAATACCAAGTTAATTGCAACCTTAGGGTTAAAAAATACTTAAGTTAAATGATTATTCCGGCAAATTAAATATATACGCTATATATCGGGTGTACGTATTTTCATGCATTTTAAGAAGTTCCGTTCACTCAAGATGGATGTATCATAAAGAAAGTAATAAGAGAGTAACGCTTAACCAGTTTAAAGCAGAAGTTTAAAAAATATGATTAGATTTTGTGGGTGTTTATTACGTACGAGAATATATAAGGACGCTCACCGGATAATTAAATTACTTTATATTTCAATGCTTTATATTGGAAACTGATCAGGTATCATTATAAATATTGCCACTGAATGATGATTTTATCGAAAATTAACTTTCTAACCTTACAGTCAACCGGTAAACGTCCTTAAGTTGTTTGTCCGGGTACACCGTAGCTTTATTTTTGCAAATGCTATAATAATTATTCAAAAAACAGTTAAACTGCTATAAACCTTTTCAAAAACAATATTTTATAAAAATATATGATTTAAAGAATCTTAAAACCGTTTATAAATAATTTTAGAATGAACTTAAGTGGTTATTTCGGGCACGATTGGTATGATAGTGCAGTTAAGTGGTTATGCACTTAGCTGACAATGGTATATATGTAAGTTTCGGTATTTTCTATGAATTTAAAACGAAAAAGAGCTATGAAAAAATATATATATATATATATATGAACAGCCCTATATATATATATATATATATATAGGGCTGTTCAGTATACCGTTGCAGAAATATATTCCTTTCGCGATTTCTCTTTTATGCTCTGCCTATTTTTTTCTCTTCTTTTTTCTGCACTTGAAATGGAGGAAGCAAATAAAAAATATGTAATGACCTTAGATATTGACAACTATTTTACAAATTGTTAGTTAACAATTATTTCGCTACTTCAATATAGCTCGCGTTCTTTCACTTCATGCAAAATTTTTCGCTATAATTTATCACGAACGGATTTCTAGGAGAGTAGTTCGGTGTGATTATATAGAAGAGTGTATTTGTGAGTGCGCATGAAATACGTATTAACACTTGAGACATGTAAAATGCCACAAGAATCGCTACAGCATATGGTTAGCTTTGGCGTAGGTTAGGTTAGGTCAGGTGAGGTTTGGGGGGAGGGGGGTAACAAGGGAAATTATTGTTATTAACCATGAAAGAGAATAGGAATGGGGCAGAATCACGCACGCACGCCGACATCGACACCGAACGCGCACGATTAATTTATTGAAAACCCGAAAGAGATACAGTTTATATACAAACTGCAAAACCCTGCAGAGGTAAACTTAGTTACCTATACGCAGTATAATTATAAATATAATATAAATAATTATAATGTATTATAATTATTTATTAATCGCGCACGTATAATTATTTACGAGGGTAGTTCAATAAGTCTTTAGAATGACCAACAGATGGCGCGCGAATCGCTCCAAATCATCTGTTTTCAGTCAGCACCACTCCCGACTAGATATATGGTGCAGTCACAGTCTACATCTTCTGAGTTTACGTGTTTTTATAACCAATTGAAAAAAAAAATTGCTTGTTAAGAAAAATGGAAAAAAACGAGTTCAGAGCGGTAATTAAACATTTTCATTTAAAGGGTTTAACTCCATATGAGATAAAAAATGAATTGGACTCAGTTCATGGCACATCTGCCCCTGCCTTAGCAACGGTTTATAACTGGGTAAATGAATTTAAGCGTGGTCGTACATCAATAAGTGACGAACCACGTTCAGGAAGGCCCGTAGAAGCAACTACTCCCGAAATCATCAATAAAATCCACGATATGGTGTTGAAGGATAGAAGATTAAAAGTGCGTGAGTTAGCTGAGGCCACAAGGATATCTATAGGTGCAGTTGTTTCAATTCTACATGAAAAATTAGGTATGAAAAAGCTATCGGCAAGATGGGTGCCGCGTTTGCTCTCAGCTGAGAATAAACGCAATAGAGTGGTCGCCTCTGAGGCTCTTTTGGCGCGCATAAGTCGGAATCCTGAGGAATTTTTTCGTCGATTTGTGACTGTGGATGAAACATGGATACACCACTACACTCCTGAGACAAAGGAACAATCCAAACAGTGGATTTCCACAGGCGAACCAGCTCCAAAGAAGGCAAAGACCGTAAAGTCAGCTGGTAAGGTTATGGCTACAGTTTTTTGGGATGCACGTGGAATTATACTTATTGACTACTTGGAAAAGGGTAAAACAATTACTGGTGAGTATTATGCATCATTATTAGAGCAGCTGAAAGAAGAAATTAAAAAAAAACGACCACATTTGGCGAGAAAAAAAATTCTCTTTCATCACGACAACGCCCGAGTTCACACATGCTTCGTTTCAATGGCTAAAATTGAAGAACTAAAATTCGAATTGGTCGAACACCCACCGTATTCACCAGATTTAGCCCCCAGTGACTTTTTCTTATTTCCAAACTTGAAAAAATGGCTCGGTGGACAGAGATTTACGGACAACGAAGACGTCATTGCCTCTGTAAGTGCTTATTTTGAGGAACTTCCGAAAACGCACATTTCTGAAGGATTAAAAAAACTTAAAAAGCGATTGACCAAGTGTATAGAGCTCCAAGGAGATTATGTTGAAAAATAAAAAAAAATTTACCCAAAAAAAATTGTTTTTATACTTTATTCTAAAGACTTATTGAACTACCCTCGTATGTTACGTGAGGGAGCATGACAATGCGACACACATACACACATAAGCACGCGACCAGCACCACATACATTGCAGGCGCAGCAGCAGCATATCCACAACAGGCCAGGAGATGCCCAGCCAAAAGCTGAGGCCCAGGCGATGAAGCAGCTTTCGAGTGCTTCCGCTCTTTTCTTTGTTTTAGGCAACAGCAGAGAAAAAGATAGAGCGAGAAAGACACAAGCGACCAGGCGCCGCGAGTCAGTCGTAGCAGCAGCAGCAGCAGACGATGTCCACACACATACACACTCGCGTGCGTGGACACCCGGGAGCACGACCGTAGCGCTAGGAGTTCGAGCGACGTCGTTAACGAGAACGTCGCCGAGAGCGGCTGAGAAAGGCTGAGCGCCGGCCAAACGTTCGAAGCAAGCGGCCGCCATCGCGCGCGAGAAGAATATAATATAATTATAATAGTAGTAATAAGAATAGTCATAGTTGTAAGCATAGTTGCAGTAGTAAGGCTAGTCCTTATAATGCGAAAATATATAATAGAAACGATGACCGTACTATTGTCGTCCGTGCGGATGTACATGCTGCCCCGTCGGGTCTCACCCCGCTGGTCGAACCACCTCTTGACGGGTTTCGAACACAACACTATCGGCGTCAAACCAGGGACCGTCGCTAGATGACCCCTCTAATCGGAATAAGTATTGTTCTCCCATGAATAGGACAAATTATGGAGAGGGCTCGGAAGAATTAATTATTTCTAATATCATTGACGGTACTGGCAAACAACGTGTGGACGTAATCCACGCTGTCCTCTCCACAGTTGTCCCGTCCATTGAGAGGGATGACATTGTGTCTATACGTTTACTCCGATCAGACGGGCAAATCCCAGCCACACCGTCGGCGATCACCCATAGTAGGGGCCGCAATCCTTGGGTTGTCCGGCTTTCTAGCAGCAGTCTAGTAATCAACGTGATGTTCTCTAAGCATAGATGTACGAGATATAGTAAAGGAGACGTTGATTTCTCGGGACTTGATCAGGAAACGATTGATAACGTGAGTAATGGAAAAATTTTTATTAATGAAGTTTTGAGTAAAGATAAGTTTGCTTAGTTTAAAAGTTTAAAAGCAGTTGCTCATGGACTGCATTTTAAATATTTTTGGCTTAGAGGAGGTCGTTTCCTGACCAAGTTCCGAGATGGCGAAACATCGCACTCAGTATCTACTGCGGCTGACCTGCAAGCGATCGCAGTGTCTTTTAGAACTGCTAAAATTGACCCTATCCCGATTGATAAGGTTAACGGAAAAAAAATAAATAAAATAACTACTTTGAGTTCGTCAGACGATATTGCTATTGACGTAGTAGCAGATGTAGCAGTAGATTGACTAGATGGTCCACGAGTCAAAGAGGCACATTGTGAGGGATTTAGAGCAGGCTTTCTAAATGTAAACTCGCTAAAAAAATACATAACTGCTTTTCGCCAATTCCTACTTGCTCATCCCTTCTATCATCTTTTCGGCATTGCTGTATTGGGGATGATTACGTTCAGATCGATGGTTAATTCCATCATTAGACAAGACAGGAATAGGAAAGGTGGTGGGGTTCTCCTGTATGTCCACAATTCATGCAAAGCTACAGTATTATGTTCCTCTTCAACAGTGCAGGACGAGGGTAAGCCGCTCGCTCCTGAATACTTGATGTGTAGTGTGCAACAGAGATCCTTGCCACCCGTCTTTATTGCGGTTATATATAGAGCACCTGATGCTGAACTTAGAAACTCCGACCTTGCCGATGTTCTTGAACGTCATTCGGCAGGTTTTAAACATTGCATTATTATGGGTGATCTGAACGCAAACATGCTATCAACATCAGCGGAATTAGATTTTATTAGGCAGCTAGCATGTAGCCTTAACATAAAACTACTTAATCACGGCGCGACTCATCATGCCAAAGAGACTTGCACATGGATAGATGTAATTTTTATTGACAATGACGACGTCATACTTGACTCGAACAATTTGGTGGCGACTTTTCCAAATCGACATAACATCATTGACGTGACTATTGACCTCCCAACAACTAAGACTCCGATCATAAGTAACTTCTCGTACCGTAATTTTAAGGCAATAAAGCAGGAAGAGCTCCTGTCTCTCCTGCAAGAGTACGATTGGTCGTCCATCAATTGTTCGGATGCGGACGTGGACACTCGTTTAGAACATCTGGGTGTAAATATCTTGAAGGCGTTAGGTAAAGTAGCTCCAGTTAAAGAATTTCGGCCGAAAAAAAGTGTACAAACACCGTGGGTTGATTCGGAACTTAAGGAGCTATATAACAAGCGTGATGCCTTGCGCCGTTGGTTTCTCCGTACGAGGAATCAAGAAATTTGGCAGGAATGTCAGACTCTGGTGACTCTAGCGGAGGATTGAACAATGAAAGCACGAGATAACTTCATTCAAAGCAAGATTTTTGAGGCCCTTGAAAGCGGGAAGGACATCTGGAGAGAGCTTAGGAGTCTTGGACTCTTACGGAGAGCTCGGGAGGAACTCCATGGTTTCTCTCCGGGTGAACTTGATTCACGTTTTGCGGGAGTATCCATTTCTGATAGAGAGCGCGTGTACGATTTAAATGATATAATGTCGTCAGCTAGTGATGAAGGTTTTACTTTTAGTAAGATAACTTATTCGGATGTGGTCCTAGCTGTCGCGCATTTTTCTTCTCAAGCAAAGGGTGAAGATGGAATTCCCCAAAGTGTTATTGCTAAAGCACTTCCAGTCATCGGTCCTTTTCTTGATGACATTTTTAATGCCTCCCTCTCGAGTGGGATCTTTCTCGGTACCTGGAAGAAAGCTCATTTGGTACCGTTAAAAAAGAAGGCCATTCCCATCTACAGTCACTACTGAAATTGACTGAAGACATACGATCCGGTATAGATAATAACAAGCGGCTAATTACCATCCTTTTACTATTTGATTTTAGTAAGGCGTTCGACATTATTTCGCCATCCAAGTTGTTACGCAAGCTGATCAGAATGGAGTTCTCCAGGGGAGTAGTCATGTGGATAAAATCATATATTACAGGGCGTAACCAAAAAGTTGTTATGGCATCTAATGGTAGTTCAGATAGGCTCACAACCAATCTCGGCGTACCACAGGGCTCTGTAATGGGGCCCCTTTTATTCAGCCTTTATATTAATGACCTTCAGGAAGTTTTATCGGGCTTTAAAAGTACGAAGGATATTCTTATGTATAGTGTATCGCATTTATTATACGCGGACGATTTGCAAACTTACACTCAAGCTACTTGCGATGACCTTCATCAGGGGATAAGACGCTTGTCGGCTGTGGCCAAAGCAGTGTCGGTGTGGGCTTCTGAGAACGCTCTGTGTCTCAATGTCGGGAAAACGAAGGCAATTATTTTTGGGTCAGAATCTAACATTAAGAAAGTACAGAGTATGGATTTGCCTGGCATAGAGATTCAGGGTAACGTCTTTGTTCCATTTGTTGACAGAGTTACCAACCTCGGGTGTAGTCATGGATTCGAAGTTAACATGGAGACCGCAAGTGGATGCAGTTAGCCGAAAGGTTAATAAGGCCCTACATGGGCTTAAATCATTTCAATCCAGTACCACCGATGCGTTACGCAAACGGCTTGCAAGTGCTCTTGTCCTGTCTCATTTAGATTATTGCTCTTTAGTGTATCTTGATGTGTCAGAAGAGCTCCGGATGAGACTGCAAAGATTGCAGAATTCATGTGTGAGGTACATATGTGGTATTAGAAGGTATGAGCATATCAGTCCCTACAGGAGTAAACTTGGCTGGCTTGATCTTAGGGAAGAAGGGCGTATTTTGCGACGGTACAACTATACAAAGTTATTAACATTGGTCAACCCACATATCTTGCAGCCCTTTTTCAAAAAAACCAGGCTCAGACCTCTAGTAGGACTGATTCTAGGGAGCTCTCGATTCCATCGTCGCGTACCGATACAGGGTTGAAATCTTTTCAATCTCAAGGTGCGCGCCTATGGAATACGATCCCTCGACGTATTAAGCACTTGCCCTCACTACGCAGATTTAAAGCGACAATTCGCGATTATTTGCTATGTAAGTCCAGGGACATGGACCATGTATATCTAATATAGAATGGCGCTAATCATACGAATGTTGACTATAATAGAAATTGAAGTTTGATAGTCACAAGAAAAATGTATTATTCGTAATGATAAGAATATGTGATAAGTGTAATGACGTGATTGATGTACGACAAATATAATATTGTGCAATATATGTAAGTTAATGACGAGCAATGTCGAGCTGTGATATGATTGACTATACTAATGATCTCTGTAAATATGTATTATTATTGAATGTAGTTTTATTGTTTTTGTCTTGCACAAAATAAACATCTAATCTAATCTAATCTAATAATCAAGTACGGAGCGAGAGAGAGAGAGAGAGGAGCGCGACGCGGAGTGGGAGCAAGGCGCATCTACAGCGATCGCACGTTAGGCTCTCTCTCTGCATGAGCGGGCCGGTTCGAGCGGCGGAATGATTACACGTGATTGACTGGCGCTTCTGCTTTATTTGAAGTAACCGCGTTGCATATGCGCATGCTCGAGTAGCAAAACTAAAGCAGTAGTTAACCTCCGGTTACTACTCTAATGATAATCTAGTGGAGCCTATAGCAACAGATGGGCGAGAGTGAAATAGGACATCGAGTTAAGGAGAATAAAGGGAACTAGGGTGCCGAGATGCCACTAGGAAAAGGACGTTTGTTTCAGTAGCTGATAGCCTAGCAGGATTTTGAGTAGACGCACGTTAAGTACTGCTGTCCAGTGCCTGGAGAAGGAGTCGTGGAGTGTGTTCTCGTGTTCCAGGTTTTGCGGTATTTCTGCTTTATTTCAGATTGGGGAGTTACAGTGTTCTGTATTATTTTCAGTTAGCGTTCCTCTCGGCGCGCGTGCGAGGAAGTTAAGGGCGGCCATTGCGAGCGAGATCATGTGCAGCCCCACAGATTATTACAGATTATTACAGTGAATTATTGTAAATAGAAGTACGGAAGTTTAGATAAGGTTATTCCCTTCTTTTGTTATAGACGAAATAGTACATTATGTAACAAGAGCAAAAAGTTGAATATTTTTCCCGTGGGTGAGTTTACTGCCCGAGTGAGCGAAGCAAAGCGAGGGCAGTATCACTCGAGGGAAAAATCGACTTTTCTCTCGAGTTACACATAGTACTTTATGCCCATCTCAACTGTGGCCACTTTTTGACTTGGAAAGCGGGACCAATGGACTGTTAAAAGACAATATTGTTAAAAAACAATTGAAAATCAGGGTTATTAGTAGAACTTGATGAAATAAAGGAACTTGGACTAGTTTCTAGTGAAGTCTCTTTTTTCCTGCTAATCATTTTTGCGGGCAAAAACTGTAATTTTAGTCTCGCTTTTCAGGGAGATAAGTGTCCATTTTTGTTCAAATGGGTATAAAATTGTTTTTTCCTTCCTTAATGCTATAAAGTTAAAGTACCGCTTCTAACTGCTTTAGCAGATTTTTTTCTCAAAGAGCTTTAAATGTTACCTGAAAAAATAGATTGTTAAAGTGGGTCTCTGCCATTTAATTTTAAATATTTATCCTATATTTTATGCATTTTTTCATTTTGGAGTATATTTATATATCATAAAAGTAAGTTTTATTTAAAAAATTGCTTAGTTCGCGCGCTGTTTTCGATGATTCCTTTTATTATCTTGCATATTTGTTTCTATTTTAAGAATAATATTAACTTTTATTCGAACAAGCTAATCTTAAAATACAAACAATAAAACCTACATATTTTTGTCAAGTTCAACAGAGTGGGTACTGATATGTAGAATGTTAACTCATTGAAGAAATCAGCCATTGAAGAAAAGTGTTGAATTTTGCGACAACGAATTCGACTGTTTAAACATGTTCAATTTGACTTTATTAAAAACGTCCAATACAAATTTATTAACTGATTTAACTCGTCGACATTACATTACGAAAAATAATAATTTTCGAACAATTACTGTGTTGAATTTCAAAAGCATGCAGCTCATAAAGTCAAAAGTCTATAATTTCGAAAATGATCAAGCACAACTGAACGCGCCACCTTCGGCCAACTGGTGGATTTTGAATAAAAGATCATAGGTGCGATTGAAGTGAATAGCGTTGTGCAAGTTGCACATTTTTGCGTTGGATAGGTGAGTAAGTATAGGGATTACTGGTGATGGGAGAGTAAAGTCCCACAATGGAAATTATATTTAAATTCAAAATTTTATTGCTCTTTGACTATTTACAAAATTAATAACTATTAAACTATAACTTGTGAGGTGTGCAAATTGTTGAAAAAGAATTAAGAGAGATAGTTTTAGTTTATGCAACGTGGTACTTATAAATTACTCGCACACAGTAGTCTTTAGTGTTAGCAAGACCGCGAGTAGAGTGGGAAGAGAGCGAGTCGCCTTGCAATCAGTGCTTTTGTTCTAAGCACCGACGACGGTCAGGTGAGAGAAAGAGAGGGGAAAACTATGAGTCTGGTCTCCCACGAGGACCCTCAGCGTAGCTTGGTGTCCTGTGTAAGAAGAGACGTGAAAACTCTTACGTACATAACGTTAAGTGATGAGCGTTAATGCGGCCTTAACAACAACGTTTAAAATAGTATAAAAGATATACGCTGTCGACTATCTATACATTCGCCTAAATATTTTTCTACAAATATTAAAATAATATATTTTCGGTTATACGAAGTTCTACTAACTATAAAATGCTTTTTTAACTACACGGAGAGAATTATCCGATAAAAATTAGCGTAAAAATCACGGTAACCGTGAGACATTGTGAATTTCCAGGACTTTTTATATATATTTTATAAAATTATTACTTTTTATTCTATAAACTTTATTATTCATATAATAAAGTTTACCTTACTGTATGGTAAATTTGACTGCTACTTAAAATTTATTAAGAAGTTGTAGAAAAAGTGCGGAGAAATATGCATAATTTTTACCGTTCAGTCACTATAAATTTTACTCTGAAGTCAGTATAAAGTCGCGGCAGCTAGCTTCAAAATGTCGGTAAAACAGACTCATGTTTCGCATGGTAACTGTAAGCGCCTGCATGCGCCGCATGTACGTTTAACCTTCGTTTGCACCTCGACCTCGTGGAGGGTTTTTTCCACTTTTCACACGTCTCGTATTCAAGAAAGAAAGCCTTTATGAGAAAGACTAGTAAGGAGATCAACTTGAAGGAATATTTGTAAAGAAATACGGAAACTAGATTTCTGCAAACTCTCGTGATTTTCTGTGAGTTCGGACTCTGACTCCATTTCGTGTCTCGTACCTAAGCAGTCGAGGAAATGTTACGAAGTTTTCAAATTATTACTTCTACTGAAAAAAGTATTTCGTAAGTATTATTATTTAAGTTATTATTGCGATGCATTTGTCAATACATTAATAGTCTTGTAGTCAATTCTGTATGCTTTAAAGTGTAAAGACAACATAACCTCGTAAACATAGTTCATACCTTTGAAACATTTGTATATTATTTTTTACAGTCAACATGAATGTGGTGAGCAAATTAAATTCCCCTGGAAAATTAGTTAGTGTAATAATTTCGGATTAAAATATGATAAAGATTATTGCGTGAGGTCACCTCTTTTATATTTTTTTCTCTAGTTTCAGCTTATTTTTTTTTTATAATTTTTTGTATTTGAAGGCATGAATAAAAAAATTATTAATTATAGAATTGGAATCATATTTATTAAACTATTATTTATTTAAGGATGTCAGAAGATGGCCTGACGATTTTCAAGATAATGTAATTATTTATATTAATTATTATAAAACATTTAAGATGCATTTACAAATAAATTAATATTATACATGCTATTTATATACTACAGCTAATTTGTATACTGCTAAATAACAGTGCTGATGGTAAAGTCGTATTAAAAACCTACGAGGACAATCGATTTTTATGTAAAAATATACGTAATTTATTATCAAGACTTGTTGTTAAAGAAGAGAAGGATAAGGCATTGCGAGAAGTTGCAATTGGTAATCAACCAAATTGTTTAGAAAAATTTGTGTAAACTATATTTACTTGTAACATATGTTATAATATATTCTAAACTATGTTTTTTTTTTCTACAGTATCACGTCAAACCGCTTTTGGCAATTATCTGATGAAATTGTTCAGTTGTTTCCTGGAGAGAATACTAATTTATATTATACACCATATGAGTATATTGGAAAACGTCTAGTAAATCCTACAGGAACTCTATTTGAACATTATTTATACGTAAAGAAAATACTAAAAAGAGTTGGATTATTGCAGCGTCGCAATCGTCGTACTGAACAAATAGATAATAATGTAAATGTTCAAATTTTTAGTGAGTACAACATATATTTATTTTATACATTTTATTTACATATTTACTTAAGCATTTTTACTGAAAAGTTAATAAAATAAAACTGAAATAATTTGTTCTTCTTGTTTAATGTCAATGTAGATATCAAATTTTGTATAAAAATATAATTAGATTATTTATATTTTTTAGGAGACGTAGATGATGCTTTACTCTGGTTAGCAGAAAACATTACACCTGAAAATGAAGTTCAAGAAAAATGGGAACTCACTTACATTGCTCGTCAAAGTCGTTTGAAACAAGAAAATACATCAATACATGAATATTGCAGTACATATCGCTGTCTTACAACAAATCAAGGTCCAAACTTAGTAAGAATTTTCTTTAAATATATGCACTGTATTATGGATTATTAATTTTATAAGAAACAAAAAGAATTTTAGTTATTGCAATATTTATGGTAAAGTAGGATTCTAGTATTAAAAAAAGTACATAAATAAAGTCACCTAATTTTTACAACTCGAGATGAATTATTGAAATTTAAATGTATTTATTTAATTAATAGAATATAGTTTATTTTATGCACTAAAAGTGGTCACCATAAAGGTTCCATTAAGGTTTTCGTTGAGTACTAATTTTAAACCAGTAATTTTAACATTAAGATCTCGATACTATGGACTCCGTTTCGATGGTTTTTCTTCCTTTACGTCGTAATATTCATCAATAGTGGCAGGATCAAGGCAACGGTAGCTACGGTTTGGGAGTAATGAGCGAGGGTGGACTCAGCATATATGTACGCACTCAGTGCGCTGTGCGAAGTTGCGTGTCTGGATAAAACGCCGATGTTGTAGCTGGATAGAATGAGTATACGTGTACGTGCCTGTGGACATTGTAGTGTATGGATGAATGGGTGTAGGTGTAGGGTTAGGTAGATGGGCTAAATATTTGAAATTTTTCTTACTTGCCTGCCAAAGGATATTTTATAAATAAATATAATTTGTTGACAAACAAAATTATTTTTTAAAAATGAAAATAATTTTTTTCTTACTTCCCAGTCAAAGGTTATTTTATAAATAAATATTATTTGTTGGCAGATCAAATAAATTTTTAAAAAAGATTAAAATTTAAAACAAGAAAAGTTGTACATATATTTATCAGTTTTTGTCAGAGCTTTTTCCTAAATTATTATTATTTTATTAATTTCAGTTGGCTTATGATTTTGCTCGACTTCAACCCAATGCTGGAAATTTTTGCGCTCAATGGCCTCTTATACGACAACATTTAACAAGAAATTTGCAAACTTGTAATAAAATAAAAAGCGTTTCAG
This sequence comes from Gastracanthus pulcherrimus, assembly GCA_949152435.1. Classification (NCBI taxonomy): domain Eukaryota; kingdom Metazoa; phylum Arthropoda; class Insecta; order Hymenoptera; family Pteromalidae; genus Gastracanthus; species Gastracanthus pulcherrimus. The sequence goes on along the minus strand of OX424572.1, from coordinate 171,963,412 downwards.
ATAAAGCGTTAGTCCACTTGTTACCTACGCTGTTTCCAAGTAATTAATTTTTTCTGGTCTGTCTTTTTTTTAAATGATTTTCAGTTAATTAAATGTATTTATTTTATCCAATGATATAGATAATAAAGATACAGTACTTTTTTTCTTACTTCCATACCTCATTGATGAAACAAGAAAGAGGACAAGAAAATCAGAAAATGATTGTCCAGACAATTAAATACGATTGTCCATTGAAGAACGCAGAGAATCATTTTTTTACACATTCAGGTAATATTTTATAGATTCAATTGTTACAATAGAAATGTTTGAATCCTAACATTTTGAAACTATTTACTATTTTAGACTCCAGGCGGTTTGATACCAGGAATTAAGAGATTACAAGATAAATTAAGATCTGCCCATCTTACATTACAACCAATACCAGTATTTGTTGGAACTTTAGCTGGAATTGAAGCAGCGTACGTTTCAGTTAATGATATATTATATACAGTCAATTCATCATTAGACGCGATTGATTTACGTTTCAAAATTTTTACTGCTCTTGACTGTGCATATCCTGAACGAGCATTACCTATTTGGCTGTTTATTCAAAAAGGTCTATATGATAAATCTTAAGGGAGACAATTGTAATAGATCTGTCACTGCCTTGATTGGAGAAGTAAAAAATGTGATTTCTGAAGGTAGTGTCGAACTACCTAGAGCTGCATAAAATTAATATTATCTAAATATAATCATGTTTATTTTCTCACAATGTCGCAGTAATTTTCCTGATAGAAAATGTTTTTTAACGCATATGCGTTATTCACATCAACGCCATTCTACGTACACTTGTGACAAAAATTGTAGAAGAACTTTTAGATCTTTCGACTCATTTAGAAAACATGTTCAGTTAAAACATAGCTTTCATGGAGATTCTTTAGAGAAATCAAGTAATGAATCTTCGATTTTTCCAATGAAACTATTGATGTAAAAATAATAGTTTCTGAAAATAATGGAAAGAATGTTTTAAGTCATTTTGAAGATAACGATGAACATCAAATTAAGTTTGATGATTGTAATAATTCAAATATTATAATCGAAAACGATTGCGATGATTCTCAGAGTCTTAGCCAGTCATCTATACCAAAAATTCACGAAGTGTTAAAACCCAAGACTGTGGACATGCAAGTTTCTAAAAATAATGCAAATAGAGATATTGTATTATTTGCTGCTAAGTTGTATGATTATCCTGATGTTTGTCGTACTAGAACTCAAAATATCATAAAAGACGTGCACAGTTTAGTACAAAGTATGACTAATGAACTTAAAGAAGACGTTATAAAATGTATAGCAACTAAAGTCAATGATCCTAAAGTAGTTTATGGACTTGAAAATATCTTTGATGGAAGTACTTCTAAAATGGATAAAGTATCAACTGAGTGGCGTGCTTTTCGTACTTTTGAAGAATTAAATACATACATCAGCCCTGAAAGTTATCTTCTCGGAGAAAGAAAGGATTGTATTCATAAGAATGGAGTTCGAGTACTTGCAATGGTTGATGTAAAAGCAGAATTTGTACCACTGCGTTCAGTTTTCAAAGTATTTTTCGAAATTCCCGGTATATTTGATGCGACTATCAATTATATGAACTCTTTAAAAGATGAAACTATAATTTCGAATTTTATTCAGGGCTCATTATGGAAATATACAGTTAAGAAATTTTCCAAAAAAACTGTTTTTCCATTATTTTGATACTATGACGATTATGAAAATAATAACCCTTTAGGAAGTCATAGGGGAATTTCGAAAAGTGGAGCTATGTACATTTCAATACCTTGTTTATTACCTGATATGCAATCAAAACTTGAAAATATTTTTCTATTTCTTCTTTTTAACACGCTAGATCGCGTAGTTTTTACAAATAAAGTAGTGTTTAAGAAAGTAATCCAAGAATTAAAGTTCTTAGAAAAAGTTGGCATCAAAGTAAATCACCCCAACGGCGAAAAAATAATTTATTTCAAGCGTTGTGTAGTTCTAGGAGATAACTTGGGATTGAATCAAATCCTTGGATTCCAATCAAGCTTTAATGCATTTATATTTTGTAGATTTTGTTACATACGAAAGGAAGATATCCAAACCATTTTCGATGAAAAAAAATGTGTTCTTCGAACCAAATTAGGATACAATGATGATTTATTAGAAAGAAACGCTCAAAAAAGTGGAATAGTTGAAGAACGTGCATTCCATTCGATATCAGATTTTCATTTAACTCAAAACTTATCTATTGATGTTATGCATGACGTGTTAGAAGGTATAGCACAGTATGATTTGGGTATTTTTTTACATTACTATATAAAAGTGCAAAAATATTTTAGACTTGAAACATTAAACCATTTAATCAAAGGATTTGATTATGGAGAAAATCAAAATAAACCACCTGAAATCTTAGAAGATCATATTAGCAAAAAACGCTTGATAATGTCAGCATCAGAAATGCTGTGTTTAGTTCGTCATATCCGTCTCATTATTGGTCATTTAATTTCAAACGAAAATAAAGTATGGAGCTTATTGAAACAGTTATGTAATATCGTTGAATTGGTTATCAGTTCTGATTTACATAAAAATATGAAAGATTTTATGCAGGTGCAAATAGCAGATTACTTGAAATCACTAAATTCTATGTTCCCTGAGTCATTGAAGCCAAAACATCATCTATTAGTGCATTACCACACAGTATTTTCTGTGGTTGGCCCACCGTGGAAAATACCATCTATGAGATACGAGAGCAAAAATAGAGAAGGAAAAATTACATCTCGAGTCGCTCTTAGTCGAGTCAATATTTGTCGGACAGTTGCTATTAAATATCAATTACAGTTTAATTATCGTTTATTGCAAGAAGCATCGGGATCTCCAAGCAATTATGATCCTAAATCGATCAAAGAAATGCCAATTGAAAATTTACCAGGAATTTCGTTTGTTTGCGACTTGTTACCCGATGAAATTAAAAATGCTCGTTTAGTATCTGTAATTGAAAAAATAAGTCACCAAGGGAACTCCATCAAACCTGGCTGCATTTTAATGATACCTGATGAAGATGGTCCACAATCTTTTAGAGTTGAAAAGATCATCCTCAGCAATGTAAATGCATTTTTAACGATTGCAAAACTATTTCATGACGTGTATCTCAAAGAAAATATGGGATTGTTTGAAATGATGTCATCTTCATATTCGTGGGTTGTAATTGACAATTTAGATGGATGTAAAGTCACTTATTCAGTGAGGATAGCTAATGGGAACACATTTATTGTAAAAAATTCATATTATTAATTAATATGTGATGAACAAAGCCGAATAATTTAATTTCTTTTTGTTTTCGACAAATGTTATACGAAAAATTAGTATTATAAATAATAATCTCATTTTCAATGTAAAATATATTTTAAATACTCTACACTGAAAAAATATTAAGGTTTTTAGATAAAAAATTACAATAAAGTTAGAACAGAAATAAAATTATCCGGATTGGATTCTCCACTCTTAAATGCGGAATATTGAGATTTTTTTCAGTATTATTAGTTATATTACTATAGTACTTATTTATAAAAGTTTGTTAAGATTAATAAATGATCTATGGTTCTAAATCGTATAAGATTTATATTTCCCTATACATAAAAAATATTTTATTTGTTAAAGCTCATACAATGTTGCTATGTTCATAACAACTCTGAAGTCTATATTTTGTGTAAAAATCAAGATAATAACGTAAATTTTCCACGAATTAAATTTTTTGTTGATTGTATTTATCATTGTATTGCACCATATTGTATGAATTTCATTATTGTATTCTAGGTTAAAACCTTTTGAAATTAATTTTATTATGAAGATAAATAACGATCTAAAAAATGTTAAATTGTCATATTTTTATTACGCAAGTGCGATATTTACACTTATGTATACATAACTTAACCTATAATTTTATATCAAATTTATTTCTTCTAATCCAATAAAATAATTACACTTCCTAAATAATAAATAAATAAGTCAACGTAATTATAAAAAACAATCCTTAAAAATATTATATAAGATTATACTACTTAAAAGTAATGTTAGTCGTACTACATTATATACGGCCATTTTTACCCTTCTGTACTAGAATTTTTACCGTTCAGTTTAGCAAAATTCATCGTGTGAACTTAGTAAAATGTACTCAGATGGCGCTATGTCTCGCTCTTACTATTACTGAACGGTAATTTTTACCGTAAATTTAATTGTAATTTTTACAAGAAAATTCTCTCTGTGTAGTAGTTATTTTGTGTTCTCGACAATATGGTTCTTCTAATTTTAAATTTCGACAATGTATAATTGTTCATTCGAATTATTGGAAATCGATAGTAACTTCAATGGTAGAGTTGAAATTCTACATATCGGTACGCACTCAGTTCAATATATAAAATGACAAAAGAATTGTTTTTTACTTTTACAAATTTTTCAAAATTAATATTTTTACATAAAAATGAGAGTTCAAAGTTCAAATATATATAATATGCCCGCAAAATTTCAGAGTGTGATATGCTTCCCATTCAGAGTTATGATCGATGCAAATTTTGCTTTGATACATACGCACACACATACACACACCCGCACACATACACACACGCATGCTCGCACGCACACAACACGAACATGCACACGCACTCCCATACACAGGCACACACTGAGATAAGAAAGTATTCGTCTCGAAGTCGCCGTATTAACTGTTAATTCGCGAGGCTTTCAATACGGTTAAATACATATATGTCTCAACAGTTAATAAATAATTACTTCAACGCTTCAAATTATGATAACATCATATTTCTTAATAGTTATAGATTATTTAAATTTAAAGTAAACTTGAAATATGTTTTTCAATTAATTTATTTTTTATTTCTTAACCATAACGTAACAATGAAGTCAATTTACAATAAATATCAACAATATACATATGAAATTAATGAATAATAATTTTGATAATTATTCAAATATACGTAAATGAATTTAGAAGTTAAAAACTAATAGAACGAGTTGGAAGGAAAAAACTAGTGAATCTAAAGTTCTTAATTTGAACTCGTTTGAATTGATGATAATTTTTCATATTTTAGGTAATAAGTGATATAGCAATTCATATAAAAGGAAAGTTTATTTTAACACCAATTTTCGCAAAGAAGAAAGCAACCCATTAACATCGAGAGGACGAAGATAACGCGAGGGCAAAGAAAGTTTAGTTGGGCCTAACCTAATACTGTAGGCTGACGATCTGCCGCGACGAAAATCATAACCGAAGGGAGGGGTTATGTTGCTTGGTATTGTGTTCGTATTTTTAGTCGAGATGCAATATGTATTAACTATTAAGAAATATATGCTTCCCGAAAAGTACTCAAGGTATTTGATTTGAATACATCCTGCGTATTTATGTCAAAGACTTTCATCTCTCAGTGCACGCACACACACACGCGCACACACACGATGTGTTCGAGGAACCTCAAAAACATCCAAATGCATCGAAATCTCTGATTAAAAAATTTACATCATTACACAGATCCTTCAGAAAGCAAAAAATGAGTTACACAATTAGCCAAAGGAGAAATCGGAAATTAAATTTTTAAACAAAACAATTTAGATTATATTATTTATAATTTATAGTTACTTACTGTTCTTAAAATTTTTAATTTTTGTTCTTAAAATTCTTGACTATTCCTTGAATTTTTTATTGACTTAGGAGTAGACAACCTGGTTCTAAAATTTTGCATTGTCTTTTATTTCTTTCTTATCATTTTTAAACAAACCTACTCTAAGGCTATTGTAATTTTATATACAACTGACGTTTTCATAAAAATGTTTCGTGCATAAAAGATGTATTTATTCGAGATTTACTACTTTACCGTGCATATATTTAGCATAAATTGTGGTATAATCCAATTGTGTCCTAAAAATCGATTTTTGATGGCTTTTCTGCGCTTTAATTTAGGGTTTTCTCGACAAACTGTTTTCAATACCATATTTATTAAAGGAACTTTGATCCTTACACGATTCGAGGTGACATGGTAAACGAAATTTTCTTTTTCGATGGTTATTCGACTCCTTTTGACAGATATTACAAAAAGAGCTACACATTTTTTCGTTAAATTCTTTTTTCAAAAATCCAATCAACTTTTTAAAAAATATTAAATTTTTTTTTCAAAAAAATTATTGTGACGTATTGGGTCAAGATTTTGACGTTTTACAATGGTAAAATTTAAGATATTATTGTATTTTGATAGCATAAAAATTTTCAGAATAATTGCTTTTAAACGTAAGAAGGTTTAACACAGGCCTGCCCTCTTAAATCAATGTTTGATGCCTCTTTTTAGCTTTAATTTAGGGTTTTCTCTACAAACCGTGTTGAATTGGCGTTTTCGTACAAAATGCTAAATACAAATAAACGATTGTTTTTTTAAGATCTATAAGTTTACATAATCTATTCTATATTTTTGCATAGGTTCAAAAAATGATTTATTCATTTCAGACCATAAATTCATTCATAGATAAAAATTTACTTGAATAATTTAAAATAGTTTTTGTGTAATAGGTTTTGTCTTATACGCCAATTGTTCAAATAAGACATACATTCGTAAAACTGACTTCATTTTCTTTCAATTGGCGTATCTGACATATACTCTATATTTTTTTTTGATAATGAAATGCGATTTTAAATTTGTAAAAATTGTAATTTTCTTTTTATGTTATACTTTAGATACGTTTTATACATGTACATATAATGTCCAATTATTTACAAAGAAGGTGTATAGTGTGCAGTGTCTCATAAACTTAATATAAAAATAATGCACCATCTTTAGATAAGTTTACAACGTAAAATTGTTGTATACTCATAAAATAACTTTTCAGAGTAAATATTCAATAAATAATTACGCATCCAATCTCTTTGAGAAAGCACTCTGCTAAAGCAGTTATCAGCGATTTCTACTGCTTTTTTAAAGTAAATAAGATAATTTCTCTTCTTATAATTTATCTGTAAATAAAAATCGTACTACAAATTTATTAGTTATATATATAACAATCAGCAAAAAAAGTTTGGTGAAAATCTATTGCAAAATGCACTTTGCAAGTTATAAATAATAAATTCAAAAAAAGTTATAAATAATTTTGTTTAAACAAATTAGATTAAGAAAAGTTTATTTTGTAATTTTAAATAATTAAAAACCAGAAAATTGTTAATTGAACAATGTTTATACTTTCTCCGATTTTCGCAAATTTCGACCGCTCTATATCCTCAAATAAGACTTATTTTTGATGATCATATATTTACATATTTATTTATTTTAATTCTTACTTCTTTAACGGGTCATCCCATTTTTATTTATTTTTATTTTTTTTGCTTCTAGAGGAAGCTTGTGTTAGTAAAAAAAAAGTTTTGCTTAAAACATGTTAGAAACATGTTTTGAAACGTTAGGAGTTAAAATACACTATTTTTAGTAAAAGTCTGGATGCGTGTGTGTGTGTGTGTGTGCGTGCGTGCGTGCGTGCGTGTGTGTGTGTCTTATTGTCTCCTAGTTTCGGTATCACATTCTCTTCTTTCTTTTTTACTGCTATTTACTCTGCCTCCTCCATAGCATTACTTTCTTTCTTAAGAACTACTTTTCTGTTTTTGCTACCTTAATCTTTTTCAGGTCAATTTTTTCAGGTTTTCCGGCTAATGAATTGCAAAATTGCAGATGATTTAATGGAATCAAACGTTTCTTCGGATCAAAGAATGATAACAAGTCTTTCTTTGTACCTGGTGGTACACCAAGGTTGTTTGCATAAGCTTTAACTGATTTGTACGTTGAAAGGTTAAGTGGATGCCCAATGCGATGATTGAAATTTATTGTTTCTTCTACTCCACCGTAAGAAACTCTATAGTTGAGAAATCCAGCCTTTTCTCCAGTGGTTGTTATTTCTCTAACTTTTGACCATTCTACCTTATTTCCAGATGTATTAATAGTAGTGTTTATTTTTTCTGTTAAAGACTTAAAATTAAAAATCATGTCCTGGTTTACTTCAATGACTATATAGGGTTTCTTAGGTCTCGCCATTCGCATAATGGTTATCCACTGTTCAGGTATATAAATAGTCTGATTTTTACTTATACGTTCAATTAAACTATGCATCAAATCGCCCTCATTCTGAGTGTGACCACATTCTAGGAACCTGTGCACTATTTTTATATTAAATTTGGCTGCTGCATATGCAAACATACCAAAGACAAATCTATTTTTATTTTGACCCGCACAATTGTCCCTACTTCTAATTTTATTTGCAACATGTAACTCGTAGGAAGGCTTTAAATTGTCTTTTTCATCATCACTAGCAATACTCCAAGACATACAAGAATCACACTGTGTTAAAGCACACAATATTAAAATTCATAATAAATACATCTCTATATTTCCTCTCCGTCACTACTTCTTTAGACGTATGATTATTCTTCATCCATTCCAAATATAAAGTGAACATTGCTCACACTGACTTTATTTCTTCACATAAGAAGTATTCCCGCTTTGAATCCTTTCGCATATAGTGCGCCTCTTTTCTTTCATATAAATGTATGTGTTCCATAACTCGAGATTTTGTTGCATCTAACATTTTTGTACTGCAATTTTTGTACTGTCCTCTTTTATCTGATGAAACACTATCACCTTTTCTCATTTTTAAAGTAACGGTGTGTATTCATCTGTGATGTCGAGGGTAGCCAAAAACATTTTTTTGCATACAAATATTATTTTACCTTCTACTCTAAAAGTAAACTTGAGTGAATTTTTTCGACGTGAAGGTAGATGAGGATCTTGACAAGTCTTATTCTTTTGGATGCGGATGATACAAGATAAATAGTCCCACTGACGTGAGTGGTCACCGATATTCCAAAACTCATTGAAAATAACTTTTCTTTGAACATCCGTACTTGAATATTCTCTTCATCAGATATCATACAGTCATGTTCTGAAACTGCAATAATAATAATGATAAAAACTGAGTTACAAGTGTACGCTAAATGATATTATGATTTAAACAAAATAATTTATCAATTTTCTAAAGATCAACTATGTTACAAAAACTTTTATCTGAAATCAATAGTTAGAACAATTTTTCTATTACGACTCATGAAATATGTATCAATAGCTAGTTATAAAGTCTAATCTCAACAAATATGTGTACTTTCTCTATACTATTTCATAGCAAGAAACGTATAAAATTAATCTTATACAAATACACTGGTAGTTTATTTCAGTTTCAGTTGTTCTTCTGTATTTTGGCTGTGCTCAGGCCTTGGCTCAGGCTCATTGTTATACTCCGGCTCATGTTCTACTTGAAAATCTAGTAGAAAGAAAACACTTTTTTTATAAAATATGATTTAGTAACACACACGGTAATAAAATAATAATTATAAAAAAGTTGTTTATATTTTATTTGTTAATTTAATCTTAACCAAATAAAGAAAGTATTATTATTTTATTTAAGTAAAAAATTAGATTATATATTTGTTGATGATTCTATTATACTAATAGTACTTATTGATATTATACTAATAAATTTTCACGCGGTTTCTAATTGACACGGGTGAGATACGCTTTTTCTGATTGGACCTCGCGAGATACGACTTTATTATTAGGATCCATCAATTTGTTGTTTTTTGATGTTTTTATTGTTTTTTAACGGATTTTCGACTTTGAAATTTAGTTTTTTGGGTTTTTTGGTATGTTTGAAACACTATCATCGATTCATTATTTATGTTTTTGAAAAAGCATACAATTTCCTATCTTTTCGACCCGAAATTTTAAATAAGCTACTTTTTTCTGTTATACACGAAAACGTCGCGTTTCGTTTAAACGGTGATATCTGGGAAACATAACATAGACAATTTTTGAAAAAATTTTAGGTTATTAGGAATATGGATAAGAATATTTGGTAAACCTTTCAAGCCTTTATCCTTTTCCATTTTCGAGAAAAAAATAATTATGTAAATTTTTTTTTGACGAATGATAACTTAAGTAAAATGTCATTATTCATTCTGAAAATTTCCAGAAAGGTAGCTTTTTACTATCTCTTGATACTGTAAGAAGCCTAGATAATAACCACCTTCATATTCAGAGTTATTTCAGGTAATGTTTTTTAAAATTTTTTTTTATCGTTTATATCTCGAGAACGAAGAGATCTTTTTTTGCAAACCATCGCTTATTCTTTTCATTTTTTAATGAAGATTCTGAATTGAAAATAAATTTTTAGATTCATCGATCCGTTTTTGTTTAACAATGATTTCTTTATTTTACGATATTTTACGATATTCTGAAACCGATAAGGTATAGTATATTGTGTACCTATGGTGAAAAGTAGTGTTTTTTTGTTCGCGTGTTGTTTTTGCAAAAAAATACTTTTTACCTAAGGCCCACACCGTACTTTATGTCATATATGTCTTGATTTTTATGCCTCTAGAGTAGGTGTTATTGCGGCTGTTTTTCGAATCGGTGTAAACATATATTTATAAAACCAAAATAAAATAGCAATCAAAAATTATTTAATATTTACAATGTTTTTCAAAACGTTAAAAAATGTCTAAATTTTCCAAAATTTCTCAAAATTTTATAAAATCTTCTCTGTAGCGGGCGAAAGTACTCTCTTAGAAAGAGTACATTCTTAGAAAGAGTACATTTCGCCCGCTGGACGAATTTTTTTTTTTTTAAGTGGGCAAACAAACTTTTTTCGCCCGCTGGCCGGCAAACAGCTGCTTTGCGCCCGCTTTAGAGGCACACAAAATTATTTTCGGATTTTAGAACTAATATGATTGTTTAATTCTTTCTTTCTTTGTATTTAATGACCATGTTTCCCCTCTTTCTTAGGACTCCAACATGTCACAATGCATATGTGATTTTGAATTTATATTTGTATTTTATATACTTGTTTGTTGTGCTGTGCGATGGCGGTTGCGCGAAACCGATCACGTGCTTACTAGCGTCTCAGACACTTTTGAAGAGACTATATGAGCGCAATGTCCTACATCAAAGCACAATTTGTAGTCGGAGATCTTTACCAGACGAAAAACTAGCAAAAAACTAGAAAAACTAACAATTTTCACCGGGAATCGAATCCTGGACTGCTTGAGCGTCTTGTATCGGTATAGGCAAGCGTCTTACCCACTGAGCTAAGGAGGGCTGTATGATCGCTTCATTTTGCATTTGAAAGAGTCTAAAATTACTTATAAACGATAATATTTATATTTCTTTCTATAACTTTTCCATTGATATTTTGAAATGTTGATTGAAAAAGTATTTGCAGATTAATGAAATACGTATGATCGACTTAATTACGCGCTAAACCCATTTGAGTGAAATTTCACTCATTCGGAGTGAAGTTCCACTGGAAGAATGAGTGAAATAAATAACTCTAATTAGAGTGGATTTTTAACTCTAAAAATAGAGTGTAAATCTTTCACTTTTAAGTTAGAGTGAAATGTCACTCTACTTTAGCGTACATACTTTCCCCAAGGACATCGACGAAAAACTAATGTTTTTAAATGAAGAATCAAAATTGAAAAGAAATTTTAAGATATATCTAATTGTTTTTATTTTATAACGATATTCATATTTTATAATATTAGTTTTTTAAGTTCTTGGATATGTTAGAAATATTATGATAAATTTAGTATAATTACATTTAGAAGAGCATACAATTACCTATATTTTATAACCGCAAATTTTTAATCAACATTTTCTTTTCTTTTGTTATAAAAGTACTTAAACGTCATATTTAGTTTAAAAGGTTAAATCTCGGAAATGTATGAAGTAGCAAAACAGCAGCATTATATCTGAAACTTTCTGAAACGGTAACTTTTTCCGATCGTTTAACTGATTTATGTTTTTAGACTATATATGAGGTTCTTTAATTTTGAAGATATTTAAATTTATATAAATTTGTTTTTTAATTTTCGTATTTTTATGAAAAATTGAAAATCAAAGAATTTTTAAAATGAAAGAAATATCATATTCATGTGATCGTGCTTTGCCAACAAATATATGTTCATAAGTTTTCAAGATATCGTTAATTGTTGTAACAAATTCATAGAACTTAAATTTCAATGTAGTAGTTGCAGTATTTGAAACAATGAAACTTACAACTGCATAGAGTTTGCATTTTTAAAAGCGTTTGATATGCAGATTTAATATTCGGTATAAAATGTTAATATCTTCTATGGCAACGGGATTATGATTTTTTCTATATTTTCCACTATTTTAAATGATGATAATGAGAAAATTAAAAAAGAAAATTTTGAACCAACCTCCAGTGCACGCATACACACCTATACGAGTATATGCACTCACGCTCGCGCGCAAACACACACACACTCACACGCGCACACACACGCTCGCACACACGAACACACACACTCATCCAATAACGCTAACACTTATTATTTACATGTATATATATGCACTGCCATATATATATTTTTTATTTATATAACTTTTTTCAATTCTCTCCTGAGAAATCATATTGAAAAATATATGAGAAATCAGCTGTTACTATCGGTCACAATTTCATGTTTTCTCATTTAATTTATCATGTGAGAACGCACAAATTCATGAGTGTATTTTCAGTAGGTAACAGAATAAAATTTCTTTGAATTTTTCAATGGATTAGAGCTGTAACTACAAGAAAAACTACGATTGTTTTATGAAATAAACACCAGGAGATTGTATAAAAATTAGAGGCCTAAATTTAATGAAAATTCGAACGAGCATTAAATTGCTCTCCTTATATATACCCCACCCCAGCCTGCGAATTTGCGTATTTTTTATTAAAAAGAATATTAGTCGACGTATTTCGATTTGTACTTCTAATTGCATCTGCTTAGTTTTTTAATAAAAAATCAAATTAGATTCTGCATCGTTTTTATACCATCAAATGTTGATATCTCGTTAAATAATGCTTTTTTCTAATTGTATCAAGCGTTCAAAAATTGTACTAATGCTAATTCTAATTGTACAATTGCATTTTTTAATTGTACCATCTTATTTAATTAATAAATTGATAAAATGTGTTAAACCGAGGGATTCCGTCAAATGCTCATGGGCGTTGACACGAATTTTAATCACTGATGGGCAAAAAGTGTATTACTCTTCATCTTTTAAGTATAAGAAAAAGTAACTGAATGAAAATATTCAAGTTCTTGGATACATGAATGTCATACCATTAATGAAAAGTGATTTTTAGACGATTTGAAAACTGATTCTATTTGAACATGAATTATCGAAGAAAAACCTCATTTGAAAACAGTTACAACATTAATATGTACATATTGCCAGACACTTTTGTTCCCCTTTATTTAAATACTTTTCCTTGTTATACTTGAAATTTTGTTAAATCAAAAATACTTGTTTGCCCGTAACTAATTTGTACAAAATGCTAATTTGCATATTTTCTATTAACCAAAGTCTGAATAACGTCATCTATATATAGATTAAATATATTACAACAATTTATTGCATAATGGCACTTCTTCTTTAGTTTGCTATTCTGACCTCGAATTTGTAGTCAGCGATCCCAATAACTTAAGTCTACTTTTTTTGAAAATTGAGGTTTGAGCTATAGAAATGCAAAAAAAATGAGGAGAAATTAGTAATAAGTAACCATATATCTACTGTTTATAATTTTTTTAACATTGATTGAAATAGAAAATAAAAACTTTCAACCTTAATATTTCAAAAACATAAAAAGCAGACTATAATCGGTTTTCCGGGAACCCACAAATTTAGTTTTAGTGGTTTTTGGGATCACTAAGTACAAATTCGAGGTCAGACCTGCCAAAATGGGTCTCAAAATTAAGAGAAGTGTAATTATGCAATAAATTATTATAATATATTTAAAAAGTATTTTTGATTTAACATTTCAAGTATAACGAGGAAAAGTACTCAAATAAAAGGGAACAAAACAGTGTCTGGCAATATATACATATGAATGTTGTAACTGTTTTCAAATGAGGTTTTTCTTCGATTCTTCACGTTCAAATAGAATCACTTTTCATTAATGGTATGCCATTAATGTGTCCAAGAACTTGAATATTTTCATTCAGTTACTTTTCCTTATCCTTAAAAGAAGAATAGTAATATACTTTTTGCTCATCAGTGGTCAAAATTCGTGCCAACGCGCATGCGCGTTTGATGGAATCGCTTGGTTTAACACATTTTATCTATTTATTAATTAAATATGATGGTACAATTAAAAAACTAACCGGGTACAATTAAAAATTCGAACGTAGGGGTAAAGTACACATCGAAATACGCCGACTAATATTTTTTCTATTCAAAAATACGATCGTTCCTAGGATGGGGTCAGATAGGTCTCCTAACTGTCAAAAATAATAAACTCTTTTTATCAATTAATTTTTTTATATAGAGGTTTAGTCAGAAATGAAAGTTTGTTTGCAAAACATTAGTGCGAAAGAAATCATTTTAATATTGCCTTCGCTTATTAATTAATTAACTTATAGTATGTACAAAAGTGAAATTTCAAATTGCGCAAAATTAACTTTTTAAATATGCACTACATTGCATGCTTTGTATAATATTCAGTTATTCAATTTCGATTTGCTTTGGGAATATTTTGCAAATGAAGAGAGTTGTCAACATTACCAATCTTATTTATAACCTCGACAATGCATCTATATCAACAACGTATAATGCAAAAGCGTTTTTCATAAAGCATTTTATCATAACAAATTTTTCATTAAACATTTTGCTTCTTCATAGAGAAAGCTTTGTGATAATAAAAAAAAAGTTTTACTAAAAACATTATAGAAACATATATATGAAAAATGACAACAAGAAAGTTATATTTTTCTTCTCGTCATTATAGAAACATGTTCTGAGACATTAGGAATTAAATACACTATTTTAGAGAAAGTCTGTATGGATGTGTGTGTGGACATGCAGCATTACTCTGCATATACACGGTAAAACCTAATGATTCAAGACTCATTTTTTTTACTTGGAAAGCGGGGCAGGGTTATTGGTAGAACTTGGTGAAATAAAGGAATTTGGTCTAGTTTCTAGTGAAGTCACTTTTTTTCTGCTAATCATTTTCGCGGGCAAAAAGTGTAATTTTGGTCTCGCTTTTCAGTCAAAAAGATGATCATTTTCGTTGAGATAGGCATAAACGTCATTTTTTGTGTAATCGGTTATATCTCCAAAACATATGACAGAAGATTTTGAAAAAATTTGAGATGATTAGGTATATGAAGAAGAATTTTCAGCAAAATTTTTGAGGGTTGACCGTATTATTTTGTCAATCAAAAAATAATTTTGTAAAAGAAATCGAATTTTTTTCTCCCATGGTAACTGAAGTAATTATGCAGCATTTTATCTGAAACTTTACAAAAAGTAGGTTTTTACTATCTAATGACCTGTATATTTTTTCAGATTATGAGATAATTTATTTTATGAGATATTGATGTTATGTATGTTTTGCAATTGTTTTTTATCACTTATATCTCGAGTCGGCGCGGTCATTTTTTACCAATCAAGTCTCATTTTTTTTATTTTTGAATTTTTAAATAAAGATTCAAAATTCAAAAGAAATTTCAAGATTCATCAACTTGTCTTTGTTTTATAACTATTTTTCGATTTTTGTATAAAAATATTGCATGAAATAATTGTGAAATATAAGCAGGGAGAAGTGAAACACCGGATGACCGTTTGTTGCACCGGACTATTTATATCATAATGTATTACGATATCAATATCGTACATTTTCCTAATAAAGTCCTCTTTCAACTTAATGTTAATTTTTTATTTTTCATATTATAATTTTTACGATATATATCGTAAATTCTTTAATATATATCGTAGGAGTTATGATATTGTTTTCTCGGTATAGATGTGGAATCTTTTAAATACTCTAGTAATGTAATAATTTATGCATTTGAGCTGCTATGACTTTACATAATTCAATGCTTTTGGTATAATTATGATGTAATCATTGCAATCTTACTGTAATCTTTATACAATCTTGCAATCTAGTGTACACCATTTTACCCTAGTGATTAACCACTAGCATTTTCCACAACTTAAATTATAATTAATTAAATATAAAATTTCATTTAAATATTACATTTTATTTCATAAGTGTGATATACAATAAACAAGTTATTTATAAATAAAAAAATTTAAATATTAAATTTTATTTCATAAATGTGACATATAATAAATGAGTTATTTATCAATGAATGGTGTCTAAATATAGCATTACTTTAAACAAACTGATAAAATATTGTTAATATTGTCCGTAAAAAATGTATCCATCTATAAATATAAATATATTGCACACGTAGGGTAACGGTCTCTATTAGTATGCCTGTCCCTATTAGTGTCCCCATTTCTAAACAGGGCGTATAAACAACAATCTTGTAATAAATAAAAGGGATGATTTTTAAAATTAATATAACCGAATTATCTTTATTTTATAAAAGGGCACACTAACAGAGACAGACTAATACAGACGGTTACCCTACATACTAATTCACTAATAATCTTATAAAAAGATTTTAGCTTTTTCCCCGTTAGGCAACATTAGTCGGGGTCTGGTGATTTTTTACACAAACATGCATACAAACAAATACACACACATACGTACACATATATACACTTATATATACATATATACACATACACACATTCATATAAATAAACACATACACTGTGACAATAATTTTAGCTAATTCAGCCAAGATTTTTGTGCTGCACATGCAGGCTTTAACATAGTTTTATTCGAGGATTGAAATAAATCGTACACGGGAATTTAGGGTAATACTATGAACACTTGTGGTTTTATTCAATCTAAATACAAGAGTTGGGCGCCAGCTGCGCGAATTCACAGCACGATTTTACAAGTATTCTACCGACACATAAAATTACTTATACAATAAACTAACTATGGTGAGCACACGGTACGGTGGGAAACGGTAAATGGTCGGGAGGGGCAGAAGCTACTTCTCAGGGACGCGAATTCAAGTAATATCCGGCGACGAAATACACGAGGAAAGGCAGCGACTCGATGCTCGACACACACGCGGTGCAAGCTTTACAAAAAATTACCTATATAAATATATATGTATATATGGGTATGCACTAAGCACAATAATAATCTGTGCAACTTACTCTTTTATTCGAATCTGGTGTGGTCTCCTTCGACGATACAAGTTGGTCGGCACACACGGTAAACGGTTTATATATATATATATATATATATATATATATATATATATATATATATATATATATATATATATATATATATATATATATATATATATATATATATATATATATATATATATAGCTATATTCGCGAGCGGAACGAGCGGTTTTGGTATTCGCACGGAGCTGATACAGGAAAACGAAGCGTCTGTGTACGTGGCTCAGTACGAAGTGGATTCGTCCCTTCGTTCCCGCGGCGCTACCCTCGGGTTTCGGTAGTGCAAACCGAGCCTGCCTGAGGGCGCAGCGCATGCTTTGGCGACGGAGAAAGAGAAGTGAGAAGGAGGAAAGGAGAGCGTCTGCTCGCGGTGACGTCACGCTATGTGGCATGTAGTCGACGGCTTGCAGACGGTGTTGGAGACGACGATGAAGGACGAGTGGCCAGGACAAGGAAGTGCGACGTGGGATGCAGCAGGAGGGTTATTTGGGCAACGGTGCCGACGAAGGGGCACGAAGACGAGAGCTGCAAGGCCCAGGACGGCGTACTTGTTGCAGCAGCAGTGGCATGGTTAACCTCGAAGAGGTTATGTTTACATACAGCTTCCTACTGCATTCGTCCACTGCCACTATTATCAGGTGAGATTAGTGTTTAGTTTATCACTGTAATCTCCCCTTACTAATGCTGTGTTGTTTCTAGGTGTCTGGCGAGTGCTTCAGAGGCTGTTGCTGCT
Organism: Gastracanthus pulcherrimus; assembly: GCA_949152435.1. NCBI lineage: Eukaryota > Metazoa > Arthropoda > Insecta > Hymenoptera > Pteromalidae > Gastracanthus > Gastracanthus pulcherrimus. The sequence continues at coordinate 171,945,444 of OX424572.1, read as the reverse complement.
GCTGTTATGGGGGAGCGGGCTACGAGTTGAGCTACGTTGCTGTACCTGAGAGACTACCCTGCCTCTGCAAACCCTCCAAACCAGGTAAGAGAGTTCCAATTTGATGTGCATGTCTGCTGTAGACTAACTCTTCTTTATGTTTTCTAGGGTGTATGCTGCAGGCCTCCTTCATGTCTAGAGAAGCAGCCGCTCCGCCCAAGGTGGATCTATTCATGCCTTTCAAGGCATAAAATCAGGTGGGTATCATTCTAATACCATTTTACTTATTTTCTTGGTTTCTAATCTCTTGTGTGTTTCCTTAGGTTGGTTCGAAGGGACAGGAGTAAGGAGAGGAGACGCCAGGACATGCTCAGCGTACCCCAGCCGAGACCAGCCAGCTCCCACCTATGCGAGGCTCTATGGGATAGCAGCTGTGCGTCCTCTTCAGCTGCTTCAGGGCATGAGAGCTCGCTTCCTCTGTGTCGTCCAGGGGAATAGTGTATGTGTGTGTACGTGTATACTGAGTGAGATGGGTAGGTAATGTGCTGTCGTTCGCATTGTGTAACGCACACAAAATGTGGTGTTACAACACATACTTTAACACACTTTACAGCATATATTTCCGCTTTCAAGAACCCTGCGACTTCGGGAACATTCTTTGAATTAAAATTATACGTTTACTATACACTATTTGTAGTACTATATTGGATTTTTGCAGAGCTGTAACTTTAATCATCGTAAACCCCATGAATCCCATCAATCAGTTCAACCCCAATAACCCATAAAACCCATAAACATCGTGAAACCCATGAAAATCATAGACGCATAAACTCTAAACCATATAAAACCCATAAACATCGTATACCCCATAAACCCCATACAACCCTTAAAACCCATAAAACCTATAAAAATCGTAAATTCCGTAATCCCATAAATCCATTGATCCATAAGTATTAGAATCTCCATAAATACATACTACCCATAAATATCGAAAACCCCATGAACCCCATCAACCCCATAAAACCGATAAATTCCATAAACATCATAAATCCCGTAACTCCATAAGTCCATAGAGCCCATAAGAATCACGTACATCGTACGTCTCGTAACCCCATAAATCCATAGAACACATAAATATCACAAACTCTATAAACCCCATAAACTACATAAACCCCTTGAACCTCAATAACCCATTATCCCCATACAATTCTTGAATCCCAATAACCCATATACTACATAAAACCCATAAACATCGTAAACCCCATGAACCCCGTAAACCCTACAAAACCGATAAAACCCGTAAACATCGTAAATCCCGTAACCCTCTAAGTCCATAGAACCCATAAAAATCATAAACATCGTCAATCCCGTAATCCCATAAATCCATAGAACCCATAAACACCGCAACCCCTATAAACCCCATAAATCACATAAAACGCAATAACCCATAAACTCCATAAAACCCTTGAACCCCAGTAACCCATAAAACTTATGAAACCCATAAACATCGTAAACCACATAAACCCCATAAAATCCGTAAATACTGTAAATTTGACAACCTTATAAATCAAATAAAACTCCATAAATTCCATAAAATCCGTAAACAATGTAAACCTCATAACCTTATAATTCTCATAATCCAATAAAACCTATACAAATCATAGACCCATAAACCGTAAACCACATAAAACCCATAAGCATCGAAAACTCCACGTACCCCATAAAACTATAAAACCCATAAACATCGTAAATCCTGTAATCCCATAATTATATAGAACCTATAACAATCATAAACCCCATAAACCCATAAACCCCATAAAACCCGTAAATTTCAAGCCCAAGAAAACAGATAAAAATCATAAACCCCATAAAACTAATATCGCGCAAAACTCTTAAACCCCTTGAACCCCAATAACCAATCAACCCCATAAAACACTTGAACCCCAATGACCCATAAACATCGTAAACCATATAAACTCATGATCCCCATAAACCTATAAAACCCTATAATCTCTATAAAAACCATAAACATTGTGAACCCTATAAATTGAGAATAATATCGAAAATCATCAAAAATCCGCAAAATGTCCCGATATCACAATATTTGCTATCACAGAATAACAAAAATAGTAGGATCCTTAAAAAAGGGAGGGGGAACTTTTACCCATAACTTATTGTAGAATTTTAATATTATGTAGATTTCGATTATTTAAATAAAGACCCCGGTAGCCTGGGGGATAAAATGAGAGTATTTTTGTATGCATATATATGCTTATTGTTACTATTTTTTATATAATGTAACATATAGTTAGGTTAATAAGTATAACAATTAATACTGAATCATTTTTATCGTAATTGTGTTGATTATTACAACAAGCAATTCTGCCCGGCGTGAATACGCGATGGAACCACCTTAACATATGATTACGTAATTATCCATATGCAAACTCTGTAACTTAAATTACATTTACCTTGCAATTAATATAAAATAATACATCGTGTATTAAGGGAGAGGAATAGGCTTTTTTTAGCTGCGTTTTATTATACTTCAGTGCGAGTCGTAGGCGAACATGCATGAGCCATAGATGAGTACAGCAAGCCTTGATAAATAATATCTTTAAATTCTATTTGCGAATAGGATCTTTTCCTATTTAGAAACATAATTTTTTTCGTTTTTCTTAAAATTTCACGTGATAAACATATAATTCTGCAAACAAAATCTATGGACTAGATGAAAGTGGACTATACTGTCAAACTGTTGTGAGAGGAGTTTCTATCTCTCGTTAGTCTCCGTGGCTCAGTGGTAAAAATAAATAGTGAAGGACTCGCAATTAAAAGATTCTGGGTTCATCACTGACTGACAAAAAGAGGGCTGCCACCCTCTGGGAAACGAAATTCGGTCGGACTTTGGGAAGTGTTTTCTGGTACTCAAAAATGAAGTCTAGTACCCGTAATTCAATCCTAACGGGCTCTTGATCTCGAGATATGAGGTACTTTACTCGAAATATTCGTTATTTTAATGAAAAAATATACCTCTCCTTCTAACCATAACTATACAAGTTTTTATTATGGAAAAATGACCGAAAAGATAATAAAAAGTAGGCAAAAAGAGCTTTAATTTAAGTTCTGTTACGTATAAAAATATTAATCATATCAAAAGTTATTAACAATTGAAGATGGTCACTGAAATTACATGGAAAATTAACGAATTTAAAAGAGTTAAATTTCTTTGAATATTCATGCGTTTTCGGTCGCCATTTTCAATTGTAAATAACTTTTAATCAGATTAATATTTTTATACGTAACAGAGCTTCAATTAAAGATCTTTTTGACTACTTTCTATTACATTTGAGTCATTTATCCATAATAAAAACTTGTAGAGTTATGGTTAGAAGAAGAGGCATCTTTTTTCATTAAAATAACGAATATTTCGAATAAATTACCGCATATCTCGAAAATACCTCCCAAAGTCTGACTGAATTTCGTTTCCCGGAGGGTGTGCTTTCTCCTTGACGTGCGAACACCAAAAATTCAGTGTCAATAGTCAAAAATTCACTGTAGACTCACAATTTTCAGTGTTTGCAGTTCTTACATGTAACAGACTTTTAAATAATACTTTAAAAATTTATTTTAGAACGCATCGATTTGTGACATATATATATATATATATATATATATATATATATATATATATATATATATATATATATTTAAAAATACATATTCTGTCTCAGGTTTTAAGTTTAATATTTGATAAAAACCGAGCAAAGCTAACAAACTTTAATAGCTTATAAAATAATTCTTTCTTAAATGGCTATTAAAATTGAATTTCAAACAATGTGAAATAATAAAAATGTTTAATATTGCAAAGTAAATTAGAAAGTACCTAGGAAACTTTAAAAATATCTTTCTTTTTTCTATAACATCGTATGAATAATTAAAAAATGTCAAGCCCAAAATAATTTTTATTTGTTATTATTTTTGTGCATCATACATAACTTTTAAACATGATGCTCCGCAAACGTACAACTCAAATAAAATTTAATAAGACATAAATTATGAGTATTTGATGTTGAATTTAATCTCATTAAAAAAATTCGATAGTTATTTGACTCCTTTAGCCATGTACATACTTAAAAATAAGTAGTTCATTAGTTTTGTTAAAAAGCATAAAAAAAATTTCTTTTTAAGAGAACAACCCACATAGCACCCAATATTACAGGAATATCGTAGAAATATTTCAATGTTAATGTGATATTGTGTATAAGTTGATATATTGTAGCAACATTTATGTGATATTCCAGTATGATTTTCAAGACTGCAGTATTGCAGCAATCTTTCTGTAATATTACATTACGATATATCACATTGTAATATTGCATTGATTTTCTTGTAGCAATGATAAATTCCAACGCAAGATTGATGCAATAATTCTACAATATTATATTGTGATAAACCACATCGTAATATATGTAGTACATTACTGCAATATTGTTATGTGATATATCACATTGCAATATTACATCAATATTATTACAAGTTTACAGGATGACATTTCTCGATGCATGTCACATTAAAAATGTTTCTATAATGTAGTTAGTCAAAGTTTATGTTAAAACAAATCGAGAGAAACCTATTACTGTCATTTCACATTACTTGAAAGTCAATTTTCTCAAAAATTGCCGCTAGATGGCGCTTTGGCGTTTTCTCGCAAGTGCTAAGATTCTTCTTTAGTTACTATATAAGGACGGTTCAAATATTGCGATAATGTGTGTTTTCTTGAAGCTACTGCGTATGAAGAGATAAGCTATGTGGATTCTGACCCTAGGATGACGAGCAGCGGCGGAAAGCTATGTAATCGTAGAATATCCAAACTCCTGTAACTTGTGAGTTTGATATTCTATGCTTACCTTAATAACTTTGCCTTCCCCTTTCCCACTCCTTACAGCCAACGCGCTCTCATTGGCTCGGAGCAGCTTCACGCAGAGCACAAACTTGCTGTTAAACTCCAGCGACTATGTAACACTGTCATACGCTTCGTATTTAGTCTAAAACGTGATGCAGCGTTGAAACCGTATATTATAAACAGCTAAATTGGCCCCTTTGCTGAGCGTCGAAAATTCTTTTTAGGAGTTACTATTTATAAAATATTAACGGTGTCGAGACTGTTATTATTTTCGGAAATCAAAGACGACACACGTCGTTCATAAAGACTGAAATCGTTAAATTTGGTAATCCCCCTAGCTACAACGAGAACTTATCGATACAAATTTTCTATCCAAGCTATGGAACTTTGGGATACTTTGCCTATCGCGATTAGACTGTTGAATTCTTTAAAATGGCATTATTCGAATATCTTATAGGATTAGAACACCTAGGTATAGAATTTAATTTATTTAATTAAAATTGCTATTATTAGTTTTGTACTCATGCGCTATACAAATGAGTATGTCACATTACGCATATTTTAACTGAGAGGCTATATCTAGGAAATGCGCTGCAATGTAATCATTGTTATTAGTATTAGTTGCTATTTGCTATATATATTTTTATACATGCTACAAAAATTAAAATGTATTATGTTGTTTGTTGACGATGACGACGATAACGAAGAGTTTAAGTTCCATTACGTATGGATTAAGGACTTATCTAGACTTGTAAGTTCTCATATATCGAAACGTAAATCGAAAACATTCATATGTGATTAATATTCTTTTGGACAAATGATAAATTGAATAATCATGAAAAAGATTGTGCACAAGTTAACAATTGCAAAGTTCGGTTACCGAGTGAGATCAACAATAAACTCAAATTTAAAAACTATAGATACAGAGAACGTTCGTGGTGTACGCAGACTTTGAGTGCTTGCTTAAGCCAGTCGAAAATGACGAGCGAGCATATCAAGAACACCAGGCATTCAGCGTAGGCTTTTATGTAAAATGCAGCTTCGATGGCAGCAAGTCAGCGTACAAGTCCTACAGAAAACTTAACGATGACGATCAAGATCCTGCGAAATGGTTCGTATCGAGTCTCTTCACTCACGGTCAGGAACTGGAGCAGCAGTATAAGAATCCTGTTCCAATGGATAAGCTTACACCTACGGAGAATGAACAGTTTAACAGAGCAATCAACTGTCATATCTGCAAGACGCCGTTCACTAAAGCAGCCGATAAAATCAAAGACCATTGTCACTTTATGGACAAGTACCGTCACGGACCCAGTTCCTGATCAGTACCCAGTTTCTGATCATTTGGTTACATTTATTACTATTTTAACTTTAATGTATACAAAATTTGTTTTAAAAAAATAATTAGTAATAGTAAACTATTTCGTAGTCATATAAAAGAACTTTAAAAGTTACTAGTAAAATACATTTTTAAGATAAAAAATGTTAAAGTTGGACGTTGTTGGCAACGTCATGATTGACACCATCTTACTGCAGTTGACTACAAGTGAGCATGCAAAGAAATTTACATCATTTCTTTAAAATTTTGTTGTAGATTGTAGAAAAACTTATGTAATTAAGTTATTCAACAGATTATTCGTATAAATCACTTAAAACATTCATATAAAATATTATTGATATTTGTAAATTCGTGTGATTAGAAATAGGGTCCAAATTCTTATCGTTTACTCAATTCCTGATCAGTAGTTTTATGTGTGTTTAAAAATCTTAAAATACACAAATATTTGTAATAACAATTCTATAAGTAGTTTTAATCCATGCGTAAATAATTTATCATGCAAAAGTCGCAGAAAACGTGACACTACATCACAACACTATGTGCATTTTATAGGTTATAATATATGCTCGCACGTGAGTCTATATTGTGCAGTAGACAGAGTACGAATAACCGAACACTTTTACCTCGCCTAAGTTTCACATTTATAATCACACAACCAAAAAATGTTATATTTTAGTATATCTACTGTATTAGTATTGCTTAATAAGTTTTTGTTTATCATATAAAATACTTATACGTCAATAATATTTGTGATCAGGAATTGGGTCTTGATATGATCAGAAACTACTCCCATACAAACCTCAAGTGATCAGGAATTGCTCCCACAGCTTTTTTTCTTTGAGGCTTTATATTTAACTTAATTTTGATTATTTATGTATTTCTTCAATTTTATATTAAAGATTAACCGTTACATTTATTATTAGAAATTTCATTTTCCATGAATACCTCATCTTTACGCTTTGACATAATAAATAACGTGACGACGTGCCTTAACTGATCAGGAACTGGGTCCTTGACGGTACGTTATGAGAAATTTTTTTTAATCATTTGTTTAAGGGGGCACACCACCTTTAAAATGTGAAACAAAAAAATTGATTAAGAATTTTTATTTTGATATTTATTTTAATAAAGGTTTTTTTCCTGAAAGTATACATAAAAACCTACCAATTTGTATATTTTTTACCTTCGTTGGACCTTCTATGCCTCCATGGCAAACCAGACTGTTTTCGAAGACTTTAAGCACTGTCCGTAAGATTCCAAGTCTACGCATGGATGGATTGGGCCAAAAATTTATGGAGATACTCATTATAGTAGTACTTTTAGTATGAACGTAGGGATTTTGATTTGAGCGAGTAGAAGTATTTTTTTATATGAACATTGTCAATATAACACTCATTTTTTAATAATTTTATCACTTTTATAGATGTAAAAAATGAGTATCTCCATAAATTTTGAGCCCAATGTGTCCATGCGTTCACTTGAAATCTTACGGACAGTAAGCTGAAATTGATAAAAACAACATTTAGAGTTATTTAACATTTAAGTTACAAGTTCTAATAGATATAATTTATACTCATCTTATCAATTGCAACTACTTTTTTCTTCTTTTCAACGTAGCAGACAAACATCTCCAGCAGTGTACATCAATATTTTCTGGTGCGTGGAGTCCCATGAGTCTTCCTCCTCCTTGAATAACCTAAAATGAAAAAAAAACACAAAAATTAATAAATTGAGTAAACTGTACTTATCATACTTAACTCAGTCAATCATGCTTATCTTTTTTTCATCTTCATCCGAAAGCATTAGTCTTGGTAGTATGTTATGCCTCCATAACCTCACCTATCACCTCAGAGTCAGTACAACCAGGCTGGAACAAAGAATAACAAAAAAATCAATAATTTTGATCTAGATGAAATTAAATTATTTGGAAATATCTCAGTACGCTCCTGCTGCATAAGATTCCTCTGGGATCCCTTCTCGTGCTCTTCTCCTGATGGTCCTAGCCTCTATTGTGCTGGCAAGTGCTCTTCGTTCTGCATGGAAGAGTCTGGAGTCATCGCTGGTATTCACCTAAGTCACAGCTGCATCTCCTGGATTGATGTTAAGTTTCTTCATGATCTTGAAGAAACTGTTGCGCCCCTCATTGAAGCAGGTCACAGCAATAAAAACACCAATCTTGAGAACCGTCAAGCCACTAAAAGATGTTTTTGGCACTAACTTCCACACAAAATTATTAAAAAATTCATTGGAGTTTTGAGTATAACCTCCAAGGCACTTTTCCAGCAACTCTGGTTTTGATAAGTCTTCATAAATTGGTTTCACTTCTTTCATCACAGCAGACGGAATTTTGGTCTTATGGGTAAAACTTGTTCCTGCGGCTCTTCATTTTTGCCAGCGGCACCAACTCTGGGATCCTGTTGGACACAAGTGATGTTGAGGTTTCTCGTCTGTTGATTGTATGTGATAGAAAGTTGCCCAGATTTCTTGATGCATTTTTTCAACAGAATCTGGGTACTTTCTAATGGCTTTGCCATAGTACGAGGACAATCTGTCTATAAGTTGTCCTGTCAATCTTCCTCTGCCTCCAATTGTCTTTCCATCGTCCAATTTTTTTCCAGCAAAAGTTTTCTTCAAATTTCTGAGACGTGTTCCCATCCTCTTCTGGACATGGGAAATACACTCTCTCTTCTCGACCACAAATGCATCACCATAAGGCTTAATTTCACTAATGCCCTTGAAAACTTTTGAGTCACCGTCACCAATGTACCGACGATATTTCACATGATACTTTTCTTCAGAACGTTAAAATATTTCAACAATCCCATCCAGTTCCATTTTGCCAGCACTACCTTGGTGATTGGCAGAGCAATTGGCTTCATGGTCGACGAACCATTCTTGGTATTCAACACTGTCTTGCTTGCCTTCCCATTTTGAACAAGGTTTACAGAAGCTATTTTTTATAGCTACATCTAAAACCTTTCCTGTCCTGTTTCCTATCACACTGGCGAGTCTTTGTAATGATGGAAATCCTCTTTTTCTCCATGATCCATCACCAGAAACATCAAGTCCAGCGCTGTTTGGTGGTGTGGATTCAGTCTCTTCAAGAACGGCTTCGGTCATTGACTCTTGAGCGACACTTTCACACACTTCACTCAACTGCTTGTTTATTTCATCAAAAGCAGATTGGGCAACTGGCTTGCATAGGTCCATAATCCCACAAAAAGTTGAAAGGCCAGCGTGTCCATGTCCAAGTGCACGAGCGGACAGCACAGATCTTCTGTTCACTTCATGTGCATTTCCTTTGGTTCCTACTTTGTTGCTGGAGTTGATCGCTGCTATATCACCACACTTTGAGCACACAATATCTATTTTGAAACCAAGACCCTGCACACCAGATTCACTTAATTGAACACTGCCATGGCACCGAATACAACATAGAACACTTGTAAGTTTAGAAAATAAAATTGAAGTGTCAATGATTCTGTTTATTGTATCACTAGTGTCTCTAGCACTAGCTGTGTTTTGGAGTTTCCTCGCTGAGCTGGTGGATAGTCTTGGCTTCTTTTGTGGGCTTTCTTCTTTTTTAGTCAAAAATTCTCTAAGCCTTTTCTTGTTTCTACCTCGAGAATATTTGTGGTCAGGGTGAGTACTTTGGAATCTTCCTTTTTATCTCTTTTAGAAGACATTTTCACTACATTGATTCACACACATTCACAAATTGTCAAATGCAATTAAAACACTGTATAAGTTCAGTACAATAAAAATATTAGCTGTGTTTACTAACAGGTGGTTTGGAAACATAAAAGCCAACTGTCAGAAGTAGCAAAAATGTACGGGTAAGGTTAGTAAAAAATTCGATCTGATTTATCGACCTTTATCTCAAACGCATGTAAGTTCAACTATTCACTTTTAGTGGCGCTGAAGGATTCTAGTCTTCAAATTGGTTCTAATTATATTATATTTTATTGCTTTATAACTAAATAAAATAATCAATCAATCATTTAGTTATAAATAATAATAAAATAAATAATAATTGATAAAATACCGAATTTACGCAAAATTGGCAAAAAAGCTGTCTCCGTATTTATATTGTAACTTTAAAAGGAATTATGATATCTTAAAACGGTTTTCGGGAGCTTATTCTACGGGAAATTTCCTATAAAAAAGGTAAATAAAAAAAACGATTTTTTGACAATTTAAAGGTGGTTTGCCCCTTAATTAAAACACAGTCTCTACCGTGTGCTGGATTCAAGTGGGTGGAAAATGTTGAGAACAATCGTAATTTCTTCGACGTTCCTGACGATCGTGACCTGAGAATACATTCTCGAGGTCGATCAAGGGTATCCCGAAAATATACACGATTCTTACAAGGATTTGCCTCTTACCCGTCCTGAACACAGAAAGCTTCCAGAGTCAAAGCAGGAGAAACTCATGACTACACTGTACGACAACGAGCGCTACGGTATTCACTATAGAAGTCTCAAGCAAGCTCTGAAACTTGTTCTTCAGCTCATCAAATTCCACAGAGCGCTGAGTTTCAATCAGAAGCCTTGGCTCAAGGATTACATAGAAAAGAGGAAAAACCCCAAGAACGAGTTCGAGAAACATCTATTCAAACTCTTCAATTTTGTAGCACGAAACCAATCTACGTGGGATTCAGCGTTCTAGATCTATCAAAATCACTCGTCTACAGGTTCCACTACGATTACATGAGAAGCAGATTTGTCGATGAATGCAAATTATTGTACACAGACACTGACAGTCTAGTGTGCGAAATTGGTAAAAAAGATGTCTACGAGGTCATGAAGGAAGACATCCACGAGTTCGACACCCCCGACTACGCATAGGATAATCAATTCGGAATGCCTCGAGTAAACAAGAAAATTGTTGGCCTAATGAAGGATGAATGTAACGGCACCATCATGATTGGTTTCGACGGCTTGAGAAGCAAGATGTACAGCGTTCATATTCAAGGACAAAACTACATTAAAAAGGCCAAAGGCGTGAAAGCATCCGTCGTAAAGAAGACGCTGACTTTCGATGATTATCTACATTGTCTGTTTGGAAACTCGACGATTTCCAGGGAACAGTGTAACATTCGTTCTCGCTTACACATCTTGAGATCTGAGAGAGAGAAGAAAATAGCTCTTAGCCCCCATGATGACAAACGTTATCTACGATCTGGTGAGACAGATGCTTTGCTGTGGAGGCATAAGCAAATCCTAGATGATCAGCTGATTCAGATGATGACGCACGTGAAAGCACTTCAGGAAATCGAAGAATTAGCAGATTATGAACTACCCAATAAGCGACCTCACGAGTCAGCTGACTAGATCGTATTGGAGTGGGGAGAGACCTCTGAAGTGTATATAAACCGGTAAGTCGAGGAGCTCGAGTCATTTTCAAACATCAACCAAACCAACAGCAGCAGCAGTTATATTCCAAAGTTAATATTCCTATTAGATTTTCTACAGTAGAGGGGGAAGCCACTGAACACCATAAAAGTCGGAATATCTGGACATTACAATCATCCTCTCAGTCGACGAGTAGCAAATAATATCTCTTGCAGATCAGCTGACCCGATCGAACCGCCTTCGCCGCTGAAACGAGAGAGAGAGAGAGGGGGGAGCAGAGAACACCATAAAAGCCAGAGCATCCAGGCATTACAATCATTCTTTCATGAGTCATCGAGCAAGAAATCTTCTTGAGCTGAACAGAAACTTTCCACGATGGATATTGCCAGACTTAACAAATTATCAAAGCTGAACAACTTTCTACCGACGAAAAGGATGTCTGACTTGGAGATTGGACGTACGTTCTCGGTGACCAAACTCAAGCAGGTCAACACCAAGTATGGACTGAGGACAGTTGCTCATCTCGATGAGGAAGTCCAGGTGTTCTTACCACGACGTACTTCAGTGGCGTTCGAGAATGATGAAGAAATCTTCAATCAGATGACTGAGGCTACAAACAAATACAAGCTGTTCCTCAACAAATTGGACTACCAAAATAACATCGAGTTTTCTTCTGATTAAAACATTCATATGTAAAATATCTTTTTTTTTTAAATTAATAAATAATAATAAATAAAAATAATAGAAAAAAAAAATAAAACTGTCGTTCTCACGGCACAAAAAAAATATATCAAACGTAAAACAAACTATTGTTTTAAAATAAAACAATATTTTCATATTTGAGATTTATCGATCCAGTTATTGTGAGAACTGTCAAAGCCTAACCATTTGACGAATACTTGATTGCCTCGTTTCTTCAAGGTTTTCTCAACAAGGTAGACGTCAGGATACTTTGCTTTCAAGAGTTCTTGTTCATAAAAGCCACATTCGACGGGTTGATCTTGGCAGTCTATCAGATGATAAGTAACTGGATTCGTGCGAGATACTCGACGGATTGTGAATATTTCGGTAGACCAATTAGGCGAATATCCTATCTGAAACACGTGTTTGGATTTGATTACTCGGACTTTATCATTGATTTTGAACTTGGGTCTGTTCACCGGCTGACTTTTGTAAGCGTATTTCTTCGACACATCGGCTGCATTAGTAGAAGTTACCTCTTTTGACTTGACACCGATTGCCCGATGCTTGCGATTGGTGTATGCATCTAATAAGCCGTGTAACAAATCGAGCCATTTATAATTACTACGAAGACTGAATTTTTTCCACATCTCGTTTTTGAGCGTACGATTGAATCGCTCGCATATAGATGCTTTAACATTACTGTATGTGAAGTACAGATTGATTTTGTATCTAGTCATTAGACTTTGGAAAATCAAATTATAGAACTCTTTACCTCTGTCAGTATGTAAATTCTTTGGTATACGACCCTGACTTAATACATTCTTTATGCAGCTGCTACTTCGTCAACAGCTTTTCGCTAGATTGGAACGGCCCAAGGATACTTGGAAAATACATCTGTAATGTCGAAATATTACCAACAGATTGACATTGTCTCTGACGAGATGTTTCAGAACGTGAGCGTAAGACTGACAGGTAGAATCAGTCAACGCTTTTGTGCTTACCCATGCAGAAAAATGCTCTGATGTTGTTTTGCTTTTTATAGGGTACATCGTCGAATATCATGAGAGAGTTTGGAAGCTCATTATCAGGAGACACCACTTCCTCGTGTACACCGAAAGGAAAATATTGTATACCCTCAAGAGGTTCCAGTTCCTTTAAAAATTTATACTTTGACTGATTGAGTGATTTGGAGTAAACGTACACATTTTCAAATCTGAGCTCATTTGGATGTGTTATGAGAGCGAATAGACTGTTAGTTTTACCACAATTCGATGGTCCATACCACAAATGAAATGGTCTGGTTTTTAGTTTTGATCCTCAATCCTATAAAATGCAAATTTAATAGTAACGTCCAATATTTTTTTTAAATAAATTTTTCATTAATTCACCGTGCCAATCGTGCCCCACCTCCATGCCAATCGTGCCCCACGGGTGGGGAAAATGGGCAGTTTTAGCGGTATTGTACTTTGCATTACAAAAAACAATGCAATATATATTTTATAATAAAAAATAATGTATCTAAATCTTGAGATATTCTACTTTAAGAAGCACTTTTAATAATTTGTATTGGTACAAAATAGAAAGTACAGGATTCTTTTGAAGTTAGGGTGCCCGTACTGCCCCACCTTCCCCTATATCGTAAAAAGGTTTACAAACTATTTAAAAAAAAAAAAAACTATAGAGTCGGGGCAACGTTGGAATCTTGTCTTTTCTATCACCTTCTCTTAAATTACGTGTATTCTGGAGGACGTATATGGCTATAACCGGTAATATATCAAAAACTATTTTATGCTACAACATTAGAAAACATTGCTATTATTAACTTTGTATTATCTCATGAAAAAATGCATTTTGGTTCTAACCTCTTTTATTCAGATAAAAAGTAGCTAAAATCTAACAATAAGAATATTTTATCAGAAATATTTTATATCAATGGCTTGAAAAAGAAATTTCTGATAGTTATTTGTCTCCTTTTGATATGTACATACTTAAAAATAAAGAGTTCAATTTTTCGTTAAAAATAAAAAAAATATATTTTTATAGAACAATTCAATATAACAAAACATGTTATTGATCATTTTATAAATTGGTTTGTACTCTGAATATTAATAATTCTTTTAACAAAAATATGCACCATTTAAGGAGGTTCAAGCGGCATGGTCTGATAATAAATAACATTTTAGTAAATATGTAGCTGATTTCTCTATCTTATGTTAAAATAGAGAGAAAAATTAGATGATTTTTTGCTATATAAATAAAGGTTTCTTAAGTTTACTGAAAAAATATGTTAAAAATTTCATGCAATTTAGGAAGTTTTTCATAAAAATATGGTAGTACAGAAAGAAAGTATATTTATATGGAGAGAGCGAAATAATTGATGATTCTTTAGAATACAAAGAGTCGTTATCTAAAGTGACCATACAAATTTCGAACAATGAAAATATTTTTTCAAAAAGATTGGTAGTTTATAGAAAATTGAGATTTTTAACTTTAAGTACAGATCAATTAATATTTAAAGCAAAAGTATTTTCGGATATTCGCATTGAGTTTATGTAACCTTTATTTAATTTAACTTACATATTCGCTGATACGAAAGAAACACCCAATTATGCGTACACATCAGATTTATAAACTATTACTGAAATACTTAATATAAATATATAATAAATACATAGATTTTTCAATTAAACTGTATTATGAAGTATAGTCGTATTTGTGACGAAGAATTTTAGTCGCTAATAACGCTACTGATTTTGAATCACCACCGTGGTGTAGTGAACGGTGATAGTAACTATTGACCAATTACTGTTTTTCTTTTTTTTTTAATGACAACTATTAATAATAACACTCCTAGTATGACTAATAAACGTTAACATTTTTTTATACTTTTTTTTTTAAATAATGAACTGCATTATTTTTAGGTACACCCAGCGTGCACCAAAAATTTGGTGTACACTTAAATTGGATGTTCTTTGGGCGTACGAAATCATACTCTATATTAGGTGTTGATTTCGGTGTTCTTTTAGGTGTTATTCGGTGTTTTTTTCGTAAGGGCTATTTTTTTAAACGAGTGTGAGAAGATCGAGTACAAGAGGCAGGTTAAGTAGAGTATATCATTAGGTCAAATAATACTATACTTTGTTTTCTTCAAGGAGGTACCAGATCCGGGTTACGTTCTCAGTAAATATTGATGTATGATAGAAGATCAAAATAACGTTGTAAGTGCGGAGCCCCCGGTGTAGGCAAAACCAAATGATACATCCAAACAAAAACAATTATAAAAAAGAATTTGGTTTAATTTGATTTTCGATAAATAAATTTGGGATACTTTAAAATTGGATAATTGAATTTAAGTTAATGAAACCGAAAGTACATTTGTGATTATACAATATGACATTTTGTTCTTACAGTATAGAACTAGAACAGATTAAAATTTTGTAAATAATGTTCGAATTATGGTAAATTAAAAAGACATACTTTTGTTTACCGAACCGCTGAAGCAAGATGCCGCGTAGTTTGAACGAGACATTGTCCCACAATATATCCTCCCATAATAGATACCTACAGGATTTTTTTCGCCGCAAAAGAATTATTTTACCCACCGCAAGAGGAGAAAACGGATCCGAGCATAGCGTGCGCGAAACAAAATGCTTCTAAAAAATCTTTAGTCTTCGATCTTCTGCCTCCGATCAAAAGGTTAACTTTATTGTCTTAAAAGCTTTACTGTGACTATATGTGTATTAGTAACAGATTTACTTAATATAATATTAGATTATCATTATTATTTATTTACTTGACATAATTTATTTAACGTATTATTAAATTATCATTATTATGATATATAAAATAATGTTTTTTTCGTTTAAAAAATCGTCTACGCTAAATTTTGATAAATAAACATGTTAATTTGTTATCAGATTTTTAAAATTCAATATGACGAATCCTATATTGTAAACCAAAAAATAACATGACGACCCCGAAAACTTCCGAGTAGTATATTTCAAGTAAATCTGATTGATTTTGAAAAGTTTGTCCACCATATTGGTTCCACTATTTTGAATTTTGTATATTTGTTAGCGGATTCGTGATCAACGAGTCCCCAAAATACCCAACTAGCAAGTTTCAGCGGTACGAGCGTGATCTCATACCTCTGCTATATTTGTCTTTTTGTTTCGATATCCATAACCGTTACAGTAATACTATTTTACATGTTTAAAAATAAACATATTTTCTGTTTCTTATATCAGATGCTTGCGCTGAGACAAATTCTGCATTTTCCTTACTCGTATAAATATGTACTCAAGATTCAATTGTTGGAAGATTCTGAAGTCTATTTAAACTGTTCAAGGATTACAGTCAGATAAGTAACCACTTTAGTTTTACATAAAAAGACCTACATAAAAAGATATTAAATTGTCAAATATATTTATACAATAGATGAAGAATTATGTTAATTCTTTGGTTAATGATGTTATCGAAGCCCTTTCTGAACATAAACTGAATCTACTTAACATTTTTATCAATGACTTAATAATATATCTCTTAAAAAAATTGTTTTATTTTTGAGAAATATAATAGTATTAATGATTTGTTTTTAAAAATTCTATAGATTTTAATTTAAAATTGTGTTTACATTTGTTTTTGTATTATTTCAGATCCTAGCGCTGAGACATATTCTGCATTTTCCTTACTCGTATACAAGATTAAATGTTAGAAGATTAGGAAGTCTATTTTAATTGTTTAAGAATTACGAAGACATATAAGTACCAAGATTTGTTTTCATTCAGTACGAGAGAAGAATTATTTCTTTAGATATTTTGTCAGTATAAATCTTTTTACACTTATGAAAATATAATCCCAAACTAAAGTACATATAGGAAAATTTACTGCGCTTACTGAAATTGGAATTTAATCATCAAAATATCAATCATCGAAGGCAAGCTATCAAAGTCTACATTACTTCATCGAACAAAGTGAAAATGACAAAATAGTTATAATTACTTTGTATAAATAGTTGTAAACTGTTTTTTATCATAATCCAGTTGTGTCTATACAGTTTAAAGTGATTTAAGTTAGTACAATTTTATATTTTTCAGTAAATATGGTGTATCAGATTGAAAGTAAGTAAGAGTCCTTTTTTTCAAAACTATTTTCTAAATTTTATTTTGGTTTTAGTATTCTATCCAGGCCATTTTTAAAATGAATGTTACTGTTTTAAAAATAATTAGTTAAAGTTATCTTTACTGCATGGAAAAAGAAACTAGTTAAGTTATAATTATTGCATGAAAAAATGCTACGAGTAAAGTTATAGTTACTTGAGAAGTAATTTAAAGTTATCGTAAAAGTTACTTCTGTTCACCAATTTTTGCCGAACAAAAAAGCATTGTTGTTTTACATGGTTTTGTTATTAGAATTTTAGAGAAAAAACATAGCTACTTACTTAAATATTAATTGATATAAATTTTAGCAAAATAGTTTTTTAATATTTTAAATATATTATTTTAAATTCGAGCAGTCCAAACTTCAAAGAATAGTTATTAACTTGAGGAAAATAAAAACGCTTATTTAAAATATGACAAATTGATTTTATAAACTTAACATGGCAATCGGCATCTCCGCCCACAAAATAAGGGAGATTGTTTTAAAATATCCGTAATACTCGATTTTAAGGACAATTTTGGTGCTATAACATCCCTGAATTTATGAAAATTCTTATTTAAAATTGCGGTGTGACATATTGATTAGTAAATTCTTTAGATGAAAATTACAATAAACATATTTTATAAAACAACAATAAGGGATGGTTACCGCTTAAAGAGCTAATTTCTTACTGTGGTCAAAATAGCTGATACTTATCACTCTATTCTTACAGTAAAAAGATGGGAAACCCGTTGCATCAGTGTATACGCATGGCCATATTTTACAGTTTCTCGGAATGATAAAGGGTTTGAAGAAAGCTTTAGGCTCTATAACTATTTTCGGTTTACTTATACATATAATATTTTCATTAAATATTTAGAATTAACTGCTTAATAGAATCAAAATCCTTATACCCCTATATTTCGGTAATGATGAATTTTATAAATCGTTATAATATATCATATAATATTAATAAACATAATAAATTTTGAAAAATAAGACTTTTATATAGCTATCTATAATTTAAATTTCTTGAAAGGGTATTGAACCAGTCAAATTTCCCGCCGAAATTTCTAACTTCAAATCTTTTACCGAGGTATGAATAATCGATTACAATTAATAAATAAACCAAATTATGAAAAACCAAGATATCATTGTCATTCCTTTAGTAGCATTCTATCTGTTCGCTCGAAATCCCTCTGGGATAGCGTATCACTCTGCACATAGCCAAATACAAGAACAAATTATAATTAAATACAATATCTAGTACACGGCTTGCAGCAGCTGGTCAGAATGGTACGTCCTCAAGCTGTGTTGGTCGAGAGATGACTGAGCCGAGGCGCTCGACGCCCCAGCGGGCGGCAGGCCCGAGAGACCAGATTCGCGCTCTCTCCTGCGGCTGCTGCGCGCAGTTCAACGATTGCTTCTTTTTCTCTCCAATAATTTTATTTGATCATATATCTCCGTCCACTTCGTTTTTTCAAACGAAGACAGAAAACAAATAACTGCTCCTGAACAGATTTCAGACGAATTAACAAGAAACAGATCAAACTAATTGTTTAACGCGGCCCACCTTTTACGTCCGAGTCATTCAACGGAAGTCAAAAGTAGACAAATTTTAGAGATAGGTAACTCAAATATTCCAAAAGCTGTTCGAACGGACATTACCCTTGCCAGACCGTCAGGCCCAGGACGAGTAGTAAGAAATCGACCTAACGACCAGTGGTTCTGCACGAGCATGGACGAGTCGATCATGAGGACAAGGTCTCCCGTTTTCACATCTAGTCTCTTTCGCTTTCATTTTTGCCTCTGTTGCAAGGTATTCAGATATTAGATTGTACACCTTTTCTAAAATTGATCGTGCAAGGCAAGAATAAAGCTCCAACGAGACAGTAGGTTAAGATTCGCAGAATGATCATCTGCCTCGGCAAGGAATGGAGACCTTCGCCAATCAGCGAGGCGAGAGGTCGACTATTCATAGTCTTCAATCTTAGTCATGAACGTAGAGAGTTCTTCATAGGTCCTGTGCTTTGGAGCTCTTTATAGCCGCTTCTTACAACCCACCAAAATGCGTTGCACCTGGAGGAATGAACTTCCATTCGATGCCCTTATTTTCCAGGGAGTTTGCCGCTGCGTTCCATTGAATGTTCTCCTCCTTGAATATCGAATGTAAAACTTTGTCAGCCCCCGGAAGGTGGTGGCATTATCGCTCCAGACATCTCCTGGAATCCCTCTGCGACCAGTGAATCTTTCTGGAGCAGCGATGAAAGTCAGAGTAGTGAGATCCCCTACAACTTCAATGTGAACTCTTTTTGTGACTAGACACACATAAATTGCGAGGTATCTTTTCGTCGATCTATGGCCTCTGCCTTTTGTAGTCCTTACCGCAATAGGATCCGCGTAATCGATAACAATGCCAGCGAATGGTCTGGCATGACAGACTCGTACACTAGGTAGATTTCTCATTAGCTGAGTCATTGCTCTTGGTCTTGATTTTTTGCATGTCACACAGTTTTTTATGATTTGTTTTTAAAGAACTTTCCCTTGAATACACCGAGCTTTCCTCATTACTCGAGTGTAGGTAAGGGAAAATCTCCCGTGTAGTGCACTCCGATAGGTCCAATCTACGATGAGTGTCGCTAGATGGCTAGATTCTTTGGGGGGATCACCGGAAGTTTTTCATCAAAGGTTAACGTGGATTCCTGAAGTCCTCCACCGACCCTTAGGATGGCATCCTAATCGATGAAGATGTTCAGCCGAGCTAGTTTGCTTGTCAGATTGATCTCATGGCCAGTTCGCAGATCGTGGATCTCCTCTCGGAACTAGATGTTCTGAGCCTCCATTACACAACGTAAAAAGGCCACATGTAACTCGAGGGGAGTTAAAATAGAAGACATGAGCCGAGCAGGAGGAGCCACGAGAAGCCGACGAAACCTTAGACAATGCGCTATTGTACGTTGGAGCATAGTCAATGACGAAAATCTCTCTGACAGCTCGTCCGTCTTCTCGACACAGCAGGACAAAACCTTTGCTTACATAGAAGTGGGAAATGTGACTGAATCCGAGAGCTCTCTTCGAGAAGCCCAAGGGCCACGTGCCTTTGCCAACCATTCCGGGCGCCTCTACCACAATGAGCATCCGGATAACTTACTAGGCGTCGCGCCTCTCGAAGCCAGGTCAGCCGGATTATCCTTAGTCGAGACGTGTCCCCGGATCGCATTGGGGATGGCTTTCTTTACGTTGGTTGCTCGATTGGCCACAAGAACATTTCATCGCGCTGGGTCTGATTGCAGACTTGCGAAAACGATGGTGGAGTCCGTCCAGGCAAAAAAAAGGACGGTTTCTAGGTTGAGCTCGGTCCTGAACTTCTGTAACAGATTTGAAAGTAAGCTAGCCGCACAAAGCTCTAGATGCGGAATCGTCGTCGGTTTAACAGGCGATCCACGTGGCTTGGCGACGAGAAATCTAGTGGGTCAATCGCACGAATCATTCACGACGCGTATATAAATCACTGGAGCATACACCGGTCTTAGAAAATCCACACATGGAAGCTGACTAACGAGCTCTTCTGAGTTAGAGGCCCATTTATGCAGCTTGAATCCGTCTTCCTTCATTATTCCTATCCGCTGTTCTCGCAGTCATGACGCTGTTTCTTCGTCGTTACCTCCGAACAGGAAGTCGTCCATATAACAGTTGTTCTTGATAACTTTAGCAGCATCGGGGAACTTATCACCCTCGTCCTTGGCAAGCTGCTGAAGGTTGCAAATGGCGAGATAAGGAGTGCAAGTGAGTTCGTCTATGACTCATTCGAGCCAAAAATGTCTTACTCTCATGTCCTTCGGATCGATCAAAATAACCTTTACCAAGTCAGCGCCTCGATGATCGACATGAATTTGTCGATACATTCTTTGTATGTCAGTACAAATAGCGACGCGAAAATGCATCCAACGAACAAATACAAATATGATTTCGATTTGCAAGGGTGGCCCGCTATGTAACAGCTCATTTAACAATGTCATGGAAGGCAAACGATTTGATACGTTGAAGACTATCCTTAGATTCCTTCCCACACCTGCCTGTTGTCATACACCATGATGCTGAATATAGCACACACATCCCGAGCTGTTTTCAATCACGTCTCTCGTCTTGAGTTCCATCAGATATCCATTCTCGACAGCTTCCGAAAAATACGCGCAATAGACTTGCTTTAAATCGGGTGATCTTTTCATTCGTAGATAATTTTGATACATTATCCACATATATTACTCACACAATAGCTGATAGATTCTAATCGGTAGTGGCTCTTTAAGAAATAGCGCTCACACTGCTTATCTTTCTCCGATAAGACTCGAGTTTCAGGAATATTCTTCAATTCGCAAAAACTCTTAAAGGTTATATCTAGGTGTTCCAACTCGATGAAGGTCACTCCGCATCTTACTTTGCCGGTCGGCGACGGAGGTTGTGATGGCCCGGTCAAAACCCATCCAAACTTGGTTTTGAAAGCAGTGGGCTCATCTTGAAAACCTTGGCGAATTCCATGAACCATTATCTGTCCGTAAGTGTCAGAGCCTAAGACAATATCTATCTCATCGGCAGTTCTGAGCCTAGGATCTGCCAGTTCGATCCTTTATAGGTGTTTTAGCTCGAGGGTTTCTCTAGGTACTGGACGAGACCAAAAACCAGACTTCCTGACAACCCTTGGATGCTTGCAAGGGTCTCAGAGAGATGATGCCCTAGTAGTTAAACCAGTTTCAGAGACACGAAAAAGCACAGTTAGTCGTCCCATTGAGGTACAGGTCGCTTCAGCTCCTCCAACGCCGATTTTGATTTCAGAACCAAATCTAATAGCTTCTGAAGTTCACAGGCACTTTCTTGTGTTAACTACTTCAATCTAACGATCCTTTGCAAGTGAAAATGTACCAATATTCTTTTGTTGTCATATCTTTTACTAAGCAAATTCCAGTCATTATCATAGTTTCTTCAGTTTGGACAGGCCACAAGGAAGCATCTCGATGGATCATCGATGTAAACAGCTTGCGAAACGCTTCCCAGTCGTTCAAATACACAGAGAAAATTGGCAGTTGGATTTTTGTCAGATGATGCTGCAACTGAGCCCTGGCAGACTCAAGTGCGGGAGGCCTTTCGAATAAACTGTATTGCTCGTATGATTACCCCCGCGTACCTGAGAAATCGTGCTCAATCGTGGACATCTCCTCAGTCTGATAGTCATCATCCAAAATAGCCGGGTATTGCATGATCCACTCATGCGAGCCCATGAAGACGTCCCAGTATCTTTGCAACAATTCAATTGTCTCTAACGAAATGTTCTGTCAGCTGCTCTCCTTCCACCGGGACAGAATCCTCCCTGAATCTCAAGACTCTGCTACGCAGAGAGAGAGAGAGAGAGAGAGAGAGAGAGAGGAGAGAGAGAGAGAGAGAGAGATAGGGAGAGGGAGAGAGCTGGCCTCCAAGTAGATCTATCACATCGAAGTTACGTTCCAACAGCAGATTTTAACTGAAATGCGAAGAAGGAAAATTGCTATTATTCCTCGACATAGAGATAGGCAATGCGAGATACATACGTAATAGGCGACACACAAACTCGATCTCACGCGCATGCGACGCGCTCTAGAGAGACGATCAAACACACATAACATGGCGTAACACAACCTCAATCTCAGATGCACACGTAACAGACGATGCACAATCTCGATCTCAAGCGCGCACGTCGCGCTTGAGAGAGGCGATCCGACGCATATAAACATGTCGTAATACAGGCTCGATCTCAAGCGTGCACGGTACACTCGAGAGAGGCATGCGAGAGGCAAATTACATCCGAAAATGGCGGGAGACGTGCTCTAACTCATGCGCGCACGGCGCACTCGAGAGAGGCAAAACCAGGAGTGCAGGAAATTGTCGGGACATTCGCATTGAGCCGCGCTGCGCTTAGGAGTATACCAAGACCTTTGCCACACGCATTTCCAGCGCCTTCTGCACTATCCGGCTCGCATGGAACAATGTTCGCTCGAAATTCCTCTGTGATTTCGGCGACCCTATGGAGGTGGGTAAGGAGCGAGAACTCAACTCTCGGAAGACTCGTTATTCTAGCAACTTTATTTTACGTACAAAAGGCAATTTTAATTTTATCGAGTATCACTCAGCATATAGCCAGAAACCAGAACGAATTTTAATTGAATGCCATATCTAGTACACGGCTTGCAGCAGCTGGTCGAAGTGGTGCGTCCTCATGATGTGCTGGTTGAAAGACGACTGAGCCGAAACGCTTGACGCGCCGCCCGCACTGGCAGCAGGCTCGGGAGGCCAGATGCGCGCTCCCTCGTGTGGCGGCTGCGCACATTCCGACGATTTCTTCTTTTTCTCTACAATAATTGTATTCGATCATACACTATCACTCTGTTAAATTTCAGGTAATAATATAATTACATATATAAATGGCATTTAAACGAAATTTTGGATCAGCTTTCGTAGATCTCTGTTTTACCACGTAATTTTGTTCAAATGCCGTTAATGTAAGCAGCAAAATTTTTACTTGAAACTTCGAACAGTGGTAGATAATTACAAAACGAAGGGCAATGACCTATTCATTTTTCATAATTTTGTTTATTATTTTAATTAAAGCTAAAATTTTATAATTCCCGGGTTGATAAGGTAGGGAGGATAAAAATTGACTTTGACACCCTCTTAAGATGCTGACAAGGAGAGTGTATGAGATGCGGGTCGCGAATTTTTATGAAATTTGTGAGGTGTTTTCTGGTGTCTAAAAATGAACCCCAGCACCTGCCGCTTTGGATAATGAGCCCATATTATCGAGATATAGCCAATTATGTTTCAAGTACCTGTTTTTTAGTGAACCAAATGGGACCTCTACTTCAGATCATAATTCCAAGTTTTTACTCAAAATAAAAATCAAAAGTAGTTAAAAGTAGTCAGAACGAACTTTACTTTTCGCTTTGTGTCATATAAAAATATTAATCCCTTGAAAAGTTATTAATTGTCAAAGGACGTAATAAGAAATGTATGGAAAATCAGCGATTTTAGAAAAATTAAAATCTTCAATTTTTCATATATTTTTTATCAGTTTCTTTGAGAATTGATAACTTTTAAAGTGATTAATATTTTTATACGAAACGAAGCGGAAATTAAAGCTCTTTCTGTCTACTTTTACCTACGTTTAGATTACTTTTTCTAAGTAAAATTTTGCGATGACATGATATGAAGTAAAGGTACCATTTTTCACTAAACCATGGGGATTTGGGATATAATTGGCTATATCTCGATAAGATGGATTCGTTAACCAAAACTGTGGTAGCTTAGGTTCATTTTTAGGCACCAGAAAACACATCTCAAAGCCTCATCAAAATTCGCGACCCGGTATCTCATGCACTATTCTTATGAAATTATCAAGATTAACAAGACTTTGAAAATAATTAAGAGTTAACTCAAAATAGATAAGAGTTAACTCAAAAACAACGACTTTTTAAGACGAGGTAATTTTCCTCAAGACCTAAAAAAGACTACCGATATGCTATGGAGATATTTTCGAAACCAAGAAAATATTATCAAAAATATTGTCTTGTCATGATCTCGTGCAGCCCTATTGCGTCTATAATTCATGATTTACGCCAACGCTCTCAACTGCTTCGGCACTATGTTTTCTCAAAGAGGATTTAATTAAAATTATTGTATAAATATGGAAGCGCTACACAGTACTGTCCATCATGGTTATTTTCCTGGCTAAATATTCTCATTTAGTGATTTTGTCGCTACTGAAAAATGAATATTTTTCAATAAACATATTATTTATTTATTTATTTTTTTATTAATTAACGTCGCCATGTTTGTTCTCCCATGTGGTGCTAATCGACGACGGGGGTCTGCGGTGTGTTTGTAAACAAAGCACATGTAATTTTTACAGAGGTGCTTGTATCAATCGGCAGAGACTAGGATTCGAACCCGGGTCACCGGCGTGGGAATCCGACACTCTACCGACTGAGCCGCCGCAGGCCCCATAAACATATTATCGTATATACCGTATATCAGAGTGCCTTTGGTCAGCGATGTATCATTGATTCTAAAATCAATTATTATCTATAAAATTAAATGAAATATATACCTACAAAAGATTTAATTATTGTTTTTTTTTCTTTCATTGCAAAAAAGTGCATAAGACGCATCAAACGCACCATTTCTCAAAATCACTCATTTACAAATTTTATTACTATTTAAAGTATACTAGTTTACAAATTCCATCATCAAAATAATATAAAAATTATAATTTTTCTATGCTCTAGTATAGATAGATACAGATTCAATATTGTAAAAATAAATTATGTCATTATTAAATAATTTTTTAAAAATCGTAAAATAATAATATTTTTAATATAACATTATCTTTCCAGTTTTTGGATTTCTTTCGTGTAATATAATACGTAAAGTTGGGTAGAAGGGTACAATAGTAAATCTCATATTAAATAATGCTTAATATCTACAAGAAAAAGCACAACGATAAAGCTTAGAGATGTCGTGATATACAGGGTGCAAATGTATTGTTTAAATTGAATAATCTCTAATATCTCAGAAAATTATGAACCAAAGCGGCTCTAAAATATTCAGCCAATCACCTGACATCTAACAAATATGCTCTGAAATTTTCAAGGCATTACATCAAGTATTACTCAAGTTATCGCTGTACAAAAGAATGCATTATTTTGTCATTTTATTTTTTTCTCAGAAAACCAACCGTCTGATTACCTAAAAAATACAGGAATATACCTGTATATGAAATAAGTATTCAGTAAAAATTTAAATTACTTTTGTCGTATAGTTTTCGAGTAATAAATGTTGAAACAAAAAAATGTTGCCACGCAGTATAAAAACTTAAAAATGACTCATAGAAAATCGTTCCCGGTCCTAAAATAAATAATTTTATGAGTAATTTATTGTGTAAAATATTTTCTTCCCAAAGACCAATCCTGCATTGAAGAAAATTCAAAAGATTGAAATTTATAATTCATAAATTTTGAAATATAGCCATAAAAATGTATTCGACCATTTTCCTGAAACTTTCAAGCGCACACCTGATGCATTTCGAAAATATCATAATTACAAAGCTTTCTCGCAGAGAAAACCAAATGGCATTTCTTTATTAATTAAAAATTATGTTTCTAGTTTTATAAAAGTTGTATTATTTATCTCATGTTATGGTTCTTACACGCATCAATTCTTTTAGGGGAGACCTCAGTAAAAATTGCTCCTTTAGTTATTTTTATTTTTTACGTTTGCAGTTACATAACTCTTACCTAGAAATGTTTTTATAAAGTCGTCTAAAATCTATGTTATATATAAGACCTTATAAGACTCTTAATATATATTGTTGAAAATTATTCGCATGTTTTTTAAGACTATTCGCTATTGTTGCTCTTGGACACTAAGACACATTTATGGATATGAAAATGTATGCACAGTGCATATACTGATAATACTCGTGTGTTTCTATACCCTTATTATGA
The DNA here is from genome assembly GCA_949152435.1 of Gastracanthus pulcherrimus. Classification (NCBI taxonomy): domain Eukaryota; kingdom Metazoa; phylum Arthropoda; class Insecta; order Hymenoptera; family Pteromalidae; genus Gastracanthus; species Gastracanthus pulcherrimus. Next base: position 171,918,513 of record OX424572.1, on the reverse strand, counting down.
CAATATTTGGTAAAACACTCGACTCTTCTGACATTTTCTCTCTCGTTTTTTTTCTTTCCTTCATACTTTCATGTTGAATTAGCGACCTTCTGTGCAAGTTCGAATGCACTTCCAAATTACCCTCACTCTTTTACTTCTTCTCTCTTTTCACGTTTTCTTCATTGTCCTTATAGTTTTCTCTACGAAGTTTTCAATTCCTTCTTGGTGTACTCGTTCTATTTGCCCTTTTTGCCATAATGTCTTTGTGCTATTTTTACCACCACGTGAAATCATATAAGAACTGAATACATTTTGTATGTTTAAGTAACTCGAGGAGTTGCTTATTTCAAATTTGAGCTCTAAATTGAAAAATTAATTTGCTTATACAATATATTTAAACGAATTAATATAAAATGGCATTTTTTAAATGTTGGCTCCAGAATCGTGTTCTATTGGAGCATAGTAAAATCTTCGGAGGAATAGTAACACTTTTTGGATTTATAAAAAAAGTTGTTTTATTCATATTTTCTAAAATACTATAAATGAGAATAAGACCTTTTTCATTAAAACTCATAATTCAGCCTTTAGGGATGCTGGTAGACATCAATTTTGGGTATGTTACTGTCTTAAAAATAACTAGTTAAAGTTATCGTTAATACGTGAAAAATAAGCTAGTTAAGTTATAGTTACTGCATGAAAAAGTGAAGCAAGTTAAGTTATCCATACTTGACAAGTAATTCATAGTTATCGTCCAAGTTACTTCTGTTCACCAAATTTTTTCCGAATAAAAAAACATTGCTATTTTACATGGTTTTGTTATTCGAATTTTAGAGAAAAATTGTAGTTACTTAAATATTAGTTGATATAAATTTTAGCATAATAGTTTTTTAATATTTTAAATATATTGTTTTAAATTCAAGTAATCTAAACTCCAAAGAATAGTTATTAACTTGAGGAAACTAAAAACGCTTGTTTAAAATGCTTTATAAACTTGACATGGCAATCGGCATCTTTGCCCACGAAATAAGGTAAATTCTTTTAAAATATCCGGAAGACTCGATTTTAAGGATAATTTTGATACTATAGCACTCCTGCATTGACGAAAATTTATTTAAAAATGCGGTGTAATATATTGATTAGTAAATTCTTTAGTTGCAAAATATAATAAACATATTTATACTAACAGAATGGTAAACGATGGTTGCCGCTTAAGAATATAGACCGGATGAGAACCTAACTTTAGCACTTTAATGTTTAGTTCAACCTAATTCTGCAGTATTATGTAATATATAAAAATAGAATTTAATACAATATTTAACTCTAAATGGTGATTGAAATTCATTTTATAGCATAAAAACAGAGATGAGCAAGTATTCGACCTCAACATGTTTTCAAATAATTTTTTTAATTTTGCAATGAAACCTTCAAAACAAGGAAAATTCGAATTTCCACAGGTCTTATATGACAAATAAGTACAATATGGACCAGTTAGAAAAATATTCGAAAAAAGTATACATCGGATACTTTTTTCGAATACTTAGTATACTGAGTTTTGAATACTTTTTTCGAATACTTTTTTATATTTCATTATCTAACGATTTATGACTACTCGTTCGTGTTTGTTTTTATTTCAGTGGTTGATCTGCGTAATCGAATGGGTCTACTTGTTATATTTTTGAGATTTTTAGGTTATCTCTTCTGGCGGAACCCACCCTGGAACTGTTTATCACATTACCTCAGGGTGGTGCCATTTTTGTGTCGTCTAGACAATCGCTACTGCCTTGACCTGAAACAGAATAAAATTATTGTTTTAATCCCCCGTGGGGCGGTCAGACCTAACCCGTCATATTTATACGCGTATTCTAACCGGCGTATTTCATCTCCGTACGGAAAGGGAAAGTTTCTTTGTCCCCCCTGCGACATTTATAAAATGAGATAAAATCTACTTCTCCCGGTTAAGAATTCAATCATCTCTCACCACATCCATTTCCATGTGGTTGTCCGCCGATACTGGGTTATGATGGAGTGTTGGAGCGTCTCCCAGCGCTTCATTAATACCTTTGTCGATTGCCCTGTAGGTATCGCTTCTTTTGTCGTAGGATCGACTCGATGAATTTTTCCGTGGCGGCCCACTTCTTTTCGGCTGTCAATATTTCGCCCACGATGGTCTCATGCGTGAATTGTTTGACCGAGCCGAGAAGAGCTTTCCTTTCTTCGTTCCACTTTTCGCAGACGAAAAATGTGTGAAACGCATCGTCGCGGTCAGCGGAACAGAAAATGCAACTCGGGCTCTGAATCTTCTCCATACGATTGAGTAGAAGCAGAAGTACCCATGGTCACACAGGAACTGGGTTAGGTAGTAATTTATCTCCGCGTGGTCTCTGTTTTAATCCAGGGGGCCAGCTGGTCTATCAGCCTTGCTATCCATTTACCCTTGGTTGTGGTTGTCGATCGTTGAGGTCGATCGGGATGATTCCCCCAAGAGCGAGCCCTACGGGTCCCGAGACCATGCGATAGGCGCTGATGACTCTGAGCTCCTGTACGCTGGATGGAAGTGATTCGAATCTGGTATGATTCCTTCTCTATTGCATTAGCCCACGTTTCAGAACTGTACAATAAGATGGATGTGATAACTGACATGAGAAGTCGACGTTTACTCGCTTTAGATCCACTCGTGTTCGCCATGAGACGGTTCAGCTGTGCCGACTTTTTGCCCGCTTTATCCACTGCATACGCTAGGTGATGAAAGAAAGTAACATTAGTATCTAGTTTGAGTCCCAGATACATAGCCTCGTTTCTTGTCGATACGTCCGCCTCTCACATATACATGCGAAAGACGCTCTCTATCCGTTTGCCAGTAAAGGGCACGATCTCTGTCTTAGCGGCTGTCAAGTGGAGTCCGCGTTCCCACATCCAGCGCAAGATCCTGCGCATTGCCTGGTTGAGCAGATATTGTGCTTTTTCCAAGTCCCGCGCGATGAGGACTAAAGCGACATCATTGGCGTATGCTATCGTGTACACGCCCTCAGGTAACCCATAGTATTAACAGGGCATATACAGGATGTTCCAAAACTCAGGGACATAGATCGACCCTTGTGCCACGGCCGCGCTGAGATATTTCTCGCATAGGCCTTCTTCTATTTCATAGCGGGGGATACGGTCCCTTAACCCATTGCTTCCCAAGCGGCCATTTTATAGTCGATTGGTTTTTTGCCTAAAGATTTGTCGAAAAGAAAAATAATAATAACCAATAGCACTTTTCTGAAGTAAAATTGTCCGCTCTTTCCGATTCTGAAGTCAGAATTTTGAAATTTACGTTGGAAAATTTCAAAATGGTGGTTTTTGGCAAAAAACCATCTGACTATAAAATGGCCGCTTGGGAAGAAATGGGTTAAGTAGTCCCGTATCACTCGCATGAGGTACTTCGGGACTCTGAACTCCTTTAACGCGTTCAAAATGTCTGGCCACCTGGCCGAGTTGAAGGCGTTCTTAACTTCCAGCATACTAAACAATACTAATAATATTTTTTTCTTTTTTTCTTCCGTGGGTATGTATAATATAGGACGAAGAATAAAATAAACAAAACCGCGAAATAGCTACACAGCCATTGCATCGCAACCCAACCCACTAAAACCTACCACTCTTTCCTCTTCTGGCGAAACCCGCCCTGGTACAGTTTATCACATTACCTCAGGTTTATGCCATTCTACGAGTAGTATCGTCTCGACAACTGCGGCTGTCTTGACTGGAACCAAATTTAAAAATTTATAATTTTAAACTCCCTAGGGGACGTCAGATCTAACCCGTCTCATTTATACGCGTATTCGAACCGGCGCATTCATCTCCGTACGGAAAGGAGAGGTATCCCTGTCCCTCCCCGCGATCTTCATAAAATGAGACAAAATGAGCGTCTCCCGTATATACACATGGCCATATTTTACAGTTTCTCGGAATGATAAAGGGTTTGAAGAAAGCTTTAGGCTCTATAACTATTTTCGGTTAACTTATACATATAATATTACCACTAAATATTTAGAATTAACTGCTTAATGGAATCAAAATCCTTACACCCGTACATTTCCGTAATGAAGAATTTTATAAATCGTTATAATATATTATATAATATTCATAAACATTATAAATTTTTCAAAATAAGACTTTTAAGAAAGGTTAAATTAGCTCAAGTAAGATCAGATTGTTCTGAAAGATAAATAAATATTAACTCTTTATTTTGGATCGAACAAATATTAACATAAGTACACAACTTTCTTTGCATCTAAAATGTGAATAGCAAAAGAGACTTATATAATCTAGATCACATGTGAGATCTACGATCTTTGGATTAATATTATTTCATTAGTGTATTTATCAAGGTTTAGGATAGCTACGTTGAATTTACATTTCTTAAGGTACTGGGATTATTAAGATTAACCAGAAATATTTTATTAACACTACGACAAAAAATTGCATAACTTATAATTTAATGCTGTAGACTTGGTATGTTGGGAATTTGACAATAAATAATTTTATTGTGGTTTATAAAATAGATAAGAGTTAGCTCAAAAACCAAGTATTTTTAAGGCGAGATAATTTTCCTCAAGACCAAAACAAGACTTCCTATGTCGAGATTTTTGCGAAACCAAGAAAATATTATTAAAAATATCGTCTTGTCACGATCTCATGCAGCCCTATTGCGTTTATAATTCTTAATTTGATTATTTCTGCATTTCAAATACAAATAAAAAATTTATCGTAAAATAAGACTACTAATTATATTTTCTATACCAGTAATTCACTCTAAATAGAGTAGAAAAGTTAGTTGTAGAAGTGAAAAAATTCACTTTTCAGAGAGTTAACATTTATTGTAGATTGAAAGTGTTTATCCTTGAAGTGGGATTTGAATTTAGGCGCTTATGTTTTGAATTCGGCACATATAGGGTCATAAGGTACTATAGCTATTCTAAACATAAATTATACAATCATATAATTTTATCAAGCAGGTATACTAAAGTAACTTATCTTTTTTTTTAAATAAAAAGCTGCAAGTGTGCACCCAAAATGTAACTAGTTACGTTACAAGTTATTAATAAAAAATGCTGCCAAGTGTTCGCAACTATGTTTTCTCACAGAATTTAATTAAAATTATTATATAAATAAGTAAAAGCTGCGCAGTACCGCCCATCATGGTTATTTCCTTGTTTAAACTATTTTCATTTAGTGATTTGTGCCCTACTGAAAGATGAATATTTTTCAATGAATATAATATCGTATATATCATATATCAGGGTGTCTTCGTCAGCGATGTGTCATGATTCCAAAATCTATTTTCATCTATAATATCAAATGAAATCTAGACTTATAAAAGATGGAATTGTTGTTTTTTTTCTTTCATTGCAAAAAATGCACAAGACACGGAAACGCATAATTTTTTAAAGTCACTCATTTAAAATTTTTACTTATATTTAACATGTACTAATTTACAAATACCTCCATCAAAATAGTATAAAAATTATAATTTTTCTATGCTATATTATAGATAGATACAGATTCAGTATTGCAAAAATGAATTATGTCATTATTAAATCATTTTTAAAAAGATCACAAGTGTAGAATAGTAAATCTCATGTATAATAATACGTAATATCTACACGAAAAAGCACAACAATAAAGCTTAGATTTGTCGTGATATAAAGGGTGAAAATGTATTGATTAAATTGAATAATATATAATATCTCAGAAGATTATGAACCAAAGCGGCTCCAAAATATTAACCAATAACCTGACACGTAACAAATATGCTCTAATATTTTCAAGGCATTACATAAAGTATTACTCAAGTTATCGTTGTATGAAAAAATGCATTATTTTGTCATTTTATTTTATTTCTCAGAAAAAAAACTCTTATTTCTAAAAAGAATACAGGAATATCCCTGTATATGAAATAAGTATTTAGTAAAAATTTCATTGACTTTTATCGCATAGTTTTTGAGTAATAAATGTTGAAGACAAAATTTTTGTCACACAGTATAACAACTGAACATTTAATGAGTACTTTATTATATAAGAAAGTCGCGTTCCAGAAACCATTCCCGCATGGAAAAAAGTTCAAAAAATCGAAATTTTAAAATTCGTAAATGTTGAAAAATGACCATAAAAGAAGAATTATTTGACCATATTTGTTGAAACTTTCAAGCGCACACCGGGTATTAATAGCAAACATCTGTACAAAGTTTGGAAAAATAATAGCGCAGTTTGAACGAATGGCCATATATTACAATCACACACACACACACACACACGCGCGCGCGCGCGCACGCACGTACGCACGCACACACACACACACACACACACAAAAGAAAATTACGTTGAAGAACAAAAATAAATATGATTCCTGAAAATCTACTTTTTCCCGCAAATGTATTTCTTTTTTAATTATTTTTCTGCATATTAATATACATTTTCAATAAATTCTAGTTGTTACCGGAAGTCCCTATTTTTAGTCAATAAAGTGGCCACAGTTAAGTCGGGAATAAAGTTCTGTATGCAACGCGGGAATGAAGTCGAGCATTCCCTTGGGTGCTGACTGTCCGAGTGAAGCGAGGTAAACCCACTCTCGCGAATAATTTTCGACTTTTTTCCCTTGTTACATAATGTACTATTTTTGTATTTCCCTCAAATTCAGGAATAAAGTAAAGTTCAGTTTTTGTTGCTTTCTCTTTTTATTAATTTCAAACTATTTATTTCTCTTTCCGTGGGTCCGACTCTTCAAAGCAATAAAGTAGCCACAGTTAAGTCCGAAATAAAGTTCTATATGCAATACGGGAATGAAGTCGACTTTATTTCCTTGTTACATAATGTAGTATTTTATACTGTAAATATGTCTAGAATATGTATGTTTTCCTAAAGAAGATGTAGCAATTCCAATTTATATATTTAAAAATTAATTTAAGGAGGTGCTTTAAATCGATCAATTTCTTTTCTACGTAGTTAATACTTATCAGTGTCGATATTGTTTCGGCCGATTTATAAAAAAAACAATTAAGCAACAAAGTAAGATCTCTAACATTAAAATTGTATGAATGCCAAAAAAGTTTTTGCATTATTAATTTCTTTTTTTCAATTGGCAATAATTATGTTTTCAATATCACAATTGTTGATAAAAAATAAATTTATAATGTTTATAATGTACATTTTTTCTCAGTATATAAATATCGATACTATATGTTTTAACTACGTAGAAAAAAAATTGATCGATTTAAAGCACCCGAACCTCTTTAAAGCTATTTTAGTGAAAGTATTTTGAGTTTTGAATACGAATTTTCTTTAAATTGGTTATATTAGAAAAATAAAAATAAATTTTGAATCTTTGTACTGTATATATAAAATAATATGTGTACAATATGAAAATATATATGATTTTAATTTAATTGATATAACTAACAAATTATTTTGAAGCTTTTTTTCACGAAAATAATGGAGTCTTGTGTACACATTTTTCAATAATTATCTATTTTAACAAAATGTACAAAATTTTTAACTCTTTATATAGTAAACATTGATTTTTATCGAAAACTATGATTCAAATATTTTAATCGGTACAAATCTTTCGCTTTGAGAAGGGTACTAAATATCGTAATTTTAACAATAGTTTTTTTAAACAATATCAATGACAATTCATAACCTTATTACAGCATTGTCAATATGACTTTATTTTTATTATTCTCTTTTTTCTTTTAAGGAACGAGAAACGAATTGTTCAAGTGGATCGTCGCCCTGGCTAAAAAACTCTGCGAGGTAAGTTCTTGTCATAAAGCTATGCAGCCGCGAGGCGCGCGCACAAAAAACCGGGTTCAGCACAAGAGAAAATTGCAAACTGGCCACCACACACAGCTAAGAAAAACAAAAAAAAATACGAGACGGGGAGGCAGGGATCCGATGCACAAGATACTACGATATATAAATCCCGCGGACGGTCATAAAGAAAAAAGCGCTGCAAAAGGGAGCAAGAGCCCGCGGAGGGAAGATACGTATAGATATAAGAAATGTTGCGCGCTGCTGCTGCAGGCTGCAAGAGAGCTATACGTACTATCGGTTTGAAAAAGATAGGCCCTTCAGTTTAAAAGCAAATAACTTTTACAAAAAAAAATCGCATAGAAGAGCGAAAAGCAGAACATTGAAGTTTAACTATTCATGCGTGGATTTGTCCAGGTTACGTTTAATAAAAACAATTGATGCAATTACAAACGTGATAGAAACGGGAAAAAACACTGATTTTTAAATATTTTCTTGCTAGGCCAAATTTAGAAGCCTCCCATTTTATTGATAATGATATTAAATGTTTGACAAAAATCAGAGGTATACCCTGGCGGTTCAGGAGTACATTCGCGCAGAAAAATTTCGAAAATATTAAAAAATGGGTCAAAAGGGTTGAAAACCCCATATAAAACCTATCTTGACAAAGAAAAGTTATACAGAGTTTAGACTCGTCTTAAAATTTTTTTAAAAATTCACGCAATTATAAATATAAGGTTAATTAAATAAAAATTATAAATTTTAGAGTAAGGCAGTTCAAAGTTTAATGCGATAGCGAGTGCTTTATATGTTTAATCGTAAATCTTTAACGTTTCTAAAACTTGCATTCGTACCAAAATTCGTTCACACCAATAAACATACTAGTAACTTAAAAGAAAGGTATTTATTAAGTTTAATATTATTTACGTATTTTTGAAAAATTCCGGTTCACTTTACCCGGGCTATTAGTGCGGGGTAAAGTGAACTAATAATTAATAATTAATTTAGACAATAATAAAACTAAAAAGACATCCTAAAACCTTTAAAATACCGTAAAATACGAAACAGTTAAATATGGAGGTTATGTTGGCCGATTTTGTAACAAAAGCTTTGTAAAGTATGCTAACACACACCATAATTAATATTTTGTTAAATTTTTTATTTGACCGCATATAAATTAATGCTATCACATTATTATCCGGACCGCTTTACCCCGATTCACTTTAACCCGAGACGTCGATTCTTTAAAATGTTTGTTTAAAAAAAGAAAAACTTCTTTTAAAACTCTGTATTCTTGGTAATATTAAGTAAAACGTATTTGAAGTAAATGGAAACAAAATCTAGCAATAACATTGATTATAAACATCTTTAATCGGTATAAGGAATTCGACAAACCAACTTTTTTTTAAGGTCGAAAAATATAATTATTTTTCTTTCATAAAATATTAATTGTTTTGCAATGAAACTATTTAATTATCATCCTTGCACAAATATCTTTCACTAAAATTAAAATTAGGCGTAAATAATAATTTGTTGAAGAAATAATAAGCATGATTCACTTTACCCGTGTGTTCACTTTACCCGAGTTTCCCCTACTTGAATTTATTCTAATCTTTTGAGACAAGTCTGAACTTTACTCCATATGACAATTCTTTGTCAAGATAGACTTTATTTGGTTTCACAACCCTTTTGACCTATTTTTTAATATTTTCGAAATGTATTTGTGCGAATGTGCTAATAAATCTCTATGCAGGTATATCTCTGATTTTTTGGAAATATTTATTATCATTATCAACAAAATAGCAGGCTTCTAAAGTTGGCTTAGAAAAATAATTATAAAAAATTAGTGTATTTTCCCCTTTCTATCACGATTGTAATTGCGTCAATTGTTTTTATTAAATGCAACCTGGACAAATCCACGTATGAATAGTTAAACTTTAATGTCCAGCTTTTCGCTTTTTTATGCGATATTTTATTTCAAAATTATTTGCTTTTAACCTGAGGGGCCTATCTTTTTCAAACCGATAGTAAGCGAGCGAAGAAGGTGGCGCGGAGCAGAGGAGGCAGCAGCACAAGAGCGCAAGGAGGAATATGTACCGTACACACACACACATACACACACACACACACACACACACACACACACACACACACACACATACACACACCCACACACCCACACACACACACACACATGCACGCACGCACGCACACACGCACGCACGCACGCACACACAGACACGCACATACATATATTTTTTCAGTCGAGTAGTGTCGAGCGCGGGGGAGTAGTTGGGGCGTGTATCCTGTGCTGCGCCGGAGGGAGGGGGCAGACGGGAACAGAGAAAGACCGCGAGGGGTGTCTGCACTGAGAGCACAAGGGAAGGGAGCCCTGTGCTGCCAGCCGATTATCCATCGCCACCCCCCTCTCTCTCTCTCTCTCTCTCTCGTTCCCTCCCCCTCTCTCCTGGCGGTTGCCCTGTCTGTCCCGTTCAGCAGCGCACAGACAGGACACACGCGAGAGCGAGATGACGACCGGTCTCCTCAGTCTTTGGAGGACACCGCATACGGGAGGATGTAGCCCGGGAGAGCCGGTGCGCCGCAAACTTGCAGACTTTTTGCGCTGCTACTGAGTACTGTGTGCAAGCTCGCGTACAAAGTCGAAGGACGTGAATGTGTCTAAAGGTGTCTCTTTTCTCTCTCTCGCTCTCTCGCTCTCTCGCTCTCACGCTCTCGCTCTTGCTCTCTCTCACGATATCGCTCTCTCTATGTTTCTGTCTCTCTCGAATCGCAACATTTTGCGTACAAATACAGTGTGCCGCGCAAGTGTGTGGGTGCGTAAATAATGTGCCGCGAGAGCTGCAGCTGCTACTGCAGTTCACCGCTACGACGCCATGCCACCACCAGCGACAGCTGCGGTCTGATGCACTTTGCGACGCCTTGTCTTCGCTCTGGAATGTGCCGCGCCAGCAGAGCAGCACTGCAACTCAGCTGGTTCTCTCTGTCTTTCTGATTTTCTTCTTTCTTTTCTTTCTTCGGTTCGTCGTTCATTCTGCATGCTGATGGCAAAAACTGCCGAAGTGAGTGTTACCTTCACACAGTTCACTTCGCTATCGTGTATTGTATGCTTCGGTTAATTCAAAAAATATTATATGGACGAATTAGTATTCGTGACATTGAGCTACCGATCTTTGATTATTTAATTGGCAATCATCTGGGTAAGCAGACGAATTAAATGTTAAAAATATATTGATTAATTCGTGTCTCTTACATCGACGATTCGCAATATCAAATAACTAGGGTTGGAGAGTAACTAGTTGAAAAGTTACAAGTTGAGTTAAAAAGTTAGTATCTTTTAACTTAACTTAGTTAATTGTTAAACCACTTAACTTTTAACTTAACTAGTCAATTATTTTATGAGTAAATTATTCTTATGACTATTTAACTATTTATAACTTAATTACATGCCATACGAAAACACCCTGTAGTGCGCACTATAGTGTCCATTATAGTGTGTACTATAGTGCTTGCTGTAATATTTTCGCGAAGTACTATAGTGTACTATTGTGCACACTGTAGTGTTTCGGGGTGTTATAAAAATAGATGAGAAAACCGCCTTACCAGTAGGTCGGACCTCCCAATTGGGTGATATTATCCAGATGGTACGTCCTAAATGGGCGATTGAACGAACTTGCAAGCAGTTTTATTCACGTTTTTTGCATTTTTTTTTATTATACCTCGAAACACTATAGTGCACTATAGTATTTCGCGAAAATATTATAGTATGCACTATACTACACACTATAATGTACACTAGAGTGCACACTATAGTGCGCACAATAGGGTTTTCTCGTGCGGGATATTCATAAAAATCACGTACAAATAATATCGCCGAAATTTTGTACAGCATAATAAAGTATACATAAACATTAAAAAATTTAATTATTACCTAGTAAACTGCCGATCACAAAACCACTAATCCTAAGAGAACAAAATATTATATTCTTGATTAATTGAGACTTTCCATGATTTTTTCTTATTTGATATTATAACAGCTTTTGCAATAAAAATTAAGTCGTATTTTTTATTTAATTTGGCAAAAATGTACGCTGTGAAATAGGGATAGCTATCACCCAGCATTGTGAATTGACACAAGCTAATCAGCGTCGAGCACCCGGACCGTGTCTAGGTCATAATATTAACTTTCTCCAGTACCTTCCCCATAATCAAATATTCTCAGTACAATTGACTTACCTGCAGTTTTATTACATAAAACTTTTTATAAAAATCTATGTAAAATTATATAATTCTTTGTTATAAACTTTTCTATTACAATATACAACTTTTCTATTTCACTTAAACATTCCATAAAACTATTTTATTAAAATTGGTTGAACCTTTGTATGAAACTGTTTTCAGTTCAAACCTTTTCATAAAACTTTTTCTGCAAAGTTGAGGCACGAAGCACCGTGGCCCCTCACAAAAATATGGCCAGCCCTAGAAAAGTGCCAAGATGCTCCACAGTCATAGTGCCTGGAGGTTCTGCTACATATATATATTTTTTTTATTTTTTCGGTAAAAATGTTCCTCTTGGTATGTAAAATATATGTGAATTTTTTCAGATTTTTTAAAACTCTTCTGTTTAAAGTTAATCAAGGTGAAATATGAGCATGCAGTCATTTTTTACATTTGTTAGCAACATTCAACCTCCATTTACTCAACAAAATTAAATCTGTTAAAAAATAACAACATAGGGATTTTGAGCAAATTTTTTGAATTTTTCATAAAAAATGGTTCCAAGCATTCAAGCTTAGCGATGTTATGATATACAGGGTGAAAATGTATTGTTTAAATTGAATAATCTCTAATGTCTCAGAAGATTATGAACCAAATCGGCCCACAAATATTAACCAATAACCTGACACCTAAAATATATTCTCTGAAATTTTCAAGGCATTACATCAAGTATTACTCAAGTTATCGTTGTCCAAAAAAATGCATTTTTTGACATTTTATTTCCTTTTTTTATCAAAAAACAAACCGTCTTATTACCTAAAAATTTACAGGACTATATCTGTATATGAAACAAGTATATGAAAAAAAAATGTCACACAGTATAACAACTGAAATACGACTAATATAAAATCGTTTACGGTCCTAAAATGAAGGATTTTATAAGCACTTTATTGTATAACAAATTCGCCTCCCAGAAACCGTTTCTGCATTGAATAAAATTAGAAAAGCCGACATTTTTAAGTAATAGACTCGTTATGTATTTATTTCTATATCCTTTATATTATAACATAAGCTGATAAACTTGTTTTGGTGTACAATTGAATTTTCAAACAAAAACTTTTTATTTGAGAGCTCGATATAAGATCACGGTATCTTATTTAATTAAGGTTGACTGAGCGCTTTTTATATAAATTAGCGGCTACCACATACTCGATTGCAGCGCCACTGATTCTTTATTACTAGATTTTGTGGCAAACTTTAAAAGTTTCCTAAAGTATGTTCCTTTGTCTTTATATGGGAGCGCAGTACCAGCTATATTTCCATGCGATCGGTAATATTAGAGAATAAATATGTCGAGATGTACTGACAAAATTTTACAGTGGCTTGCGAGATATTTTAAGGAAATATTTAATTTTTGTATTTAATTCAATTCGCTTATTTCATTTAATTTAACAATTATTTCATGCATGTAGGATATATATTGAATAAAATTAAAAAGAAACAAAATTTGAAAATTCTTAAATATTGAAAAATGGTCATTAAAAAAATTTATTAGCCAATTATTGCGGAAACTTTCAAGCATACCGGGTATTAATAGCAAACATCTGTGCAAAGTTTGGGAAAGTTATACTGCAGATTGAACGAATACTAACTTACTATACTACTGGCGATATTCCGCATACTAACACACACACGCACACCCACACACGCACGCACGCACGCACGCACGCACGTACGCACGCACGCACACACACACGCGCGCGCACACACACACACACAACACACACACACACACACACACACACACACACACACACACACATATACACACACATATACACACACACACTCACATACGCAGACACATACCCGCGCACACCAACACATACGCAAACACACACACACACAAACATACACACATATCACACACACACACACAAACATACACACACATCACACACACACACACATAGACATATTTTAAAACCAGTCTATTCTGAATCCCCACGGTATAAAACAAGTTTATACGTTAACAAAACACACAAAAAATTTTCACTATCACAAAGCTTTCGGTTTGAGATAGCAATATAGGTTATTTTCCGACAAATCGAGAATATACGTATATATATATATATATATATATATATGAGTAATTGGCTGGAAAATCAAGACAAAAAATTATTTCTTTTAGTATGTACAATGTATGTAAATCTTTTAATTTTTTTTAAGCCGAAAAATTTAAAGTTGTTCAGAGATAAATATGACCATATTTCCACACACATTTATATACACTGAAAAAACTAAAAGACTGCTTCTACTGAGGACTCGAGCAGTATCTAGTCGACCATTCGAGTAAGAACAAAATAGGTGCGCAGTAGTCACGCACAATGCTGCGCGGTAAAGCGCGGCAGAGGTGGGAGAGACATAGCCTCACTTTCAGTCTTCTGCGCGTCTACTGCGCGCATATTTCGTCGTGTCGGGAGCCAACCAGATACTGCTTGTACCCCTCAAGTAGAAGTAGCCTTTTATTTTTTTCAGTATGTATATATATACTAGGGGGGTTCCCACTGCTCGCTCCACTCACCAACCCCAATTCAACTTTTAAACTTTAAAAAACCTTGTAGAATTGAGTGTCTGTTGTAATATTTAATATAAGAAACGCACATGTTAATTGTGTACAGTTTATCATTCATCAATATAACTATATTCGACAAGTGCTAAATTGTGCAGAATTGTAATGTACATGAACCAGATGTCTACAATTTTAACTTAAAATATATCAACCCTGGTAGAAACGTTCCCCATATGTTCGCCAGATTTTACTCTATTTTATAGGGAATGGCCAATTTCTGCTTAAAAGTCTGGCCAGAAACCCTGCTACCTGTCGACGTTTTCTCGTCAGAAACCTGACCAACTTATGGTTAATGGATAAATAAATAAAAAATAACGTTTAACGAATTTTTATAAGTTAATAATGATTATTATGTCATGGATTTAATAGCTTATTGTTAATAGAATGCTAAGATATATTTGGGATAGATTCGAAATAAAAACTAAAAACTTATTTCATTAAAAGTTTTTTTAAGGTTAGAGTTTTATAATTAAATAAGACATAAAAAAATCAAATAAATAATCGAATAAAAATTTGCATGCTGTTTTAACGCAGAAGTACTATAATGGGATTTACATTTTCAATAATTTTTTAGGGTTATGTAAGCTATTTAGATTTTCTATAAATTTCTGGTCAGATGCTGGTTTATTTCTGGCGAACTATTAGGAAACGGATCTGCCCAATAGATCGTGAACCGACCATCTAATATGCTCAATTTTCTACCAGGGAACATTTTTTATTTAATTTAATAAGAAATAAAATAAATATTAAGACTATGTAGTCAGTGCGTGCGTTCGATTTACGTTGATTTACTGTAAGTAAATTAGTTAACTATTGTAGACAAATATAGATATACTCTGTCGATTATGTGGAGGAGATGTGGAGGCGAGTGGAAGGTATGTGGATGAGATGTGGAGGGGCGGAGGGGAAGTGCAAGGGGTGTAAAGGCCAATGTGGAAGTAATGCATTAAAAGTGGAGAAAATGTGGATGGGCGTAAAGGGTTGTGTAGGGAGTGCGGAGGGGGTAGAAGGGCAAATAAGTAAAAAAATAAATGGGTTTGAAGTTTCGAACGCGCATGTCGCGCGATTTTATGATTTTTTCAAATTGATAGTTACACAGTTTTATACCGCTGGAATTACCCCACAATAACGCAGCATGATGTCTGAAACCAAAAAAAACCTTTCCAACCCGAATAAATCACTATAAGAAAACGATATTATGTCTGACTAAAAACTACTGTCAGAGGGGGTGGAAAATGGCAGAAATGCACAAAGTGATTTTTCCCCGTTCCAAAACAAAATCATTTTCGGCGATTTCAGTTGCAATCGACTCTGGGAATGCCAAGGGTCTCTGTTCAAATTTTTTAATTTTCCGGAAACTACCCCCAATACAGGCAGAGGGAATGGGAAGTGGCCGAAATGCACAAAGTGATTTATCCTACTTCCAAAACAAAATCTTTTTCGGCGATTTCAGTTGCAATCGACTGTCTATAGTTGAATATACTAAAAGTTGAATAAGTTTGCTGAAGTAACCTGCCGTCCATAAGCCAAGGGTCTTTATGCAATTTTTTTAATTTTCCGGGAACTACCCTAATACAGGCAAAGGGGGTGGAAAGTGGCTGAAATGCACAAAGTGATTTTTCCTGGCTCCAAAACAAAATCTTTGTCAACGATTTCAGCTAAAATCGACTGTACATATGCCAAGCGTCTATGTACAATTTTTTGAATTTTCCGGAAACTACCCCTAATACAGGCAAAGGGAATCGAAAGTGGCTGAAATGCACAAAGTGATTTTTCCTCGTTCCAAAACAAAATCTTTTTCGTCGATTTCAGTTGCAATCCACTGTACATAACCGAAGGGTCTTTGTGCAATTTTTTTAATTTTCCGGGAACTACCCCTAATACAGGCAGAGGGGGTTGACAGTGGCTGAAATGCACAAAGTGATTTTTCCCCTTTCGAAAACAAAATCTTATTCGGCGATTTCAGTTGCAATCGACTGTACGTATGCCAAGGGTCTCTGTTCAAATTTTTTTCATTTTCCGGAATCTAACCTAGTACTGTCAGAGGGGATGGAAAATAACAGAAATGCACAAAGCGTTTTTTCCTCGTTCCAAAACAAAATTTTTTTCGGCGATTTCAGTTGCTATCCACTGTACATAACCGAAGGGTCTTTGTGCAATTTTTTTCATTTTCCGGAAACTACCCCTAATACAGGCAGAGGGGATGGAAAGTGGCCGAAATGCACAATGTGATTTTACCCCATTCCAAAACAAAATCTTTTTCGGCGATTTCAGTTGCAATCAACTGTACGTAAGCCAAGGGTCTTAAGGGGGAAAGTCTCAAGGGGAAAAATCACTTTGTGCATTTCAGCGACTTTCCATCCCCTCTGCCTGTATTAGGGGTAGTTTTCGGAAAATGAAAAAAATTGCACATAGAAGCTTGGCATATGCACAGTCGATTTCGGCTGAAACCGTCGAAAAAGATTTTGTTTTGGAGCCAGAAAAAATCACTTTGTGCATTTCAGCCACTTTCCACCCCCTCTGCCTGTATTAGGGGTAGTTTCCGGTAAATGAAAAAATTGCATAAAAACCCTTGGCTTATGTACAGTCGTTTGCAACTGAAATCACCGAAAAAGATTTGGTTTTGGAAAGGGGAAAAATCACTTTGTGCATTTCGACGACTTTCCATCCCCTCTGCCTGTATTAGGGGTAGTTCCCGGAAAATGAAAAAATTGCACATAGACGCTTGGCATATGTACAGTCGATTTCAGCTGAAACCGTCGAAAAAGATTTTGTTTTGGAGCCAGAAAAAATCACTTTGTGCATTTCAGCCACTTTCCACCCCCTCTGCCTGTATTAGGGGTAGTTTCCGGTAAATGAAAAAATTGCATAAAAACCCTTGGCTTATGTACAGTCGTTTGCAACTGAAATCGCCGAAAAAGATTTGGTTTTGGAAAGGGGAAAAATCACTTTGTGCATTTCGGCGACTTTCCATCCCCTCTGCCTGTATTAGGGGTAGGTTCCGGAAAATGAAAAAATTGCACATAGACGCTTGGCATATGTACAGTCGATTTCAGCTGAAATCGTCGAAAAAGATTTTGTTTTGGAGCCAGGAAAAATCACTTTGAGCATTTCAGCCACTTTCCACCCCCTCTGCCTGTATTAGGGGTAATTTCCGGAAAATGAAAAAAATTGCATAAAGACCCTTGGCTTACGTACAGTCGATTGCAACTGAAATCGCTGAAAAAGATTTTGTTTTGGAACGGGGAAAAATCACTTTGTGCATTTCGGCGACTTTCCATCCCCTCTGCCTGTATTAGGGGTAGTTTCCGGAAAATGAAAAAAATTGCACATAGACGCTTGGCATATGTACAGTCGATTTCAGCTGAAATCGTCGAAAAAGATTTTGTTTTGGAGCCAGGAAAAATCACTTTGAGCATTCCAGCCACTTTCCACCCCCTCTGCCTGTATTAGGGGTAGGTTCCGGAAAATGAAAAAATTGCACATAGACGCTTGGCATATGTACAGTCGATTTCAGCTGAAATCGTCGAAAAAGATTTTGTTTTGGAGCCAGGAAAAATCACTTTGAGCATTTCAGCCACTTTCCACCCCCTCTGCCTGTATTAGGGGTAATTTCCGGAAAATGAAAAAAATTGCATAAAGACCCTTGGCTTACGTACAGTCGATTGCAACTGAAATCGCTGAAAAAGATTTTGTTTTGGAACGGGGAAAAATCACTTTGTGCATTTCGGCGACTTTCCATCCCCTCTGCCTGTATTAGGGGTAGTTTCCGGAAAATGAAAAAAATTGCACATAGACGCTTGGCATATGTACAGTCGATTTCAGCTGAAATCGTCGAAAAAGATTTTGTTTTGGAGCCAGGAAAAATCACTTTGAGCATTCCAGCCACTTTCCACCCCCTCTGCCTGTATTAGGGGTAGGTTCCGGAAAATGAAAAAATTGCACATAGACGCTTGGCATATGTACAGTCGATTTCAGCTGAAATCGTCGAAAAAGATTTTGTTTTGGAGCCAGGAAAAATCACTTTGAGCATTTCAGCCACTTTCCACCCCCTCTGCCTGTATTAGGGGTAATTTCCGGAAAATGAAAAAAATTGCATAAAGACCCTTGGCTTACGTACAGTCGATTGCAACTGAAATCGCCGAAAAAGATTTTGTTTTGGAACGGGGAAAAATCACTTTGTGCATTTCGGCGACTTTCCATCCCCTCTGCCTGTATTAGGGGTAGTTTCCGGAAAATGAAAAAAATTGCACATAGACGCTTGGCATATGTACAGTCGATTTCAGCTGAAATCGTCGAAAAAGATTTTGTTTTGGAGCCAGGAAAAATCACTTTGAGCATTTCAGCCACTTTCCACCCCCTCTGCCTGTATTAGGGGTAATTTCCGGAAAATGAAAAAAATTGCATAAAGACCCTTGGCTTAATTAATGAAGGTTGAATTTTGCTCACAAATGTAAAAAATGACTACATGGTCATATTGATCAACTTTAAACATAAGTGTTTCAAAAAATTTGAAAAAATTCACGTACATTCAACGTACCAAGAGGAACATTTTTATTGAAGAACAAAAAAAATTATATATAATATATATATATATATAATATATATATATATATATATATATATATAATTTTTTTTTGTTCTTCAATAAAAATGTTCCTCTTGGTACGTTGAATGTACGTGAATTTTTTCAAATATATATATATATATATATATATATATATATATGTGTGTGTGTGTGGGCATTTCTCTGTGAAATCGAAGACAATATGTTTTTTTATCTTCTCTAACTAATTTTAACACGTATATGGGGTTCTTATAACTGTATGTGAATTTTTTCATATTTATTTGACCAAACATATTCGAGTTGCAGTGGGTCAAAGACGGTAATTTTAGCATGTTTTGCATTTTGAAGCTGTTTTGAATGATTTTTAGATCAATAGGAGTGCATTTTACGCATAAATGAAATCTGTACTTTAGTATGAAAATTTTCTGAATTTAAAAAAAAAATATTTTCAAGGTCATATGACCCTGCATTACATGGATTTAGCCCATTACGAAACGCAATTTGACAGAGAATCACCCATATATATATATATATATATATATATATATATATATATATATATATATATATATATATATATATATATATATATATATATATATAAAATACATTAACTTTGAATGACATAACTTAATAAATTTCTAAATTTATGAAAACAAAAAAATGGTATCTAATTTTTTTTATTTCTCCATCTAATTCACGTAAAGAATATTAACTGTTTATTTATATGCATAATAATATTCAGATCTAGTTCACCCGTCTATAAATATATTAAAAATGTTTCGATTTCTCAAAAAAATGCGCATAATATTCAAATTTCCTTTCTTAGGGTCTTTTTATTGATCAGCAATGCATAGCGGAACACTTGATTTGTTATTAGAATAGAAAATTAGCAATAATTCAAGTGTTCCGCTATATATTTTTCGTAAATAAAGCGATCCTAAAAAGAAAATTTGTATTCTCATGCATTCCCTTAACATGCAAACACACAATTCCAAATTTAAGACAGTTAAGGTTATAGGATTAAAGTGGATGATAATTCAAAAATAACATCACAAGCTCTTTAGTCTTTTTTATATTAGTAAAGAAAGATATATGATTGTCTGAAAAGCTCCAAAACAAGTACATTTTACTTTTCTACTTAAATACTATTTAAAGAGTCATTGAAAAATAAGGTATGATAGTCCGTTTTATAAAAATAATTAAGTCTCGAAAATATATGTTTGAAAATTGTATGAGTCACCGAGGAATCATATCGCAGCGATGTTAATTTAATAAAATAAAAAATCAAAATTTCAAAATGACATTCAGAACCAATAAAAATAAAAACACAATATTTTAAAACCATAATATGAAGAGATTACTCTGTAGTTATTTTTTAAGTCAATAAAGAAACTGGGCAAGTGATTAAAAAGTTTAATACGAGGGTAGTTCAATAAGTCTTTAGAATGACCAACAGATGGCGCGCGAATCGCTCCAAATCATCTGTTTTCAGTCAGCACCACTCCCGACTAGATATATGGTGCAGTCACAGTCCACATCTTCTGAGTTTACGTGTTTTTATAACCAATTGAAAAAAACAAAAATTGCTTGTTAAGAAAAATGGAAAAAAACGAGTTCAGAGCGGTAATTAAACATTTTCATTTAAAGGGTTTAACTCCATATGAGATAAAAAATGAATTGGACTCAGTTCATGGCACATCTTCCCCTGCCTTAGCAACGGTTTATAACTGGGTAAATGAATTTAAGCGTGGTCGTACATCAATAAGTGACGAACCACGTTCAGGAAGGCCCGTAGAAGCAACTACTCCCGAAATCATCAATAAAATCCACGATATGGTGTTGAAGGATAGAAGATTAAAAGTGCGTGAGTTAGCTGAGGCCACAAGGATATCTATAGGTGCAGTTGTTTCAATTCTACATGAAAAATTAGGCATGAAAAAGCTATCGGCAAGATGGGTGCCGGGTTTGCTCTCAGCTGAGAATAAACGCAATAGAGTGGTCGCCTCTGAGGCTCTTTTGGCGCGCATAAGTCGGAATCCTGAGGAATTTTTTCGTCGATTTGTGACTGTGGTTGAAACATGGATACACCACTACACTCCTGAGACAAAGGAACAATCCAAACAGTGGATTTCCACAGGCGAACCAGCTCCAAAGAAGGCAAAGACCGTAAAGTCAGCTGGTAAGGTTATGGCTACAGTTTTTTGGGATGCACGTGGAATTATACTTATTGACTACTTGGAAAAGGGTAAAACAATTACTGGTGAGTATTATGCATCATTATTAGAGCAGCTGAAAGAAGAAATTAAAAAAAAACGACCACATTTGGCGAGAAAAAAAATTCTCTTTCATCACGACAACGCCCGAGTTCACACATGCTTCGCTTCAATGGCTAAAATTGAAGAACTAAAATTCGAATTGGTCGAACACCCACCGTATTCACCAGATTTAGCCCCCAGTGACTTTTTCTTATTTCCAAACTTGAAAAACTGGCTCGGTGGACAGAGATTTACGGACAACGAAGACGTCATTGCCTCTGTAAGTGCTTATTTTGAGGAACTTCCGAAAACGCACTTTTCTGAAGGATTAAAAAAACTTAAAAAGCGATTGACCAAGTGTATAGAGCTCCAAGGAGATTATGTTGAAAAATAAAAAAAATTTACCCAAAAAAAATTGTTTTTATACTTTATTCTAAAGACTTATTGAACTACCCTCGTATTTATTGGAAATAGTTTTTAATCTATTGAAAATGCTATTCGAAGTTAGTACTTTGAAAAAATGTTTTTTTTTGCTTATACTTTTCAGTATATTTACAGCTATTTTGGTAAATATATTAGATTTTAGCTTTGTTCCGGGGAATACCGTTCAAATCGGGTTACCCGTCTAAATCGGGTAATTCGTTCAAATCGGATTACCCGTCTAAATCTGGTTACCCGGTCGATTCGGGTTATCCGACCGAACCGGATTTTGCGATCGAGTCGAGTTATCCGACGGTATCAGGTTATTTATTCGATCCCGGTTATTCGACCAATTCGGGGTACATGAAATAACTGACCCTTAAATGGGGGGATCCTACTTTAGGAGGTCCTAAAAATCGATTTTTTTTATTGTTTAAATCGATACCTAAGATATTCAAGAATATGTACACAAAGTTACAGAGTCCAATTCAAAATATTTCCGAAGATACAGAGCCGAAAGCATAGGGACATCGAGCAGGTGTGTGAGCGCTCAGCCAGACTCGGAATAATATGGTTTATTGAAGTATAAAAGTGTATAATACCTCTCTGTGTACGTGTTTCTACGTTGCTGATTCTATCATCCACGGTTAGTTTTGTTCTGATTCTTGGCGATTACACGTCGTAAGAATATTATGGCAAGTTATCTGAAAGGTGAAAAATAGACCTCCGAACGTGTTTCGAAGCCGCGTAAACGTAAATTTCACGGTAATCGATTCACAACCCGATCAGACGATGAAGAATTGGATACAAGCAGTAGTGCAAGAAAATTGTTACCTGCGTACACTGAAGATATAATTTTGAATCCATTTCATTGTTATAGAATTATTGAATTTTTCACAGTTCTTCATGCGATTACTGATATTGTAATCTGCAGATCGTGCAAACAAAACGTAACATTTGCAGAGAGTGGACATCGGGGCTTAGGTTTTAAAATTTTTCTATTATGTATGTGCGGTCAAAGAGAAATCAATTCAGGATCGTTGATAAATACCGGTTGCGAAATAAATAAACGGATCGTGTTTGTTGTGAGACTTCTTGATGTTGGACGAAAAGGCATCAATATGTTTTGTGGTCTCATGAATCTGTCTCAAGGTTTGTTGAAATCAACGTACAATAAGGTAGTGCAGCATCTTCACTCAGCGTCGGAATCGATGTTCAAAATTGTCAGTAAGAAAGCTGTAAAAGAGGAGCGAGAAAAGAATGTAGAAAATCAGAGAACCAAAACTCATTTGAAAGTGCCCGGCGATGGATCCTGGAAAAAACGTGGCTTTACTTCATTGTACAGTGTAACAACACTATTGCACCCTAAAAAAACATTAGACAACGACTTTGAAGAATGATATGAAGAACACAAAGAATCATGCTCCTCTAATCACGAAGGTTCAGCATAGACGATGGAGGTGTATTCTGTGGAAATGTTTTCGAGATCCGAAGAAAAATTTGATGTGAAATACACAAATTACATCGGCGATGGCGATTCTAAAACTTTTACTGATATTCTGAAGATAAATCTTTATGGTGACGATTGCCCTGTTACAAAAACGTATGGGTACGCGACTCCGAAATAAAAAGAAGCAAGAGAAGCTCGGAGGTAAGAAGCGCCTCACGGAAAGTCTCAATAAAAAGCTAACGATCTATTATAGCTTGAGAATTAGAAGAAATATTAATTCTGACCAAGAGATGAAAAAAGCTATAATAGCAACGCTGGATCATTATTGTTCCGCAGATAAATCTCGTTGGTACGAGAATTGTCCGGCAGGCGCCGACAGCTGGTGTGAATGGCGCAAGGCTGAATTCATGAATCAACTGCATTCTTTTAAGCATCCTGCTCCATTGATTGACGAAAAAGTTGAGGAACACGTTCGCCCAATCTATGAGAAAACTTCCAAATGATGAACTTTTAACGCGATGCTTAGGCGGTCACACGCAAAATTCCAACGAGTCGTTCAACTTTTCAGTCTGGCGCATGAATCCGAAACATCTGCATTCTGGCCAAAAAATCATTGAAATTGCCGCCTACATGGCTGCAGGTATGTTCAATGAAGGGTATTCTGCGGTTTTAAGTACCATGCAGTTGCTGAATTTGAGTATTGGCCAGCAGTGCAAAATATTTGCTGTTTACGCCGACGCGAGGGAAAACAGGCGCCACTCATTTTTTACGCACGTGTTGAGTATACTATTTTTTAACACACCGTGGATTAATCTCGGTTATTTTCTGAATTTGAAAAAAAAAGATGACGAGCCGACTTTATCATCCAAGTGGAGCGAGACGAGTGAATGAAAACAAGTTAAATATCAAATATCTATAACTACATTATTAACACATAAATCAATATCTTTTTTACAATTTATTATGAGTACAAACTTTTACCTATAGTTAAGCATTATGAGAATTCTCATTTATAATAAATTTAACTGAATAATTATTAAATTTCAAATTGAAACACTCACTATTCAAAAGATTTCTTGTGACGAATTTTTGGTTGGCCGAATTTATCGATTGCTTTTATGTATTGTATTGGCATAAGCTGTGTCCGAATCACTCTCTGAACTCATTTTTTTACAAATATTTGGAGCTACTAAATGCTAGAGTCTCAATCGTGAGAGAAGTCTCATTAAAAATCCTAACCATGATATGTATATAACAATTGCGAATCATGTTGCACACACTTCGCGAATGTTTCGCCCACGATGAAAAAATCAACTGTTTCACAGATACCCTCTTAACCCATTTCTTCTCAATCGGCCATTTTATAGTCGATTGGTTTTTTGCCTAAAAAATTGTCGAAAAAAAGAATAATAATAACCAATAGCACTTGTCTGAAGTAAAATTGTTCGCTCTTTCCGATTCTGAAGTCAGAATTTTGAAATTTCCGTTGGAAAATTTCAAAATGGCGGTTTTAGGCAAAAAACCAATTGACTATAAAATGGCCGCCTGGGAAGAAATGGGTTAAATCCAGTAGACCTATATTATACAGAAACTTGTGAGCCACTAAAAAAACCGTCTTAATTTGCTCCATTCGAACAAGCTATTTTCAAAATGTGCTACACTTTTGTTTTATAGTAAAAAAAATTGACGCTCACGGTATTTCGAACTATGATTTTGGGCTTAATAATTAAAACTTCGTAATGTACCAGGCGTGTTAAAAAATTGCTCATATTTAGGGCTGCCGTCAAGATCAAGACTTTGTTGGTCTTGTGTTGGTGTCGTCTCGAAAAGTGAAGACGAGACCAGGACAAGGCTTTACTTCAAAGTTTCAAGACAAGACCAAGACCTTGTCCTAGTATTGTCTCGACAAAAAGTCTTGTCGTTGCATTGATTTATAGACTTTTTTAAGATATTTTGCTTTAGATTATAAGCAAATAGAAGCTAGAAATACTTTACTTATACACATCGAAGTTATTTTAGATCATGAATGTCGGTTATTAATCGCTTCTCTTTGTGAAAAGTTTGAAAAATGGGCACCAGAGTAAGTACACGGTAATAAAACATCTCATTAGTTTCTAATGTTTCTTCTTATTAGTTTTTAATGTTTCAGGGCTTATTTTTTACATTGATCATATATCTTTAAATTGACTAGGAAGAAATTTCTTTCTCTTAATACTATAGTTCTGCAAAATATGTTTTAACAATAAAAATAATGATTTATTTATAAACAATTAGCTTTTATTCGTTCTGCGTAAATTATTTTATAATTCTATCCTGGTGGATTTAAGGGATCAGGCCTGGGTTAAACCCAAAAAGACCTTCTTTTGAGTCTAGAAAACTTTTTATGTTTACAATCAATCAGTTTGAAAATTTGTATTCTATCTATGCTTAATAATATCTTAAATGTTACCGTAGTAAGACCTCAAAATCTTGATCTTACACATTCATTAAAGGAACGTTGTTCCTCACACGATTCTAGGAGACATAATGAACGAAAATCTTTTTTCGACCGTTATTCGACTCCATTTGACATGTATTACAAAAAGAGCCGAGAACTTTTTCGTTCAATTTTTTTTTATTATTCTATTTCGTAAATCCAATAAATTTTTAATGTAATATTAAAAAAGTTTTTTAAAAAAATCGATTGGATCTCCAAAAAATGATGATAAAGAAAATTTTAACGAAAAAGTGCTCCGCTGTTTTTTTAGTACATGTCATACATGGTATAGAAAATAATGATTTATCGTGACGCGTAGGATTAAGATTTTGAGATTCTATAACTGTAAAATTAAAGATATTGTCGTGTCTTGATAGCATACAAATTTTCAAAATGGTTGCTTTTAAACATAAAAAGTTTTCTGGACTCATAAAATAAAAATCTTTTTTGTGTTTAATCCTGCCCAAGCCTGCCCAAGCCTGCCCCATTAAAAATACTTGTTCAAAGAAAGAAAGAAGCCCAGAAATATTCAAAACAAATGAAAAATTAAAAATTCTTGAAATGTTAAGTAACTTTTTTTTTTATTAACAATATCTTTTTTACTTTTTTTTTTAATTTTATGTTGAGACTTAAAATAGTGATAACTATGAGTAGCTAATTGTAATACACTTTTTCAATATGATATGCTCTGGTAAACCCGACTAATGTTAAGCAGTCGAAACCTTTGCACCAAACCCTTTGTAATTCAAATAATCTGTAACATATGGCAATGTATGTACACTGGCACAAAAGATTTCCAATATTTTCACTGAATAGATATTATATCCATAGAAACTTTCAGAAAGTTTAATTCCATTAATGGGTTAGTTTATTTCAATTAAACACTAAAAAACTAAATTAAAAACTTAATGTATAATTTAAATTTAAAATGCATTAGTTTATGGTTTTTATATTAAGGAGGTTCGATAGTGAAGTCAAAATGATAAGATGTTTCTGAAAATTTAATATGTCATTCTTGTATGAAGTTTACAATAGTATGTGAAATTTGAAATCAGTAGCCATTACCGTTTTAAAAATAATTGCCTTGAAAGTTTGACTCTTATACACGGGCTCTTATGAGAGCGGCTTGTAAATTGATAATAAACTTAGAGTGCGATTGTTTAAAAATGATAAGAATGCAATGAAAAACTATGCAAAATATTGGGAAAGTATTAAAGATCATGTACGCGAAATTTTAGAATGAATGAGAACACCGGTTCCGAAGACTAAGCGAAATCTTAAAAAAAAATACTCACAACACAATATTTTCTCGAAAAAGAAATCGCTTCTTATTTTGCAATAACAATTATATAATTTGATAATATGTTAATTTTATAGGTACAGTCGGTGTGTAATCTTATTAAAAAAAATACAATTATGTTTAATTTTTTTTAGACAACTTTAGCCGGTCGGTCCGTCGACTGTCCGCTGTTTTACGCCGCCATCACCAGAACTGCTACATCAACCTATATATATGCATTATATTTTAACAACTTTTTTTACTTCTTTTAGTATAGGTTAATAATATAATTGGCAAAAAGTTTTAAGAAATTTAAATAAATCCTTATCCTTAAAAATTTCATTCAAAATTAGCTTTTTTTAACCGTTTACACGAGGGTCGCCCTTAAGGAGGTTCTATCGTTATATTGACATCAAAATAAAAAAATTTTTTACTATAATTCGAACACTCACTAATGATATTTAAGTCAATGTATTATAAAACAAGGTATCCTCGTCTAAAAAAGTAATTTTTTTTTATCGAAATTCCGTTATTGCAAAAGAAGTTACTGGCAACTAAAGATAGCTAAACAAAACAGTGGAACTTTTTCGTTTGTTATCCGATTTGAATTTTAAAGGTCTCATTGAAAATGGATCGAAAAGGATCGAAGCGCAAAACTAGAAGCCCTGGGCAAGCTTCTGTACCGAGAAAATTTCGAGGTAATCAGCATACTGCTGAAAAAGACACTGAGTTTGTTAGCACTTCTGCTGGTAAAATAAAAAAGTGACTTCGATGTGGCTTTGAGTGAAACCGCTACTTATGTACTACTAAATTTCACTCTAGTGTTTCACAGTATTACAAGCCGCGATAAATTGCAAGTTGTGTAATGGTGATATCCAGTTTTTGAAAAAATTAGTGCAAGGATTGTGATTCAAACTGTGTGTGAAGTGCTCGTGTCAAGAATTTTTAATTAACTCTTGTCCGATGATCAGAAATGCGTACGAAGTAAACAGACGCTTTACTTTTGCTATGCGACTGCTCGGCGTCGGTTTAGCTGGCATAAATGTGTTTTGCTCATTGATGGATTTATGCTCCGGTTTTAGTAAAAGTGATTATGATTATATAATTAACCAAATATATATTGCTGTAAAGGCCGTAAATGAAACTGTGTTAAAAAAAGCAGTGAAAGAAGAAAAAGAAAAAAAATCGACAAACGATCATCCGGAAGATGAGATCACAGTTTCTGGCGATGATTCGTGGGTGAAGCGTGGATTCACATTGCTTTTGAGCATCGTCTCTGTTAAATAAATTGAGGCTTAAGGTGGAGAGGTTTAGATATAATAATGTGGTTTATTGACACACTATATTCAATGCATGCTTCGCATGCGAGCCGCTCTCTCCGAGCGTAAAGCAACGAGTAGCCCGAGTCGTAGTCGCGCAGCGTCGCGTCGTCGTACGACTCTCACATACGTACGCTAGAGTGGGGAGACTTACATGTGTGCGTCTCTATACTACTGCTGTGCTATCTCTCACGCACAGCGTGCACCGAAAACTGTGTAACTATGCTATGCTATAGTGTACAATATAAATGTACTATACATTCAACACGCCTCCTTACATTTATATTGTACGTTATGTTTTTACATTTAACAATTCTCTAAATTTTTCAAACTTTTCTTTACATAGCGCTTTCGTAAATATATCCGGAATATTTTCATTTGTATCTATCTTACATACTTCAATTTCATTTTTTTAACGCTTTCGTGTACAAAATGATAGTGTATTTCTGTATGTTTCGAATTATTCGTGAAATTTCCATATTCTCAATATATATTTCTCCAGAATTATCCTTAAAAATCTTTATAGGTTCATTCACACTTACATCGGATATTTTTACTAATTCTCGGATATATTTTATCTCACTTACTATCTCAGATAATGCTACGTACTCTGCATATGTCGAAGCTTTGGTTATACATTTTTGTTTTCTTGATTTCCAATCAATTACATTTCCATACATTTTTATTATATATCCAGACATAGATTTTCGATCGATATTATCGCCAACCCAATCGGCATCAACATAACAATTTATAATATCGCATTTTTCATTTATTTTATAATGTAAATTTAAATCTTTTATTAAATACAGATATTTCAAAATTCGCAATGCATATTTCCAATGCGTTTCACTATAACTATTTTATATACTAAGATAATTGACGCTATAACTTATCTATGGTCTTGTACTTGAACTAATGTATAACAAAGCACCTATCAAATTTCTATACTTTATATTTGACTCACAGCTTTCAGCCTTATCAAGTTTTAAATTAGTCTCCATAGGAGTACTATACAATCTACTTTTGAGTTTTATATTTATCAGCTAATTACTCTATATATTTCGTTTGGCTTAAAGTGAGTTCATTTTCAAGATAGTTATAGTTTATATTTATTCCAAGATACTCTTTAATTTCTCCTAAATCTTTTATTTTAAATTTGTTTGAGAAGAGTTTCTTAATACTTTGTATACTTTCGTTTCATTTACTACAAATTAATAGATCATCTACGTAAATTAGTACATAGATTTCATTGCTTCCTTTACCTTTTTTATACAAACATAGATCTACATTACTCTTTTCAAAACCTAATTTTGTAATGTACTAATCAAAACACTCATACCAGTCTCAAGGACTTTCTCTCAATCCATATAACGCTTTCAATAATTTGTATACTCTATTAGTTTCGTCCTCGTAACCTTTTGGTTGATAGACATATATCTCCGAGTTTATTTTTCCATTTAAGAAAGCAGTTTCTACATCCATTTGTTCAATTTTTAAACTATTTTGACAATAGTAAGAAAACAAATTTTTTAAAGTCTCTTTTTTTGGCGACTGGAGAGTATATGACATCAATTACAAGTTTGTTGAAAGCCTCGTACAACTAACCTTGCTTTATATCTATCATCCGATTTTCTTGTATAAACTCATTTAACATTTCGGATCTTTTTATCTTTTATTCTATCAACTAATTGCCAAGTATTATTATCAGTTAATTTTCTAAAACTAATCAAATTCATATTCATATCTTTCGCATAATAAACATTACTCATAATTACTTTATTTTGCTTTCCAAAAGCATCAAAATAACTTTTCCAATCTTAGTTGCTTTTACCGACCTGTTATCTTCTAGATAAATATTTACAGGTTTTTTTAATTCAATACAATTTTTAAAATAATTCTCATTGTTAATTATATGGCCGGTCCGCTATCTAATAGATAATTAATTTCGTTGTCTAATACATCGTTACCTATACCACTATGTGCTGCGTGCGCTATTGCTATCCAGGCGCTGGCTTCTGAACCGCTCTGCTGACTTGTGCTAACTCCTTGTTGGTCCTGCTGGTGCTGACAAAAGTTGCTGCGCCCTCTGACGTAGTTGTCTCTTCCGCCTCTGCCTCTGCTGCGACCTCACATTGGACCTCACCATCCGCTGTGTCCCGCTTGGTCGCCATTTTGGCACTCTCGTGCGAAATGCCCGTTTTTGCCACATTTGAAGCAGCAAATCTCCCTCTCAAAATTGCTTCGTAAACTGATCAGGATGAGATTCTCGAGGTCTGTAGTATTGTGGGTCAGGTCGTATGTCACGGGACGTAACCAGCTAGTGGTCAATAAATTAAATGGAGAATCGGGTTTACTCGCAAACAATCTCGGCGTCCCATAGGGCTCAGTTCCGGGGCTCCTCCTGTTTAGTCTTTACATCAACAATCTTAAAGAAGTAATGTGCACTTTCAAAGGTTCTAAGGAAACATTATCTGATAGATTCGCGCATTTATTGTACGTGGATGACTTGCAAACCTACATGCAAGTTACTAGAGACAATTTTCGTAAAGGCGTAGATCGTTTGCCAGTTGTGGCGCGAGCTGTATCGGCTCGGGCCTCCGATAATGCCCTGCACCTTAACACTGGTAAAACTAAAGCTATTATTTTTGGATCGAAATATATACTGTTAATAAGTTACAGGAATTAAATTTGCCAGGCATTAAGGTGCAGGATAACGTTTTCGTTCTTTTGTCGATACAGTAACTACCTCAGTGTTGTTATAGATTCAAAGTTGACATGAAAACCGCAGATAGATACGATTAGCCGAAAGGTTAACAGAGCCCTGTATGGGCTCAGATATTTTAGATCCTGCGCCACCGAAGATTTACGTAAGCAGCTCGAGTTATTTCTCAACTAAATTACTGCTCTGTGGTGTACCTTGACGTGTCAGGGGACGAACATGTTACTCCCTAGAGGAGGAAACTGGACTGGTAAAATATTGAAAGAAGTAGGGCGTATTTTGTGGCGGTACTAGTTTACGAATCTTATTGCATGGAGCAACCGCCGAACCTTTTAGCTCTTTTTGATAAAAGTCAGTGCAGGACCTCAGGTACGGTCTCTCGAGAGATATCTCAGTTCCAGGGTCGCGAACCGACATTAGCCTGAAATCTTTCAGAGCTCAGGGAGTACGCCTCTGAAACTCACTTCCCCAAAACATTCGAACTTTGCCTTCGCTCTCAAAGTTTAAATCAGAGATGCAAAAATATTTGTACCGTTCCCTCAATTCATAGAGCAATATGACTGATAAATCTATTTAATGTATGTATTATTTTTCGCTCTCACGTATCAGAGCCGTTGCGTGCAATCGTCCGGCGACGGGAGTGTGGTACGAAGAGGGACGCCGATACTGGAGCGCCATCACAGTAAGTGCAAGGGGGAGTGATAACCTCCTTTGAAGGTAAATTTTGGCGCGGTCTTCCAGGTAACCTTTCTCAAGCAGTAAAGCCAGCGCACCTATAGGTTATCCCCCAGGTACATTTTTCAAGGCCGGTAAAGTTACCGTATTGTGACGTGCCTCGTGTCGACCAGTACAATTTAAAACTCTCGACGGTTGCTCGCGCGTTCGGCGTTACTGGACGTTTTTGAAACTGTTTCAAAACTCATTGCCTTCTCGATTCAAACATTTTATGTATGGAATTAATGTTTTTTCGTGAGTCGTTTTGCGCTCGTTACTTGGGATTTTTTTCTGCACAACTTCACCATGTCCAAATTTGATAAAGATATACGAGACCAAGAGTTACTTGCTGGGTGGATTGAAAGGTTGAATAAAACATGGCCAACACCGATTGGAAGATTACTGGATTAAGTTTAACGAAACTCATACCATATTGATGGACAACCCAAACATTGTGAATCATGATTATATAACAAACAAGGTGTTTGAAACTGTGGAGGGTTTGTACAATGAACATGCTGCAATGCTGATTGACTGAATAGCTGCGGATGAAGAAAGAAGAGCACTCCAAGTAGCTCAGGCATCAGCAGTGGCCCGAGCGAATGATACAGTACATAATGCCTCGATCCAAGGTCCGCTTGTCATGCCAATCTTAGTGTCAACAGTTCATCTTGCTGAGCTTCATTTACCACAGTTTGATGGAGATTGGCTCAATTGGCCTAACATTAAGGTACGTTTGAACCACTTATCCACAATGAAGCAACTATTCCAAAACTTTTGAAGCTCCAGTACCTCAAGTCTTGTCTTCGCTCTGAGGCTGAAGAATTTTTGGAGATTGTGTCAGTGCCAGAAAAAGGATATGATGGTGCTTGGAATGATATTGTCAACACCTATGAGAATCAGCACGTCTTGCTCTTAAAATACATGAGGCTGGTTGTAGAATGTCCATCAGCTCCTCGCTCTTGTGTTGTAGAACTGAAAACGATTGTGAGTGTCATGAAGATATATCGCAGAGCATTTGAAGTACTCAAGAGGCCTGCTAATCACTGGAGTTAATGATATTTTATCGTGACATTGAACAAATTGTACAATTCCACCAAGATGTACTGGTAGACGTCATTGGAAAGCAGCAAAGATATTCCAACTTTTTAAAAGTTGCTGGGCTTTATGGACAACAAAATTCAGGCTCTGAATACT
This sequence comes from Gastracanthus pulcherrimus, assembly GCA_949152435.1. NCBI lineage: Eukaryota > Metazoa > Arthropoda > Insecta > Hymenoptera > Pteromalidae > Gastracanthus > Gastracanthus pulcherrimus. The sequence continues at coordinate 171,885,473 of OX424572.1, read as the reverse complement.
ACTTTCATAAGTAAGAAATAATTTAGAGATTCTCATAGCCTGGATCTCAGAAGCAGTGTAAACAGACTGAAAATAGGCGAAGTACATCAGGCTTACATTCTCAGACTCAAGAGAAGGAGAGTGATGTAAGAATGCACCGAAATCCAATCAACAGAAAAATCTAGTTTGTATTTTATGTAAAGAAATCACTTCATTGGCTTTTGTTTTAACTTTAAAAAACTAACTTCAGCCCAACGTATTGACACGGTTAAGAAATATGAACTTTGGATCATTTAAGAGATGATCACCTTGTGAATTTATGTTCGTCTAGGTACTTGTGTCGCATTGATGGGTGTAACAAAAAACATCACTCATTTCTTCATGCTGCCTTGAACTCGTCTGGACGAGAGGATTCGAAGGTCTCACACTCGGAACAAAATTCATCACCCAGGGATGGTCTGCCGGCACAGGCATCAAGTGGTAATTATCATGTTGCTTCTCGCGCAACAAATGTTTGTAAATTAGCAGTTTTGCTGAAAACTGCACTCATAGAACTTCATACGAACGCAAGACCTGTTCAAATTAGGGCGCTGTTGGACCCAGCGTCTGAGGCTTATTTCGTCTCGAGCTGGGTGATCCAATCTCTGAAGGCTGCTCTTAATAGAGTTTTGGTCTCTCTCACTGGTGTACAGGATGCTTCTAAGGAGCCGCAAGAACAGTGACAGAGCTTTATGTTCGCTCTCCATTTGCTGAAGAGTTTGCTATCGACGTTTCTGATTTGGTCTTTCCTCGCATAACTCTTTCTACGCCATTCAAGGAGATCGAGATCGAACGTTGGGAGCACATTCAGGGCCTCCAATTGGCTGATCCAAACTTCGGAAGACCGGGCAGGATTGCTGCTATTTTAGGAGCTGAAGTATACAGCAGAGTTGTGAGAAGGTTTACGTCCAGGACCAACTGGTACACTTACAGCAATCTGCACTGTCTTTGGATTCTTGTAAACAATAGGCGATTCAGTTGCTGTTATGCATTGCCTTTCTAACCAGGATTTGTCAGATCAACTGACTCGTTTTTGGGAGGTGGAGGAAGTCGACTGTAGCACCACTATCTCCAGAAGATTTATACTGTGAAGAACACTTTCAACAAAGCCATCGCAGAGATTCTTTCGGAAGGTATATTGTATTATTACCCTTGTAGCAGAATGCTCAGCAACATTCGGGAGAAACTCGGAGTTCTGCAGTAAAACTCTTCTTGCCCACGGAGAAAAGAATAGCAAAAGATGAAAATATAAAGAAAAATAATTTATGAAAGAATATCGTGATCTTGGTCATATTGAGAATGTTACTGAGTATCGTTGCTGAATCTGGAGCGAGTCTACCTGCCGTATCACGCAGATTTCTCATACTAGGGTGGAGAACGATGGAGTCTAATGGTCACTTATTCCACCTTACTCTCCCCATTTTGGTGGAATTTGGAAGGCTGGCATCAAGTCTACCAAACGCCACCTGAAGAGAGTCATTGGAGATCAACAGCTGACTTATGAGGAGATGACCACGTTCTTATGCCAAGTGGATGTTTGCTTAAATTCGAGACCAATTTTTTCAGTTTCGAATGACCCAGCAGACTTGACCCCACTTACACCAGGACATTTATTGGTTGGCTGGCTATTGATTGGTTTTCCAGAACCAGGTTCTACCTATGGACCTATCAATTACCATTCAATTTGACGTTGCTCACCGAAGATGTGGGACGATTTTTGGAACAGATGGTCGAAGGAGTATGTTCGCTTTTACAGTCACTTACAAAATGGAGAAAACAACGGTTAAATTTGTAAGTTGGTGACGAGGACCAGATGGTAGGGATCGTGTAGCCAGAGTCAGTACTGCAATGAGTGAAACTATCGCCAAGCTGTGTCTGCTTCCTGTAACTGACTCCGAAGCTGGCTCTCCAGCATACGTTAATTGAATGAAGTACCTTATATCACACGGTTCGGTGCTCATTCTCACTATCAATGATTGTTAAGATTTTTAAAGGTATGAAATATCTAAATTCGTTCGATACCGTTTTTTCATGGTGGGCGACACCTTGTTTCAATTAATTTTGCGTATTTTTGTTTGTAGCTTTTATTTATTATTTTATATCTATATCCTGCTTATTTTGCCTGGTCGCGATTTTCAATTTCGTCTCATGGACAAGGCGAGCGGCATGACCGACCCATGAGGACCCGAACGCTCTCGGGTGGGTTCGTGTGTCACCTAGGCTTCGGTAGACATCTTCGCACGCGGGCTGCTCTCGCGCACGCGCTTAAGGGGGGGGGGGGGGTAAGGTTAATTTGTACAAAAAAAGGCACATTTTTGTGATTTTTTTTTCACGACACAGTTAAAATTTATTTATTAAAACCAATGTTACATTATTGAAGTCCATTTAAATAATATTGTGGAATATTTTCATGAAAAAATATTGAAAAATACTGCAATGGCATCAATTACTCGGAAGCGTCTCAGAAAAAAGTTGAATTACGGTGCCCCTCATAACTCGGTGCTGGATCATCTGAAATCAAAAAACCAAAGTTCGTTCGTCAGATAATTGCTTTTCCCAGGTAACGCTGGGAGGGATTTTCGAAATTTCTATTTTTCACTTTGCGAGAACACTTTACATGAAAAACCGCGATTATTGCCAAAAAAACGGCTAATTTGTTATTGTAAAATGAAAAATTTAAACGAATTTGGAAAAAAAGCTCCAGCGTTACCTCATAAATTATGTAAAGAAATAGTGTTTAAAATTTCGAAAGGATCGGTGCAATAGTTTTGAAGTTATAATTGGCACCGACTTTGAAAACTTGAGTTTTGGGAAAAACGCTTAAAAGTTTTGAACACTAAATAATTTGGAATAAAACGTTCATAAGCGAGATTTATCGGCTTACCTCACACTGAATCATCGATGCCAGGTCCATAGAGGATGTTGCTGTCATCTATGATGTCTAAAGCATCTTTTTGCTCCTGTCTACGACAAATCCTGACATCTCTAATTTGATTTTCAGCTTCCTGCTCTGCTCGGTTTATACGAATGTGATCAGCTGATTTTACGTTTTTCTTCTCTTTTACGTTTTTGCGGCGGTACAATCTTTCTAGATCGATATAACCTCGAACCACTTGATTTTCTATCACATTTTTTAACTTTTTTTGGCATTGTAGCAATAATTTTCCACAAAACTTCACGAAAATGATGCGAAATATTGGAGCGCACATGTACGTCTGTTCGATAAAAAGTTTTCTGCTAAACTAAATTATATTCTTTACACTGACTAAATATACGGTACAGGGATGAGCATGTTTATACTTGTCTTCTAATTTCTATAAAAGAAAGTAGGAGGAACGGTTCGGTATAATATAGGGAGCGTAGCAGCTGCCAGTTAACAATAGCGCGCTCGAACCGAGCAGGTATGAAAATCCAACAGGTAGGAAAATATTCATAACACCTGCAATTTTGCTCCGATCGATTTGAAATTTTTACACAATATTCTTGAGATACAACGCATTCAGTTTCAAAAATAAAAAAAATACGAAAAAAAAAATTTAAAAACCTTACCCCCCCCCCCCCCCTAAAGAAGAAGCTGAGTAGAAGCGAGGCGAGCAGGTTGGGCCGCGCGTAACACTCATGGAGCACTCGTCACGTAGCAGCACATACCAAAGATCGGAAGAATATTATACTAAGAGTTACATTGGGATCATTTGGAGTTTTCGCTTTTCTTCTTTTCCTGACTCCGTTATTAAATACAGTCCGCTCATTTACTCCGTCATCCTCGAGATTATCTTCAGTAACATTTACTACTAAAATAAAAGTAATTATTGTTAGACCCTTTCCATCCGTGTAGTTACGTTTTATGCTCTGTTTAATGAATTTACAATAGATTTGTCATGATATTCCTAAGATACCAAAAAAAAAAAGAAAATCTAAAACATAATCTTGAAATTTCTTTTGAATGTTGTATCTTCATTTTAAAATTAAAATAATGAGACCTGATTGGTAAAAAATGACCTCCCCGTTCTCGAGATATAAGCTACCAAAAGAAATTTAAAAAAACAATTAATCTCAATATCATAAAATAAATTATCTTATGCTCTGAAAAAACATACAGGCCATGAGACAGTAAAAAGCTACCTTTTTATAAATTTCAAATAAAATGCTACCGATTTACTTCAATTATCATCGGGGAAAGAAAATCGATTTTTTTTACAAAATTAAAGACTCAAACATTTTACTGAACATTCTTCTCTATATTCCTAATCATCTCAAAAATTTTCAAAAATTCTCCGTCATATCATTCCGAGATATAAGCGTTTAGATAAACTTATCCAAACTTTCAGGTCAGAAAAGTTAGGTAATTTTATGCTCTTTCAAATGTCTTTTTACTGGCTTGATGATATTATTTCTAAGATATTAAAAAATCCAAAAAACTAAAAGTCAAAAGTCAAAACACCGCTAAAAAATCAAAAACAA
>OX424572.1:171718494-171878494 GCA_949152435.1 Gastracanthus pulcherrimus | reverse complement strand
CATAACTCCAACAATTTTCATTCTTTTTATTCGAATTTTTAACCATATCTTTAAAATAACATTTTGAAGAGAAATACGTACGGGATTTTCGATATGTTTATTTAAACATTATTTATTAACAAATGATTGCCCTTTCTTTTTGTCGAAACTTCAACGTCTTAATTCAAATACTCGCCAATCACACAAAAATAAACATGTAGATTAAGTAGAATTTTGTTTTGTGGATTGAAATGTGTACCAGCTACACTGCGTGCCACAGAGCGCCTCAAATTCAAGATGCCTCGCAAAAATGGCAACGGTGTCGCCATTTTGTAATATTATTCTATGATTTCTTTTGTTTAATACTTCAATATATGCTTAATAACTTCATTGAATATTATAATTCTATTATCTTTTCTTCCATCCAAAACAAATATTCAAAAGAACGCTTTCTTTAGGCTGTTACATTGGTGTTACCCCACGATATGGACTTAATTAAAACAAAACGCATAAACAAGTAAATTCTTAACGATTTGGACACTTAGGAAACTTCAATTCGAAAAACTGATACCATATTCGTAAATATCTCGTCAAGCTACCCCAAATAAAGAAAATGAAGCCTTAGGAGCCATCCATAAATTACGTAAGGCTTTATTTACAGATTTTCGACCCCCTCCCTCCCCTATGTAAGAAATCGTAAGATTCCTTGTAACCCCCCCCCCCCCCCCCGCCCCTACCTCTCTAATCTTACGTAATATTTTTTTATCAATAGTTCAATTTTTAAAGACTCATGTCAATATTTGTCCTTTTACTACGCATATAATGTACCATTTTACCAGTGTTACGTACAAAAAAGGACGATAGTGGGTAGCAGGAAGAAAAAAGTAGACGACGGGATTCAACCCTGGGACACCCCAGCGTGTGAATCTCATGCTCGGACCACTGAGCCAACGTCTACGATGCAAGCTGAGCGCATCGTAGTCTACATACTCCTTATTACTGATTTGTCTCAGCTCGTACTACGAGCGTCGTGGATGCATACATTCGTGGCACCAGCGTAAGCGGCATAAATATTTATTACAGATCCACAAGTCGAGTGTGTAATTTTCATAAAAATTTCACTAATATAGTCTGGTTGTCATAATCTATAGAATGTTTCTATGAGGGGATGTCAATTTTTTATTTTTTTCACTTTGTTTTAACACTGGCAATAGTCACTACCAAAATCTTAAAGAAATGTATTAGTAATAAGAATTTAATGGTGTTCTGTGTTTAAATGAGTGATTATAGTATTTGTACGTTTTCGGTCTTCAAGATTTTGGTAGTGCCAATAGCCACTGTTAAAACGAAGTGAAAGAAATTTGAAGAATTGGCATCCGCTTACCGGAAGATGCTACTTTACGATAACTTGACTGTATCATTGAATTTATTATAAAAAGTTAAACGTCTAACTTCTGTGCCTGTAAAGAATATGTGGGTCTTTATCTCTGGTGAAATATATGCATTATATGTATAAGAAAAGGGTAACTGTTTTACATGAATATAAATTTGTATTAAAAATTTCTTCATCAAGCACTAAAATCACCAATTATTATTTCGGATTTAAGGTGTATCGTGTACGGTACCCTGTAATACGATATACATTGCAGGTTTTAAGGAATTAAAAAATAAAACAATATAATAAACCATAGTTTACAATTATAATTAATTATATTTTTAAGTTTATAATTAATTGTATTTTTATATTTATAAGTAAAAACATTTTTACATTATAATTAATCATATGTTTATATTGATAATTAAAAAAAAATTTAACATTGTAATTAATTACATGACATGTAAAGGTATTGAGACTTCGACGATATAGAAAGTAAATGAAAATGTTTACATCTTCCTTTCTACATCTGTTCTTATACAAAACATTTCATAGTGTATTGACGGCGCACGAATTATCACCGAAGTTATAACAGCGGATTTCGATAAAGTTGACAATAATCGTATAAATTAAATTCAAATCAGTAAAATAAAATTATAAATCGAATCGTATAATTTAATTAAAAAAAAACTTACGTAAGACGAAGTTTCATCCCCTCCCCCCCCCCTCCTGTAAGAATATGAAAGACAATTTGAAACCCTCCCTCCCCCAAAATGTTTTACGTAATTTATGGACGGCCCCTAATATTTTTTGTTGTAAAATTATGAACGTTGGATCTGCACATAATATTTCGCCTATTAAGAGAAACTAAACTATTAAAAATTGTATTTTTAATGTAGAAATTAGATTTCAAATTGATAATTTTACGATATCATATCGCATCTGACGCTAACTAATTACGATACGATACGTAAATTATTACGATATGATGTTGCGTGAGTTACGATATAGTTTTCTCAGTGAAGAAAAGGGTTATTTCATACTTTTTAGAGCAAACTTGATTTTATTCTTGCTTTTTGTTTGAAGTCGGTTTTATTAGACACGATCGCTCCAAGGGAGAGTCTTATATTTTCGTCATCGCTAACAGTGTAATATCTTAATAACTAACAAATTATTGCCCAAAAACGCGTTTCAACAATATAGAAACACATTTCAAGCATCCCCGTAGCTGTATGTATGGAGGTATATCCAACGGGCCCAACCGATAGAGACGTATCTCGGAGAATCACGGAGAACCACGTATCTGGGAGAGTCGAGTAGAAAGGACGTACCTCCGAACGTCGAGTAGAAAATATATTTCTGGGAGAGTCGAGTAGAAAAGACGTATCTTGGTGCGTCGCGCATAAAAGACGTATCTGGGCGAGTCGAGTAGAGAAGACGTATTTCAAAAATAAGTAGTACAAAATTTAAGTATGCCAGGTGCTGTTATTTAAGAAACATCGTCTCTTAATAATAATTTACATTCGAACTATTACAAAGGCGAGATTTAAAAATATTAATTTCTCTAGTCATAAATATATTAATACATGTTAATTAATCAAAAAATAACCAATTGTAACTTTTACATTTAATTTTTTTATAAGCAAAAAAAATTAGTTTTGTAGGTATATCCAGCAGGTAAACATTTCTTAGACTTTTAAAATATTATTTAAAATTTTTAGTATATTTTTTCGGTTTGTATAAAGATTTTACAGCAAAATTTTATTAAAAGTCGTTGTCCAATATAAGTACTCGACAATTGAAGTGAATGAGTAACAAATAATTTCTTTCCCTATATAAGGGTTTATAGAATACACTTTTATATCACTAAATTTTCAAATCTTTAGCAAAGCTTTTATCATATTTCCTAGTCGACTGAAATTCATTTAAACTACTTCATAAAGGCTCTGAATTTTGATATCGATTTATAACATACTTTCTGCAGAATTATCAAATTTTTTCATGATTTACGAATGTATTGCTCATTTTAATTATTATTGAAACAAATTCCACCCTCAAATTGCTTTCTTAAAGGAAATTCCTTTATTTAAAAAAATAGAAAGCCATTTAACCTGAAGTAGCCGTTAAGACCCATAATTTTTACCCGCAAGTACCTACAGTACCCCTGGGGTCTACTCACTTTTCCACGTTGAAATGAAAATCAAAACCCAAAATTAAAATTCCAAATTGGTCGGATTCCCTTCGTCTACTCAAAAGGCAGACCGTGCTTGCAGCAGAATAAAAAAAGAACTTAATTGCCTGTCGAAAGATTCAAAATGGTGATAGCATAACAATAAAGCAATAGTAGTATATTATGCGTATATGTAGGTGACCGTGGCGGCCCCTGCTCGGGGACATGCCGGTCTAGCACTCAGGCAAAGCCCATTGTACGAGTACTGTACCTTCTATCCTTTTTCAGACCTCAAAACTAAAGAACCTTTATTTATTTTATCTTCTGTTATAGCCTTCTATTTATTGCTTCTGCCACCTGGCAGATGGATTCTAGACTGACAAGGAGAGTGTACACCCTGTCGGAGACGATTTTTTATCAAACTTCTGCAAGTTGTGTCTAATTTTTAAAAATGAACCCTTGCACCCGTAATCTTTTGCAATGGGCCCCTATTCTCGAGATATGAGGTATTTTGCTTCAAATATACGTTATTTTAATAAAATATGTACCCCTTCTTTTGACAATAATTCTGCAAACTTTTAAGCAAAAAATATTGACTCAAAAGCTAATCAAAGTAGGCGGATAAAGCTGTACTTTAAGCTTCGATTCGTATAAAAATATTATTCTGATGGAAAGTTATTAAAATTTGAAAATGATGATTAAAAACGTATGAATATTCGATCAATTTTAACTTCTAAATTCGATGATGTTTCATGCATTTTGAATCATCACGTTTAATTTTTAATAACTTTTGAGTAGAATAATGATTTAATACGAAACAAAGATTACACTGTAGCTCTCTTCACGTACTCTAATTATCTTTCGGGTCAATTTTCTAACATAAAAGCTTGCAGAGTTATTGTCAAAAGAAGTACATTTTTCATTAAAATAACGCATATTTGAATCAAAATACCTCATATCTTGAGAACGGGGGCCCATTGAAAAGATTACAGGTGCTAAAATTTATTTTTAGGTACCAGCAACCATCTCCTTAAGTTTGATAAAAAATCATTTCTCGCAGGGTGTGTACCCTCCTCGTGAGCGATCTTAGATCTGTTGGCTCTATGAATGTTGCATCCCACACTCTGTACCTCGTGCCCACGATAGCAGGGCACATAAATGTGAGCACAGTAAATGTGAAGTCGTCTCTCCTTGATCGCTCTAATCTCTGCCTGAAACACGGTAGCGTGTGGATCAAGTGAGCACACTATTTATTGTGGGCCGCCTTTTCCCCACGCTCCCGCTACTATCCCACCCTTGTTTTTCGAGCTGTCTGTGAAACTGACCACGCCTACCTTTATTAGGTCGTGTGACCCTTCGCTCATTCCACCCTATCCGGAATGACGATTTTGAATGGTTTCGAGATCAGAAGCCTCTCTGTCATTCTGTCCCACCTGCTCGATGCTTCGCAGGGACCCTGCGATTGCACTCATCGCCAGTCTTTGTACTTTATCTAGTATCTTTACATATGTCTTTTGTTTGGATTTATGACCCCAGACCAAAACTCCGTATGTTATCCTTGATTTGATGATGGATTCATAGATCCACCTTACTTTATCCGGTTCCAGGCCCTAGGTAGTGCCGAAAGCCCTTCTGCATGCTCAGAACGTGCTAATAACCTTCTCGTATTTTGTCCTTATATGACCCCGCCAATTTAGTTTGAAGTCAATCATGACTCCCAGGTATTTGGCTTCATTGATCAGACTTAGTGGAACTCCCCCTAGGTGAAGTCCCTCCACTGGTTTCACCTTGTATCTGGTTGTGCACAACATGACGTTAACCAACCATTCTCTCACGCCTAGAAATTGCGACTCGCTTCGCACGGGCGGCAACTCACTGGCAGCCGTCAATAGCCTACTTTACTCCCTAGATGCATAATATACTATTTTTATATGATCGATATACAAAGTACAGATAACAAATACTAATTGTTCTTAATTTTTTCTACTGTAACATAATTTGAAAAACAGTTAATATTAATCTTCGAATTCTGATTTAATTTTATATAATTCAGCCATTAAAATTGTAGGCTTTCTTTTTATCTACTGATTTTAAAACCGTATTTTAAATCAAAATACATAGTTTTAAATTTACAATGATTACACAGGACCACAACATGAAATCGAAGCGGAGCATTTCTGATCTCAATTGATCTTTGTGTTTTTGGGGTCGCTGATCACGATGCCGGTGTCCATATGACCTCAGCACGTCTGGTTCAAGGTCAAACGAAGGTCAAACTCCTTAAATCGATCGATATCATTTTGTGACCCTGGATTTTGAAAGAACGGAAAATTTGACGTTCAGATACGCTTTTACCTTTTCGTCAAAGTGACCCTTAGAGGTCATTTGAAGGTTATTTGGGCGTCAAATCCTTGTTTCGAACTTTTAGACTGATATTAAGACAAGAAGTGGGTCTGTTTTAATATAGATGCTACTGAAATGAACAATTCTTGAATCTTGAAAATATTATGCAGTTCTTGCTTTTTGCGAATCACATGTAAGAAGAAATAAGGGGCCTGCGGCGGCTCAGTCGGTAGAGTGTCGGATTCCCACGCCGGTGACCCGGTTCGAATCCTAGTCTCTGCCGATTGATACAAGCACCTCTGTAAAAATTACATGTGCTTTGTTTACAAACACACCGCAGACCCCCGTCGTCGATTAGCACCACATGGGAGCATAAACATGGCGACATTAAAAAAAAAAAAAAAAAAGAAGAAATAAACATTTGCTTTGCCTACGATCTGGCAAGAGTCAACAGATTAAATCACGGATTGCTGTTTCTTCTTGACCAATATATTTGGGTACAATAAAAAGAATTATTCTGCAATATCCTATGCATCTATTCAATCTTTAACTAAAATTGTTTTAGTCATTACTGGATAGGATGACAGAAAACATCAGATGTCTATTGACGAAGTCTCTAAAATAGAAACTCATCACATAGATACGTATGTCATTTCAAGAATTTAAAGATCAGCAATGCGACGAATTGATTGTATCGCAAGAATTTGAAGGTTGTCAATGCGAGAATGCCCACCGTTTTAATCAAGATGAGCTAAGAGACTTGATTCGGGACTCAGGTCTTTCGAAAGAGATTTCCGAACTCTTAGCTTCAAGATTAGAAGAAAAGAATTGTTTAGTTCCAGATACTAAAATCAGTTTTTTCGTGATTGAGAACGTCCATTTCGGATATTTTTCTTAAAAGCAAAGGGGTTGGTTCCGTGTAATTCTGTTGCAGGACTCATAAATGAATGTGGATGTATTGAATGAAATAGCTAGTGACTGGCGACTATTTATCGATTCATCGGCAAGGACTTTTAAAGCTGTCTTGCTTCAGAATGGATACGTGTATCCTCTCCCGGTTGGTCATTCAGTATTCTTTAAAAAGGAATATAATAGTTTCCATTTTCGGTTTGAAAAGTTAAAATACGATATATATTTAAAAGTGGCAATTAAATTGAGATTTGAAAATAATCAGTATTTTATTAGGTCAACAAAGTGGCACAAAATATTTAGTTTTTTGTAAGTGTACCAGTCATGCACGAGATCAACATTGGGTGAAAAAAGTTTGGCCACTCAGGCAAGATTTAACTCTAGGATCTATGAATATTGTTAAAGAGGCTCTCATTTCTAGTCATTATGTCATTCTTTCACCTTTACATATCAAACTCGACTTATTTAAATAGCTTTTCAAATAATGAGGGTATTGGAGAGTGATGTTTTTATGTATATATTCGACAAATTTTGCAATATTTTTAAAACAAAAATCATTGAAGGTGTTTTTGGTGGCTCTCAAAACAGGGAACTAATGAAGGATGCTGAATTTGAAATGAGAATGACAATAAGAGAGCAGCTTAGATTTGTTACAAAGAAATTAATTAAAAAATTTGTGAATTAACAGAGAAAGATGGGATTTTTAATGAGTTTAAAGATTTATTTCCTTCATTCACACATTAATTCCCTGAAAATCTGAGTTAGGAGCAGAACGAGAGATTTCAGTAAGACTTGAAGGACTGAAAAAAGACATACAGGTGTGTGGTATGTGAACACATCAGACTATTGATGGTCTTTGAAAATAGACACATCCAACGTACATAAAAACATGTCTTCGTAAATCTTTTGTGAATAAGTGAACACGTTTTATATGAATTCACGTAACTTATCCCTTACGTTGTTGTTATATGTCCATCTTTCGGTAGTTTTCGAATAGACTGTCAACAATCTTCTTATAATCAGGATTTTTGTTATTTCATCAGTTCCCTTATTTGAGGACCATCAAAAACACCTTCATTGATTTTCGCTTCAGAAATATTGGAAAATTTCTCGAATAGATACATAAAAGCATCACTTTCTAATACCTTCATTGCTTTTATAAGCTATTTACCTAAGCCAAGTTTGATATGCAAAGGAGGAAGGATGACTTTATGACTACGAATGATACTTTCTTTAAGGCCAGGTTACTCCAAAAAACGTGATTTTTTTCAATAAATTTTATTCATAGTACAAAACATGTTGAGTAATCAATTTTTTTACATATGAAAGCACATATATTAAATTACTTGAAAAATTTTTTTTTTGTTCAAAATGGCGGTTTTGAATATGGCTGCTGAAACTCGTCTGATTAGTAGATGGATGACATCATTTCTTGGAAACGAATTATCTGAAAGCAAAAAACAAAACGGTTTCATGTTCTGTATCGAATTGGCTATGGCCTCAAGCAGAATGAAATATTTTCAATAAAAAAAAACAAAATGGCGGACTTTTGAATTTTTTTACCCTTTTTTTTCACTTTTAATTGTTTATAACTTTTTTAAATAATAATGAATATTTTTGGTTCTGCTTGAGGATATAGCCAGACATTTAAAGAGTAAAATGCCGTTTGGTTCATGTCGATAAGTGCAATAGTTTTGAAATGAGAGTGTCATCCATGCGAAAAAACGTGGTTCGGAGAAAAATCAGTTTAAAGTTTTTATTCGTGAAAAATCGTAAAAAAATTGAATTTTACTCACATATCCATTCCAGCTTCATACACAACTCCTTCCTGGTCTTCGTAAGCATCATTCTGAAGAATTCTTGCATTTCTTAAAGCAGTTCTGTGTTCCTTAGACGCTTCAGTAGCTTCTAGCTCAGCTCGATCAACACGCCTGTTGTTGGCCCTATCAGCAAAGTGCCTTGCTTCCGGGCCGATTCTGACACCCATAACTTCCATTACTTTTAATATGGGTAAAAGCCCTTCATTAAAAATGCAAGCAGTACTGAGAGCAGCAATTTCAAGCGTTTTTTTCCCAAAAAACTTATGTTTAGGGGCTATGTTCCAGACACACGAGTTGTAACTTTCGTTATTGTTTTGCGTATTAGCCCCTAAACATCTCTCGAGCTACTTTTCGTCGGTTAGTTCTTCATAAATTGGCTGTAAAAGATCTTAAATTTCCTGATCAAAAGCTGGAGGATGGTTGTAATTCTGTTTTGTAGCTACTGCCTTTTGATAAGCGCACGATGAATCTGCTCCGGCTGGACAATACTGGTGTTGTGGCTTAGCATCGGTGGAACACTTGTGATAAAATGAGGCCAGAATTGCATTCTTCATGTCTGGCACAGAATCGGGGTGAGTAAGCACAGCTTTTTTAAAATAGCTAGATAAGAGCGACAGTTGCGCTTCAGTAAATTTTAAAGATTTTACGACAGGTTGTTCGCATTTTTTAGCCTTCTTCTTTTTGGGCACTTCTTCACCTCTTTCTAGTGCCTCTCTTTTTTCTTGCGCTTTCAGAGCTCTCTTTATTTTTGCATGTTTTTTTTTGGCTTCTTTACCACGTCTATATATACTCTTACCTACGTGTAAAACACATGCTTTTTTCTTTACTTTGACAGCCTCGCCGTACGGTTCAGATTCTTCGAGTCTCTTGAAAGTTTTAGCGTCACCGTCGCCGACATAATATTCATACATAACACTGTACTGCTCCACAGACCTCCGAAACATCTCTTCCACTCCTTCAACTTCTATAAGACCGGCACTACCATCATGATCCCTTGTGCAATTGCCTGCTTCACAATGTTCGGTAAACCAAGCATCAAACTCTGGCGTATTTTCGGGGAATTTTTTTGAATAGTTACTGCATACTTGGCAAATCTTTGATTTTACTATAACATCTATGACTTTGTTCGTGTACTTGCCGATCAAACTAACAATACCGAGTAAAGCTGTGAATCCTCTTTTTGGCCAGGAACCATCGCCCGAAACAGTAAGCCTATCTTCGGGTAATCCTCTCTCTTTATTCTTTTCTTGCTCTTCTTTAGCAGCATTTTTAAAAACTATTTCACTAATAGCCTTCAATGCAATATAAACTTGCTCTATGCATTTATAATAGCCAGTTATACTTAATGCAGTTGCTGAGATATCCATCAGTCCACAAAAATTCAATAAGCCATAAAATCCAACTCCTAACAAGCGCATTGCATAAACTATTCTTCTGTTTATTTCATAACCATTTTTGATTTCTGGAGATGAAGGGATTGGTTCATTCTTCTCACAATCACAGATAATTTGTAATTCGAAACCTAATCCTTTTTCGTCACTTTTTACAAATTCCACTTTTTTATTACACTTTGCACAAACAACTCTCTGTTGCAATGTAGCAAATACAAACCACTGAACGATCACGTAAGTCAGCAACGGATGGATTTTCACTTCAAGTTGAGGAACGGCGTTTTTCAGTTTTTTTGCAGCAGCACTGGTTTGGTCTGTATCATCATTTGAAGTATGTTGATTACCCAAAAAACTCCTTCTTCCCGATATATGTGGGACACCACTTCTTCTTTTTTGTCCATGATAAATTTTGAGAGCACACAAACGAAAAATTTACCGACGCGTGCGAGGACTGAAGCGAACAACCTTCACCAACGAAAATTTCACTTGTACTGCCGTATATTATATACGAAGGATGCTCTCTAATTGTAAAGGACAGAATATTTTCGAGAAATAGAGGGTAATCAAAACAATAAGACGATCCGAAGGCACGCAGCAGCTGCCGCTACCGAAGGCGTTCGAGCGGCCGGATTTACCGCTTGGCGCGCACCGCTCCCCACTCTTTTATACCTGCTTCTCGGTCTTGCTGACCTTCGGGACTAATTCTATACTATTTCTACGAGTATACAGTAGCAATTTATGAAAAAAAAAAAAATTTCGATTTTTTCAAAATTGTTTGGAGTAAGCTGGACTTAACGATGTTCTTAGATCCTAGAATTAATCCCTGCCTGAGTGGCCAATCCTTTTTTATATAATGTTGATCTTGGGCACGACTGTCACACTCACAAAGAAAACATGGATACTTAGTGTATCCGCTTTGTTGACCTAATAAAATACTGCTTATTTTAAAATCTGCAACTACTTGCCACTTATAAGTATGGTACTTCAATTTTTCAAGTAGAAAATGGAGATTATTATATTCCTCTTTTAAAGATTACTGAGTGTCCAACCGGTATAGGGTCATATTTGTTCCCATTGTGAAGTAAGACAGTTTTCAAACTCCTCACCGATGAATCGATAAATAGTCGCCAGTCATTAGTTGTATATTCAATACATCCATATTCATTTATCAGTCCTGCAACATCATTACAATAAACCAAACCCTTTACTTTTGAGAAAAATTTCCGAAATGGACGATCTCGATCACGATAAAAACTCATTTTAGTACCTGGAACTAAATAATTCTTTTCTTTTAATCTTGAAGCTAAGAGTTCGGAAATCTCTTTCGAAAGACCTGCGTCCCGAACCAAGTCACTTAGCTAATCTTGATTAAAACCGTGTGCATTCTTGCGTTGACCACCTTCAAATTTTTGCGATTCATTCAATTCGACGCATTGCTGATCTTCAAATTCTTGAAATGACATTCTTGTATCTGTATCATAATTTTCTATTTCAGAAACTTCATCTATAGACATCGGATGTTGACTTTCATCCTGTCCAATACTAACTAAAACAGCATGAGTTATAGATTGAACAGATGCATAGGAGATTCCAAAATTATTTTTTTTATTGTACCCAAATATATTGGTCAAGCAGAAATAACAATCAGTGTTATGATCGACTGGTTTTCGCCAGATCGTAGGCGATGCATATATTTGTTTTTTCTTTCCTGCGATTCGCATTGAGCAAGTGACGCATACTTTCGTTGGAGTCCAAGAATTGTTCATCCCACTTGTATCTTATTGAAACATTTTTCGTAACGTACCATGAATTCTTTATTCAAGTTCGTCCCCTGATCCTTGATAACATATTTCGCACAAACGATGCAAAAATTATCTATTCGCTGATGACATGGGGTTATTGTTGAACTTGTAGCATTAAACTCTAAAAAGGCCAAGTCTTCCACCGATTTAAAGCTGCGGTCGCATGGTGACGACGATTGCGGGCCAGCTTGCTCACCTTGACCAATTGCCGATACTGGAACGCCTTCACCCAGGAACGTTGCCCGCCGTCACCACGTGGAGGTGCCCTGGGGACAGGTACAAAAAAATGGCGGTTTTCGACGTCCCGTATTATAACATATTATATAAGTTATGAATCTTATCCTCTAATTGACCTGGAAAAAGACTGTCGATGTAATTCAAAGACAACTCTTCGGTAAAAATGATCATTAGTTAAATGTGATTTCCTAAAATGATAGGTTTATAATATGCATGGAGGATGCCCATAAATACAAGAAATAGGCTCCTTTGAGGGCACGCATGAAACTTATACCAATGTCCGCATATCTAATTGTCTTTCAACAAAATTTAGTAATAGCACACAAATAATATAAAAATGTAAAATTAACATTTTTAACCACAAATATTCAATCCATAAAAACTTTCTCAGCAAAACAAAAATCCATAAACCCAACCCACAAACTTCCGAACTTTAACCTACAAACCTCCTAACCCCAAACTTGCAAACCCACAAACCCGGTTTGGGGTTTATGGTTCTAACGTTATATGATTTTGGCACTTTATGGGTTTATAGCATATTGTATGTGGCTGCGAGATTTGTGGCTTTAGGAGATTGAGGTTTATGTGTATGGGTTTTTTGGATTTCGGGTTTGAAGGTTTGGAATTTGTAGGTTTGGTGTTCAGGGGTTTTAATTTTATAGGTTAATATCAGGCTAGAGATCAAAAGAAGGATTTAACCTCTAAATGTCCAGTTATTAAAGTGTCACTTGCGCATAATATATTGAGAAAAAGCTCTGAAAAAAATGATCCACTTCATTTATTAGTCAACAAAATAAACTGTTGATAGAATTTCAAATATCATCTTCTACTTCCTCAAAACAATTTAGTTTTCATTTGACTAATGAGAAAACCTAAAAACCCACGTTCGTATATAATTAATGAATGATAAACTGATATAAGAAGAAATAAATTTAAATGTAGTCAATACTTTATGTTCTACATATACTAAGGTATATTTTCTCAAAGTTTCAAAAAGTTAGGAAAATTAGTTCAAGAAAAACCCGTTTAAAGATTCAATTTCGTATGTTATCTAACGTAAATTGTTTTACTTAAATGCGTATAACTTTGTTAAAACATCAACTTTTGCTATCTGATAGGTTTCAAAACATGTTTACAATTACAAAGATTAACAAAATTAAATAAAAAATATTTCGATATTTAGGCCAAAAAACACAACAGTCCTACCTTAAATTCATTTTTGGTTCTGCCGCAAACAATCTTCCTTTTGAGTAAACGGAGGGAATCCGACCTATTTATGACTTTAATTTTGAGTTTTGATTTTCATTTCAACGCGGAAAAATGAGTATCTTCCAGGGACACTGTAGGTACTAGAGGGTTAAAATTATGGGTCTTAACGGCTACATCAGAGTAAATGTCTCTATTTTTTTAAATAAAGGGGTTTTCTTAAAGAAAGGAATTCGAGGGTGGAATTTTTTTTAAGAATAATTAATATCAGCAATATATACGTAAATCATGAAAAAATTTGATAATTCTGCAGAAAGTATGTTATAAACCCAAATCAAAGTCAGAGCCTTTATGAAGTAGTTTAAATGAATTTCAATCGACTAGGAAATATGATAAAAGCTTTGCTAAAGATTTGAAAATTTAGTGATATAAAAGTATATTCTATAAACCCTTATGTAGGGAAAGAAATTATTAATTATTAATTTAAATTGTTACTCATTCACTTCAATTGTCGAGTACCTATATTGGACAACGACTTTTAATACAATTTCGCTATAAAATCTTTATACAAACAGAAAAAATATATTAAAAATTTTAAATAATATTTTAAAGTCTAAGAAATGTTTACCTGTTAGATATACCTACAAAACTAATTTTTTTTGCTTAAAAAAAATTAAATGTAAAAGTTACAATTGGTTATTTTTTGATTAATTAATATGTATTAATATATTTATGACTAGAGAAATTAATATTTTTGCTGTGTAACATGAAGTTCAAGTGAACGGGTTAATTTTCATTTAATAGAATAGAAAAGTCAATTTTATTAAAAAGTGATAAATAATTTTTAAACCTCGCCTTTGTGAAAGTTTGAATGTAAATTATTATTAAGAGACGATGTTTCTTAAATAACAGCATCTGGCATACTTAAATTTTGTACTACTTATTTTTGAAATACGTCTTCTCTACTCGACTCACTAAGATACGTATTTTCAGCACGACACGCCGAGATATGTCTTTTCTACTTGACTCTCATAGATACGTCTTATCTATTCGACACTCCTAGATACATCTTTTCTACTCGACTCTCCCAGATACGTTTTTTCTCTGTGATTTTCCGAAATACGTCTTTATCAGTTGGACCCGTATTGTGTGTATGGAATTAAGTTTATTGATTAACTCAGCTAGGTTGCGGTGAAACTGGCTGAAATTTACAGATGCAACTTCTCTCATTATAGGAATCTGACGAATCTATTTTCAGCCGTATCCGATGAGTATATTTCCATATAGGACAGATTTTAAAGATATTGACAAATTGAATTTTAGCCATATCTTGAAAGAATATTATATATTTATTAAATTTTCCACGTTAAAATTTTAGATTTCGAAAAAATACAACATTATAGGATGTTACATTTTTTTTACGAAAACGTCATTTAAATCAAGTTTATCGAGAAAAATGGAAAGTAAATCGCAAAACAGGCATAAAAAGTCGATTTTTTTATCACACTTTAAATTTAATGGGTTATTCGCAAAAATATTCCACTGTAAAGTTTTGTTCCTTTTAATATGAAGTCAAACCCACAGGGATCAATATAAAAGGTGAGCGCAAATCGCGAGCGTCGAGTAGCCTGCAGGCTGCAGACCGCGGACCATGTGGCGAGCTAGTTTAAAAAAAGTTATTATTTAACACTTTTTAGTTCTTTTCGAATTAGTTCATTGTCAATTCTTGATTGGCCTATAATTCCTTATTTATCAATAAAAAAATATGTCAAAGTAATTTTAACATATAGCCAGTGCTATAATAATATATTCAGATAGCTGATATCGGTTTCATATTTACTAAGTTTATTGTTTTATTGCTTCAGAACATAATCAATATAAGTTCAATATTCCATTTCAACTTTTCTTTTATATAGCATAACTGGCATTACCTGCTGTTACCTAGGTAATTAAACAAAAAAATGTTATCAGTAACACTAAAACCAATAACACATGTACAATAGGGTGTAGTGAAAAATGTGTATTTTTGAATTAGTTTTTGTTATACCCTACAAAAGTTACCTTTTATCATAAAACTTACCCTCGTTAAAGTAAAAAAAAATAAAAAAAAATTACCCCCGCCCCAAGCAGAAAACAAAAAAAATTTTAAATTATTTAGGTTTGACGCCTATCTTGTTGAGTTTTACTACTGAAAAAAAATAAAAATATAACATTTTATAGGTAACAAGATATATAAACTTATTCATAATTTTATTTATTCTTTTACCAAGTCTTAACCTAAAAAAATTACTCATACGTTGTTAATTGATGATAAAAGCACACTTTACAAACTTTAAAGCTAATTTTTATGGCCATATAATGTTATTTAAAAAAAAATTACTACCAGATTAGTAGCATAGTACTGTTTATAGACTATAGCGCTTTAAAAAAAATGTCTAATTACTTTTGTAAAAGAAAGTATCAAAAATGAGAAAGGCAGTGATGCCACAATTTGATTATATAAATAAAAATTATCGAACATTTTTTTTTCATTATAATTGTAGTACAGATATATGTAGATGAAGATATTGATGAAAGAAAATTCAGATAATCCAATACTGATAGTATTGGTCCTATTCAAATTTATTTTCCCTCCCCCTTCATCTTTATCAATTAAGCTGGGGTTATAGCAAAATTAAAAACTTTTTGCTTCCTCCTAGAGGAAGTTTTGTAATAGTAAAAAAAAGTTTTCTTAAAAACAGGTTACAAACATGTTTTGGGCCATTTGGAATCAAAATACACTGTTTTTAAAGAATGTCCGTATGGATGGATGTGTGTAGGTGCTGTGTGTGTGTGAGCATGCGTGCGTGCGTGCGTGTGTGTGTGTATGTGTGTGTGTGTGTATCTGTGTGCGTGTGTGTATTTGTGTGTGTGTGTGTGTGTGTGTATATTATGTGTGTATGTATGTGTGTTTTTATGTATGTATCCCTCTATATCTCGACTAATCTACGGTTAAATTTAATGTTTGAGGGCTCATTCTTTTGTTTTTGGCGTACGAAGGGGTTTGACAAATAATATTTTTGATTTTTTTATGCTTTTTTATTGTTTTAGCGATTGTTCGATTTTAGGGTTTTAGTTTTTCAGATTTTTTATAGGTTAAAATTAATATAATCAATTCGTATAAAATGCATTTGTAATAGCTTAAAATTAGCTATCCTTTCCGACCCGAACTTTTTGACAACGTAATCCTCTTCATTTGTTATACACGAAAACGTCATTCTTTTTTAAACGGTTATATCTCGTAAATGTATCGTGGAAATTTATTGAAAAAATGTATGGTTATTAGTAACACCGAGATAAACATTCAGTAAAGCAATTTTTTATTTTTTCGATCGTTTTTTTAAATAATTTTGTTAGCTTATTTATTGACTATTACATGGTAATTATTTATTATTCAATGCTCATTTTTTTTTTGTTTTTTTATAAAGATTTGAAATAAAAATCCACTGTCAATTCATTGGCACTTAGCTTCCTCAAAATTTATAAATTGTTCCGATATGAAATTATTTGATCTAATTAATTAATTTTAAATTACTACAGTGCGTCTCATAACTATAGAAACACCAAAAAATTTTACATTTAAATCTGTGTATTATACCTTTTCTTAAAAAACCTGTAACTTTCGAAGCAAAAAACCAAGGATAATTTTAAAAATAGCAAATAAAAGGCAATTTTATTCTCTTTAAGACGTTACCAAAATATTGTGTCTACATTAACTTATGAAAAATTCACGGACGGTTTAAACAAAACTTGAATACTAGATAAAAAATTTACATTGATTTAAATGGGTCTAAAAATTTAAAGTGTTTCTATAGTTATGAAACAACGATAACTTCTTTAATGTTGATGCGAAAGAAATATTCTAGTAATGTTTTAAAGAGAATATATTTTCCATTCATTGGCTTTTTGCAAAATTATCCTCGGATTTTTGCTTCCAAAGTTACAGGTTCTTTAAAAAAAGGTATAATATACACATTTAAACGTGAAAATTTGTGGTGTTTCTATAGTTATGAGATGCACTGTATATCTCTTTCTAATTAACATGTCAAAAATGGTCTGTTTTTTTATCATTGATGGTTTGTCCAAAGATATTGCTTTCTCAAAGATAAGGCTTTTTCACAGAAATTTTTTTTTTGTGTTTGTTAACGTATAAACATGTTTTATACTTTGGAGAGTCCGAATACACTAGTAAATTTCTTAAAAAATGTCTGTATGTACGTGTGTGTGTTTTTTTTTAACGTCGCCATATTTGTGCTCTCATATGGTGCTAATCAACAACGGAGGTCTGCGGTGTGTTTGTAAATATAGCACATGCAATTTTTTACAGAGGTGCTAGTATCAATCGGTAGAGACTAGGAATCGAACCCGGATCACCGGCGTGGGAATCCGACACTCTAAACCACTGAGCCACGGTAGGCCCCAAAGCGTGTGTGTGTGTGTGTATGTATGTGTGTGTGTGTGTGTGTGTGTTAGTATGTATATAAGGTATAACTTTCCCAAACGTTGCCTAGATGTTTGCTATCAATACCCGGTGTGCGCTTGAAAGTTATAGCGAAAATGATCGAATAAATTTTTCAAAATTTAAGAAATTATCAAATTTCAATTTTTCAAATTTCTTTTAATGGAGGAATGGTTTTTGGGAAGCGATATTTTACACAATGAAGTATTTATTGGAAATGGGTGTTAAATAAATGATAATACACAATGTATATTTCAAATAAAATAACTTTCGTTTATTCAAACTCGCACAAGGAAGGAATAACATCAGTAATGTGCGACTGCTCTAGCTAGATGCTCTAGTACGACTAAAAACACTTGACAAAAGGGCATAAGAGAATATCGGGGCTGACTCATATAGTTCCCCACTCTTTTCTATATCTCCCATTTCAGTTTATGTCTTTGGCACATTTCTTAGTAAGTCCATTCGTTTTTGTACAAGCATGTAGTAGTGTATAACTACAGTTACACACATACGTATGCTAAAGCATAGCGATATTCCAACAGTATTCATAAAATCCTTCATTTTAGGACAGAGAACAGTTTCATATGGTCGATTTTCAGTTGTTATACTGTGTGACAGAATATTATTTTTCAACATTTATTAGTCGGAAACTATACGATAAAAATCAGTGAAATTTTTACTGAATACTTCTTTCATATATAGGTACAATCCTGTAAAGTTTTAGGTAATAAGACGGTTTGTTTTCTGAGAAGAAAATAAAATGTCAAAAAAATTACATCTCTAAACTTTATTGTTGTGCTTTTTCTTGTAGATATTAAGTATTATTTATGTGAGATTTACTATTTTACACTTCTCGCCAACTTTAATATATTATATTTTTAATATATTTTTTGTACGTAATATTTTTATACGCATTACTTATATTATACAGCTCATTATTACTAATCATGTTATGTAGTCTTAAATGAAGTATGAAACAATATTCTTAAGAAGAAAAAATTAAATGATGATTTCATAGCTAAATATGTGAATCAAAGGGTCCTAACTAAAAAAAAATTGATTTTTAATTGTAAAATAATGTAAAAATTCACATGAAATTTGAACATATTTTCTTACTTAATTTATTCTCTAAAGCAATTTTAATAAAAAAGCATATTATCCTTGAATCTATTAAACAAAGACATTTGTAGTTAGCAAACCCCAAACCTGTAAAAGTTACAATTGCTTTAAATCAGAATTCCGATAATTTTCTATGTAGATAAGTGAGTATTCAATTACGTTATTTTTTCATATTTTTCATTTGAGCAAAAGCATCATTTTTAATAGAGGTGTGTGGATAGTGAAGTACGTAGATAGTAGAGTGTGTGGATAAATGAATGCATGGATAGTGGTGTGCGTGATAGCACGGGCAGTGTGAACATATATAAGAAGAAAATAATTAATGTGTTTCTCTTCATACTCTCATACTCTCTCATATTATATTTTAGTATTATTCTCTCTCTCTCATATTCACTTTCGCACTTTGTTACTCTATCATTCACGCATGCTCTCACTCAATCATATACGCATATAACAAAACTTTGCATGCATATTTGCTATCCATGTCTAAGAGTGGCTTTAAAATTTCAGCGAAAATGGTTTACTCAATTTGATTTGGCGCACATTTTTCGAAATTTAAATATTTGAAAATTTCAATTTTTTGCAATTTTATTTATGAAGCAAAGTTTTTTAGGAAGTTTTTTACGAAGGCAAATTCTTTTCAAAATTACGGATTTATAGAATTCTTCAATTTGAGACACATAAAGATTCCAAATATACCGTTTTTCATTTGTTATACCGTGTCTTTAGTAATTTCTTTTAGCCTCTATAACTCGCAAATTAAAGAATGAAATTCAATGAAATTTTTATTGAATATTAGTCTTATATAGAACTATAATACTGATAATTTTCAAGTCGCAAGGATCATTGCTTCTTCAGAAAAAAAAGAATATTATAAAATGCATTTGTTGTCAAAGACATTTTAAAAATGTTTTATTTTTTCCCTTTCATAGTTACAGTGATAATATATTAAGTATATAGGTATATGCGCCCACTAACATTCATTTGACAACATTTTTCGACAATTTTCTAAAGTTAAACTAGAGTATATTGAAGAACGAAATGACATTTTCCAAAAGATTTATATTTTATACATGCCGCTCATCTGCTTTCGAATATACCCCGATTAAACCTGAACAAACCTTACATGTTTGTTACATATTTCTAAATGTTGCTTTAAAATTTCAACAAAAATGGTCGACTTATTTTCTGTTTGTAGACATTTTTCAAAATTTAAAAATTGAGGTTTTTTAAAAATTGTTTGATGAAGAAGTATTTTTTTATAAAGCGAATTAATTTCGCAATAAAGAACTTAAGGTAGTGGAACCAATCGTCGATCGCTTAGTGGGAGCTCGTGATTAATTGATCGAAATAATATATCTATTTTGAGAAATACAATCCAAAATTATTTTTAACAATAAATTCAATATTTAAATTAAGTGTATCAAAAGTAAATTCAAACATTATATAACTTATTTATTTAAAATTTAAGTTTTAATCAAAAACCATAGTGGAACCAATTTTCGATCACGGTTCAGTGGCCGAGAGTAGTTTTCGATCAGCTCGAAACCCAATTGTCGATCAACGGATTTCAATAGATTAAATAATCAAGATAAGAATGTATAGGATTGTAGGAAGGTGTTGTTATTTAATAAAATATGAGCATTTATTATAAACTTTTGATTGTACATATATAACTTGAACATTTTTTAATTTAAATTATTTCTTTAACTCTCATTATTAACTAATAAAGCTAAATATCGAACACATAGAAGGTAAAACAATACTCCTTATAATTAATTGAACTAGAACAATAACCTTTTGTCTATATAATAATACTTTAGAGTTCGCAATTAATCGAATATAAACAATAAGTTAATAAATAGTAAATTAATAAATATTAATTAAATATTACTTTTCAGTCGGTTCTACTTTAATTTTCTTTGGAGGTTTGAGACTATCAAGTTGAATTTTTAAATTTTTTTCTTTAAAAACAAAATTTTGCATAATTTTTGATAATTCATCCTTTAATGATAAGTCATCTGTAATTTCATTGTCCAGATCGTCAATTTTTTTTTCAAAAGTAATTGTTTTTCTTCTACGTGTTCGCTTTTTAATTCAACTTTAAATAGTCTTAACTTTGCCCTATTACGCTGAATTTTCAAGTCTAGTTCCTGAAGTCGTGTCTGTGTGTCAATTTTTTCAAGTTTAATTTTCTTCAAACTTTCTTGACATTCTTTTTTTGCTTCTATATTTTCTAACTTTTTTCTTTTCATATCAGCCTTTTTCTTTTCTTCTTCTTCTTTTTGCTTAGCTTTAGATTCATACCACGCTCTCCATTCAGGTCCAGTTGCAACGAAGGGAAGCTTTTCTTTAGGTTTCCTTTTGCCATTCTGTTTTCCATCTTTATTTGATTCTGGGTAATATAGATACTGTTTGAAAGGAGACTCTACTGCAGAATCTGTAATTGAAAAATTAGAATATTATTTTCATTTTAAAACTTAAAAAATAAATTTCTGCCATAATGAAATACGTACTCTTGAAGTCAGTATTTGAATAGACTTTACTATTATTGAGACACGAGTCATTAGGAACTGTTGACTGCTTAGGTGAATTTGATGATTCTGAAAAATGTATGTTTGTAAATTACTGAAGTAATATGTAGTTAACAATTTAAAAAAAAGGTTCCTTACCATAAATATTAGGTGATACATTTTCCATATTTTCTGAACAGTTTTCATTATGAATATTTGTACATTTAGAAAGAATAGCTTCTTTATCTAAGCCTTCGGGTGTAACTATAATACTAGCATATTTAAAAGTAGACTGACTTACTATACGTAAATCAAGAGGAGTTTCAAAATTATCCTGTTAAAATTATATTGTACTTAGTACATATCAAGTTTAATGTTCATATCAAGGTTATTTAGTTTAAAATTTTTGTTTTAAGTCATATTTTAAAAATTCAATTTTTATGAAGTATACCTTTTTATCAATGGAACTGACACTATCATTCTTCATAAAATCCTTAGAGCTAACATTATTAATACTACAATCCTCAGTCGTTATATTTTGATCATATACTGGTTCTACAAATCCACTGTCATTTGGAGTTGATTCTATCAAAACAATAGAAGTATGTTGATCCTTGATGCTTTCATCAATACGTGTGTCATCACTATGATTTAAATAGCTGGAAGAATCTATTTTATCTAAAATTAAACTTTTAATGTGTAAATTGCTGAGCGAAGAATCATCAGAAACAACATGAACTATATCCATATTATCGATGGTCTCGTCATCCAAAAGCATACTCATGTTATGCAACTCATCGATAGAAATGTTATTTGATGTAATTTTTTCATCGTTACTGATTCCATCCATAGCACTTTCATCAAAATATATTTCAGCAAATCTAACTTCTTCTTGACTTACATTATTGATATTCTTAGCACTTGATAAGTCACTGTTCTCCGTAGTATCATAATCAGTAAACATTTCACTCTGAATATTATTATTTTCAATAACTTGAGTCGTAGAACTAAAATTTTCATCTTGATTTTGGCTTTGGCTATTGGTTTTATTTTTGCATTTATACCAAAGATCATATAAAGCTTTATATTCTAATGGACCAATCCATTTATCGGAGTTGTTTGAAGCCTCTTTGAATGCTTGTAAAATGTCAGGAGCAATATTTGATTCGAAAAAATAAGAACCATCTTGAGGAGCAGTACTGTTACGTGATCGGCCGGACACCTCGGAAGTCTGATTGACACTTGATTCGGAAGTTGATATGAGTCGATTATAATTTATTCCATCAGCTGAAAATGGGGACAATCCACATCGTCTGAACCCATTTTCGAAGATCTTCTTAATATCCACTGATTTAAGAGCACTATTAAGTACACCCGCAAAGAAAACTTTAGTCAAAGCTTGACCATCATTTTCCAATCTCCAAGACCGAACAGAATCTTTGTAAGCAGCTTTGAGTGGGCGAAAAAGTGCAACATCCATAGGCTGCATAACGTGAGTAGGATTTGGATAGAGACAAATCAATTCTATATTATGATCAGCACAAAACCTACTAAGTTCCAAGTTTATGTGCGAGCTGTGTCCATCAACATACAGTATAATTGGAAATGGAATGCCATTTTGTACACACCATGGGTATAAATAATTCACTATGTACATATAAAATGTTTCAGTCGTCATCCATCCAGTGCAACTTTTGCCAATAACAAATTCATCAGGAAAATTCTGTGCAACTTGTGATGAAATCCTCTCATTATTGTAAACAATCATGGTTGGAATCAGCTGTCCAGCCGCATTTCCACCAATGAGAGCTGTATAGTACTCCTTATCGCTGCCCACAATAATGTAGGGTGCTTTTTCACCTCTGCGCACTAAAACTTTATCACTCTTGGGGCTTAAACAGAAAGCTGATTCGTCAAGATTAAAAACACACTCTGGCTTTACGTTAAGTAAATCCTTAGATTTAAGATAATCTTCCACTTCAGCAAACCATGCTCGTATAGCTTGCTCTGTAACATTGGCTCTGCGCTTGGTTAAATTTTGGCACATCCTCACTGACAGTTCAGAGTTTCTTTTCAGAAATGATTTGTACCACTTTTTGGACGGACGACCATTCTTGAAAGGTGTAGTTTTATTTTGCTTTTTCACTAAACTTTCAACGCAGTCTAACAGTTGCTCTCTTGTCACAGGGAATCCACATTTACCCATATGCAAAATCCAGTTAACTAATTCTTTTTCCTCTTCTTGACTAAAAACACTACTTGGACCAGGTCGTACACTGACAGGGTAAACTCCTGTTACCCTGGACTGCAAGGTTGCATAGGGCACATTAAAACTCTTACTGGCTCCTCTTATTGTCTGGCCTTTTCTAACCTCTAAAAGGGCTTTCTCCAAGTCCGCTGCAGAATAAGGCGGTTTATCCTTAGCTCCCTTTCTCTGAGAACAAAAAACAGATTATAACGATAGTAAAAAAATACTAAATATTAATTTATAAATAATAAATCAATTGATTCGGATTAATAACTTTATACATTATCGACAATAGGTTACGTCCCTGAATCGAGAACCAGTAGACGGTCACTTAAATAATAACATTAAAATACAATAAATTACTTCTTACCTTTTTTGATTTATTCATGCTGGTCGAGAAAGTATGTATCGTACTTTTTTGAATGCAAAAAACTATGAAATCCGTCGAAAGTCAGACCTCGCGCAATGTCTCTTCGTTACCCTACACCAGAAGAACAGCGCAAAAGATCGTGCTGCACACGATCGACTAATTTCTATATTTTTTTTCTTACGATCTATAAGCCTGATTATTTAAAAAATTTTTGATAATTATTTATGGATACTTTATTTGTATATAGCAATACAATTCTTTATGAAAATATTAATAATTATTATTGAAAAATGGTTTATTTTGTCAAAATGATCGAGAATTGGGTTATGATCGAGGACCGGTTCCACTACCTTATAGAATCCTTCAATTTGATACCGAAATAAATTCCAAATATACCGTTTTTCATTTGTTATATAGTGTGTTTAGTAATTTTTTTATCCTCTATAACTCGGAAATTAAATTATGAAATCCAATGAAATTTTTACTGAAATTAAAAATATCTCTTTGAGAAAGCAGAGTGCCAAATCAGTTGGCAGCGTTTTTTCCGATTTATTGCGTTACACTACTATTTCGATTATATAGTCTTACAAATCAAGCATAATAACTACACATACAAATACATAAATATGCATTTAGACATGTGTACAATACATAAGTGCCGTCTACTTTAATTTTATATCTTCAATCCCCCTCTCTCCTCCTTATTTCCCCTCTTTTTCTAATTGTACACTTTTCCGATTTATTGCGTTATTTAAATGAAGCATAATTAATACACATACAAACACTCTTGTTTCAAAGATATTAATAGTTTAAGTCCATGCACATACGCTACTTTAACAATATACTATTGAGATTTGTTTTTATTTTATTATTCGAGACTACCGTTGTTTTTAAAATAGTATGAATGCATAATATATGTAAATGAAATATAAGGAATAATGAAAGAATATACAATCAAAAACACATTTTTTATATTTAAATAATATATTTCTTTATTTAAACTAGGATTTGTATAATAATATACAAGTCTTGTACAGGAAATAACCCTGGTAGAAAATTATCTAGTTTTATCGAGGCCCTCGATTATTTCCTTGGCAAACTAGATAGATCTACATAGTTCTAGATTAATTTTCTACCAGGGAAGAGAAGTTTAAATTATAAAATAAAAATAATGTTATATTTTATTATAATTTATATTTTTAAATAATAAATAATATTTTTCAACATATTCAACTTTGTTAAGAAGTAATTTCAAGCAAAAATAAAATTAAGATATCAGTTCTCGTCGGACTTTCATTGAGTGTAGACGTGTATATTTACGCTCCGTATTAACCGACGCGAAGTGATATAGTTAGTAAACATTTCGGGCTTTAGCCCGTACGCTAAGCCGCTCCGTCGCGAGTACAATTAAATAAGCAACATGGCTTACAATATTGGAAGTCAACAGTCGAAGAATGAAATTCCGACTTTTGTGCCAAGAAGTTCTTCAAATCCTAGTTATGCAGCTGTCACTCAAAATGAAATTTGTCCAAAAAGAGATCAAGGCCTTATTCTTGAATGCGTCGAGGGACTCAACCAAACCGACTATACGTGTTCTGTAGGGGACTTAGTTAAACCAATGAATGTTATTTCGTGTTCTAGAATAAGCAATAACAGAATCTGCATATACCTTACAAGTAAGGAATTGGTAAATGATATTACTAATAAATACGAATTTCTGCAAATAGGTGAGCATAAAGTATCCATAAGACCGTTAGAATCCAAAAACAAAAGAGACATATTAGAACAATTAGACATAAAACGCATGTCACAATTTGCAACATTAAAAGCAACAATCGCTAAAGAAGGCTACAGCCATGTTACCAGTTTTAGAAGACAGGTATTTATAAAACCTGAAGATTTTAAAAAGATACCAGCTGTTTTCAAAATTTACTATGAGGAAAAAAACTATTTTATCTATGCTAGCACTGATTCTCTGAAGTGTTTTTTGTGTAAAATCGAAGGCCATGTAGCCAAAAACTGTACAACTATAAAAGAACAAACTACAAACACGATCACTACACAGTCGCAAGTCTCACCTAAGAGCCTGTTCGTAGAAATTCCAAATCCGATTTATGGTCTCTTAAACACACAAGACAATAACATAAATATAACAGCAAATTCAACAAAAGTAATAAGCAGTCAGATTGACACATCACAGCCTGTATTTAAACGCTCCCATTCACAGATTAGCTCATCAGCATCGCAAGCTTCAATCGTTACCCAAGCACCGATCGAATTTAAATGCCCACAAAAAAAAAGAAATCAAAATAGTAAAAAAGAAAAAGCATGATTCAAGCATAGAAAAAAAATCCCTTGATGAATTATTAAGCCCAATAAAAGAAACTTTAGAAGAACCTAACAAGTTATTAAATTATGTACAATTTAAAAGCTTACTAGAAAATCTGGCTGGATCAACAAATCTCACGTATACTGTTTCTCAATACACTTCTGACACGCAAGCACTTATAACCTTAATGAAAGATGATTTATACCCTCTTCTTACTAGTCGTAGTATTAAACATCGTTTCACTAGAATTACAAATAAGCTGTCTAGTCCTAATGAACCTGCACTCGAAAAACCAGTAGACTCCACAGATGAAGATTCATCAACACAAGAAGAACTCTAATAAATAAATCAAATAAATAAACAAATATGGAAAATAATCTTACCAAAGACATTATTCAGTGGAATATAAATGGCTTAAATACCCACTTTGAATTTCTTAAAAAATTAATTTACGATCATAATCCTACAGTTATTTGCATTCAGGAAACAAATTTTAAGAGTTATGCTAGCACCAAACTATATAATTACAATTTACACTTTAAAAATAGAAGTACTTGTTTAGCAGCCAGCGGCGGAGTCGCCATTTACATAAAAGAAGATACCGAATTCAGTAAAATTAACATTACGACTGAATTAGAAGCTATCGCAATATCTGTCAAATTACCTACAAAAAGCTTTTGTATTTGCAACCTTTATCTTCCAAATAGTAACCCAATCACCAAAGGAGAAATAGAAAATCTAATATCACAGTTACCTCAGCCTTTTTTACTTGTCGGAGACTTCAATAGCCACCATACTCTTTGGGGCTCAACTAAAATCGATGCCCGTGGTAAAATTATAGAAAAAGTTATTAATGATCATAGCTTAACACTTCTTAATTCCAATAAATTCACACATTTCAACCATTCTACCGGCACTTTTAGCTCAATAGATTTGTCTCTATGCTCTCCAAAATTAGCAGAATTATTCAAATGGGATACTTTATCTGATCTATACGATAGTGATCATTACCCGATTGCTGTCTCTTTAGAAGCAAATGATACTGTAGAGGAAATTTTCACACCTAGGTGGAAATTCAACAAAGCTAACTGGACAGAGTACCAAAAATACATAGTAAACAATATTTCTTCGCTCGACATCCCCAGTTGCTACACAAATGAGGAAGTAAATAACAAAATTGAAAAATTTGGAAATCTAATATTAGATGCAGCAGCTCACAGCATCCCAAAGACTACAGGAAAATTCGGAAAGAAAAATCTTCCATGGTGGAATAATGATTGCGAATCAGCCATCAAACAAGCTAAGCATGCCTTAAATGTATACAAACGACATAAAACCTTAGACAATCAAATAAAATATAAAACGAAAAAAGCGATAGCTCGACGAACAATTAAATTTAGTAAAAAAAACTCATGGCAGGAATACATATCAAACCTAAAAAATGGCACCCCAGATAAAGAAGTATGGAATAAAATTCGCTCTATTGACAACAACAAAAAATTCAATAAAATCCCACATATGCTCAAATCGTCAGACACATATACCTCAAACTTTTCGGAAACAGCCAACCTGTTAGCTCAGAGTTTTGCAAATAATTCAAGTAATGATAATTATGATAAAAACTTTTTAAAGATTAAAACAGAAGCGGAAACGCAGCAAATTAACTTCGACGAAATTGAATCAAATGAAAGTTCAAATATTATTAATAAAGAATTAGTATTCTCAGAACTACAGAACACCCTCCGCTCCTGTAAAAACACCAGTGCTGGGACAGACAATATTCCAAACATCTTTTTAAAAAACCTTCCTACACCTGGACTAGAATACCTTTTAAATATTTTTAATAGTATATGGCAACGAAATATTTTCCCAAACAAATGGAGGGAAGCAATAGTAGTACCAGTGCTAAAACCAGGTAAAAACCCTTGTATGAAAGAAAGCTATAGACCAATAGCGTTAACCTCCTGTATGTGCAAGCTCATGGAAAAAATGGTCAATAATAGACTTAGGTGGTATCTAGATTCTAAAAATATACTCTCCCCCCACCAACATGGATTCAGAAAATTACATTCAACTATGGATAGTATTGTTACCATAGATACAGCTGTCTGCGATGCTTTCATAAATAATCAACATCTTGCTCTTGTAGCATTAGACATAGAAAAAGCATATGATATGCTTTGGAAATATAGGATCATCAAAATACTTGAAAAACATCAAATAAATGGAAATATGATCAACTTCGCCTCTAACTACTTAAAAAACAGATGTATCCGAGTAAGAGTGAACGGGCAGTACTCAGAATTATTTGAAACTCAAAATGGCGTCCCGCAAGGAGGGATAGTAAGTGTCACCTTTTTCTTATTAGCCATAAACGACATCACTCATTGTCTGCCACCTCCGATCAAATGCACAATTTACGCTGATGACGCATCGCTTATGGTTGCTGGAAAAAACATCAACTCCACTAAACAAATACTACAAAATGCGCTAAATGCTCTACAAACTTATGCAAATAACAATGGGTTCAAATTTTCCAAAACTAAAACCACAGTCACTGTATTTACAAAAACAAACAAAAACAAAGTTGAAATAGAATTATTTTTACATAACCAAAGGTTATCTGTTTTAAAAGTAGTTAAAATTCTTGGTATAATTTTTGACGAAAACCTAACATGGAAAACACACCTAAAAAATCTGAAAGACAACTGTAGTAGAAGATTAAACATACTAAAAATGTTAGCTTCAAAAAAGTGAGGAGCGGAACAAGCTATAATCATAAAAACTTATCAGGCTTTAATTCAATCAAAATTAGACTACGGTTCAATTGTGTACAATTCTGCTAAACCGAAACTCTTACAAATATTATCGCCTATACAAAATACTGCTGCTAGATTGGCTACCGGTGCTTTCCGCACCAGCCCCGTCGAAAGCACTATATGCGAAGCAAACCTTATCCCGCTTCAATATAGAAGAAAAATACTATGTCTAAACTATGCAATATCCGCCTCGGCCACACCTCCAAACATAATTCACAATTTAATTCAATCAAATCACTTTGAAATTCTCTATCATAAGAAAAATAATTACCCTAAACCTCTAAATGTTAGAATTAAAAACTATTCACATCTACTAAAGATGTCAATCCCGCAGATGCTGAGACGTCAATCTTCTGAATTCCCACAATGGACTAGAAATACTCCAAATATATTAAAATTAGATATTAGAAAATCAAATCTTGACCAAAATGAAATAAAAAGAATTTTCCAAACTAAAATTAGTTTTTATAAAAATTACGATCATATATACACAGATGCTTCAAAATCTAAACGAGGAACAGGATGTGCCATAATTCTTCCAAATAAAAATATTACATATAAACTTCCAGACGAACTATCAATTTTTAATAGTGAAGCCTATGCGATTCTACAAGCGCTCAAATTTATTAAGGACGCAAATATTATCAAAGCAATTATTTTCTCAGACTCAAATAGCGTTATATCAGCCATAGAAAACTGCTCTCAAAACAATTTTTTCATACAAAACATATTAGCACTGTACAATGAGATCAAACTTGCAAATGACTCATCCGAAATTGTTTTCGGCTGGGTACCATCTCATGTGGGCATTGAATTAAATGAAAAAGCTGACCTTCTAGCAAAAAAGGTAGCAGAAAATCATGAAAACTCTATACCTTTATTTGAATTACCACCATCTAACTTCAAAGAAGTACAAAAAAGTTTCAAAACTGCAATATACAACACTTGGAACGAAAATTGGTTACATCTAAAACCACAAAAACTTCATAAAATAAGAAAAAATGTTTATGAAATAAGTCCTTCGTCAAATTTCCCTAGACTGGAACAAGTGATCTTAAACAGGCTAAGAATCGGTCACACAAATTTTAGTCACATACATATGATAACAAAAGAAAACCCAAATTCCTGTGATTACTGTGGCAGTATACTGACAGTGCAGCATGTACTTATCGACTGTTCATCACTTC
Organism: Gastracanthus pulcherrimus; assembly: GCA_949152435.1. NCBI lineage: Eukaryota > Metazoa > Arthropoda > Insecta > Hymenoptera > Pteromalidae > Gastracanthus > Gastracanthus pulcherrimus. The sequence continues at coordinate 171,848,176 of OX424572.1, read as the reverse complement.
AAGAATCAAGAATAAAACATCATATATCTGAAGATCTAAACAAATGCCTTAACAATCAAATTTCATGTATAAATACTTTAGCCTTTCTGAAAGAAATTGACTTTTTACACCGTATTTAAATTTAAAACAAAATGTATTCCATAAAAACAACAAATAATGTTATTTTAAGTATCATATCGAAACAGTGAACTTCAAATTATTGTATTGTCAGAATAAAAATATGTAAGGATTTATTATGCATCAAACCTTGTAATAATCTGTAATGTCGCTAATGACCCTAAAGAGGTTGATGCGACTATAAATAAACAAACAAAAAAAATTAAGATATTTTTTAACAATAATATTGCTATTTACTAATTTTATTCGTTATCAAAATCATTCTGATCAGAAGTTTTTGGCAACTGTAAGATTTTGTTGAAATAGTCAATATGTTCAACTGTCACGTATTTGACTATTATATTGAAGTCAGGAAATTTTGCTGATCTTATTTGTACCTTACCAGAACTGTAAGCTGGAAGTATTGGTCTATTTAATGATGTTCTAATTTTTCTCATATGGAAATTAATGGAAGACATGACCATCAATGTCATTATAATCTAGTATAATGCCTGGTGCATTCTCATTGTATTCCAGCTGATAAAATTTACTAATATGAAATCTCACTTTTTCGTTGGCAGATTTTTTGCTTGTCTCGTATAAAACACTTGAACTTTTGTATATGTTAGGCCACCAATTTTTAAAATCAATTATTTCTGAAGCATTTACGTGCTTTACTATGAATTTTCCTAACTTTCCACTTTTTATTATCAGACTTGTGATTTCTTCGATGCTATAGATCCTATCATGTTTACTGATTTTCTTACTCATAATGCCAAAATCTCTGGCACATGGTAAAAAACTGTGGCCTCGAATGGGACAGTATTGAGTAATCTTATTAAATCTACCTGTATTGGTTAAAAATATGAGGTACCTTCAAACTGTTTGATTCTTATTCAGCCCAGCACAATTATCAGAATATATTTTTACCTCCGAAATATTTTCAGCTACATTTTAAAAGTAATCTTTCAAAAACGAGCAAACTTCGTCGGGACACTTTTTACCATCGCCTTCATAATAAATATACACAGTGCTACTATTCGTCTTTATATTTGTTACACAAAATATATTAATAGTCAATTTCCTTAAATAGTATAACTCTTGTACAGGAATCTTTGGTAATGAAATATTTTTCATATAGTCAAATGATACTGATAAAACATTACTCTCGTGTTCAGAATCCACTGATACTTCATTTTGTATAGCGTTATAAAATTTTTTACTTTTACGTTTGTGAACTAATAACTCTGCAACAGCTTTCTTTCTAGTCATATCATTAATATGCGCAGATTTTATTTTCACATTCAACTCTTCACAAGTACAAGAAGTATCAACTTGTGGCCTTCCAAATTTGTTATTGTCCGGATGGTTATTAATGTATAGTTCGAACATTCTTTTGATGGTCAAATCCGCACTAAGATAATACACCTTTCTTCCAGAATAATGTGATTCTTTTGAAGGAAACGAGTTTATGTGATTGTTCAAAAGTGCTATGATATGACTAGGAACACTGTAGGATATATGTTTTCCTCGAAGATCTTCAGATACTTTTCCTTCTTGCTTTAATTGTCTTACATTATGAACATCTATCAGACCTTTGAAAAATAAATCTTGCTCATCTTTTGATTTTCAGCTATTAAAGTTTTCGAGGATTTCCTTACAATTGGATTCACCCAAAGTATTTAAACATTTCCTTTGACAACTGCAAAAATAGAAAACAATAGATTCATAGTTTTTGTTTTTCTAATTTATAGGTTATGTTAATGTCGGAGAAAAAGATTATATAAACAAAATACTATTATGTAAATAAAATTTACGTGCAAGAAGTCGCTGGTTCTTTCTTTTCGATAAAGTTACCAGCATAATTGGTATAAGAGAGTCCTGCAAATTTTGATTTTTTTATTATATTACGATTATGCATGTCATCGTTTCGAACTCCACTTTTTCTTTTGTTAGTTTCACTACTTTGTCTCATAGTTTTACAATATTTTATTTGCTTGTGTATAATCGCAAGTATTATATTAATCAAGAATCAATAACAGCATCAGATAAAATCCGTTGAAATTTATAGAAATCACGAAGACTAGATAGACGTTAACTAAAGACACAGACTCAGGCAGACACTAAAACAAAGTAAAGGCTATGAAGACTGTGTGTATCTACAGTGCCATTTTGCCTTTAGCTGTTTTGAATTGTACTAAAATTATCATTTGTATAATTTTAACTGAATTTTTTAGAAGTATAAAAGTTGTATATTGTTAAAATAGCGTGAACCGTGGATATATATTGTTAAAACAGCGTAAGTGATACTCTTACGCTGTTTTAACAATATACGATATTTTGTATACTGAAATAAACTATGCTAGGGTGACCAGATCTTTTTCTGCAAAGGATATATCATAACTGAACGTATAAAGATTGTAAATCAGTCATCTCAAAATCGACAAAAATGACACATACACTATTTTAACAATATACTATTCATATGTGTATATATATATATATATATACACCATGTGTTCCCCACCAAACCGTTGGTAGGCAAAAGTATAGGTTGAAAAAATTTACCCGCGAAAAATCATAGTGAAAAAATTTGGAGACCCCTTTCGTATTTTACAACCCATAATGAAGGGAAGATAATCCATGGAGGAAAGATCGGGGCTGAGGCGTCGGTCAAGAGAAACAACCTCTCCATCGATGTAAAAAATAATTTACTAAAATTTTGTATAAACAAGTAAATACAAAAAATGGTAGAAACCATTTTAATGTACAAAAAATGCAGATTAAAATCAAATTTGAATGACGAAAATCGGATAAGTTTTACTGAATGATTTTACAATACTAAAATAGTCAGATATTACGTGGATCACTTTTTGATAAGGCAAATGTTATCCGATTTTTATCATTCGAAATTCGTTGGCATCGGACATTTTTGCATAAACGGATTTATTTATTAATAATAAACAATATTTTTTAATTATTTAAGTTATTCCATAAATGAAGAGACATTTTTTGTGACAACCGGCGTGCTGGCTCTCGGATGATGGCGTCGAACATAATCCTTTTTATGACACCACCCTGCAGGCTCATTGTTGGAAATTCGCTTTGGTCGGGACACATACACAAAAACACGCACGTACATACAGACATTTTTTAAGACTAGTGTATTCAAAGCTTTCTCTTTGTTTTTACCGTTTTTAATAGTTTCCGATCAAATGCTGCCGATTTACTCCAGTATTCGTAGATGACTATAAATCAATTTTTTCTTACAAAAAGATTTTTTTACCTTCAAAAGAAAAAGATAAAAAATTTTACAGAATATTCTTCTTGATATTCCAAATCATCTCAATTTTTTTCAAAAATTCTCCATCTTATATTTTACGGATACAATCGTTTGAAAAGAAATGACGATTTCGTGAGTAACAAAACAAGGGAAATAGCTTATTCAGTATATCAGGTAGGAATAGATAGGTAATTTTACGATCTTTCAAATGCATTATGATTCAATCGATGATATTATTTCTAAGGTATCAAAGAAGCCGAAAATGTGAAACTGAAAAATCGAAAAACGGCTAGAAAAACAAAAACGCATCGAAAAATAAACAAATAATATTTTTGAGCCGCCTTCATTAAGGGGAGGGTAGGGTTTTCATGCTAAAAAAACAGTTTTTTTGCGAATTTTTTTTAGAGAACTAGGTTGACCAAATTTATTCAAACCTTTTGTACACTTTTAAGCATCATTTCAACAACATTCTCATTTTTTCATGCAATTATGTCGGCAAATAAGCCGGTGACGGAGCATTTCCCAAAACGCCTTTTGAAAAAGATGATTTGCGGTGATCACTGTATCTCGGCCAAAATTACCTGTAACCAAAATTTCGGTAAAATTTAATTAAAACATCACTAAATCCTCCCCCCAACGGTTTCCAAATGTATTTTTTTTTTCATTTTTATACGTTTTATAGCAGTTTGAATCAAAAGTTGCGATTTTTAACTAAAATTTTCGTCATTTTAGGGGTGAAAAACACCCTTAATGTACAAAAAAAATTTCATACGAACCGTTGGGGGAGGTTTATTATACCTAGAAACTGTATACCAAATTTGGTGTAAATCGGTTAAACGGTTCTGAAATGATAATGATCACGGACTTTGAAAAAGTGGTTTCGATAAAAACGCGTTTAAAGTTTTTAAGTATGAAAAAGTTAAGAAAAAATCTTTTTTTTTAACTTACAACGAGTCATCGATTCCAGCTCCATAAAGGACATTTCCTGCTGCAACATTGTTATCCTCAGCTTCTTTTTTTTTTGCAATCTACGCAAAATCCTGGCCTCTTTAGTCTGCTGTTCAGCTTGAAACTCTGCCTTATTTATCCGACAGTTATCTTCCAATCTTGCATAATCGTGCGCGCTTTGTCCAACGCTGATACCCATATCGGACAAAAAGGTAAGTAAAGCACCTGCGCCTTCATTGAACGTACTTGCAGCTATATACGATGCCAGTTCTACGAGTTGTTTGCTACCAGGTAACTTTTTCGGTACAACTTTCCAAATCAACTGGTTAAGACTCTCATTGGCGTTTTGGGTAAAACCTCCGACACATCTTTCTAAGAGTTCGTCCTTGCTCAACTCTTCGTAGATTGGTTTTAGAGCTTCAATAACGTCTTGTGGAAGTGGAGAGTATGCATGCTTAAAGTTTTCTACCCCCGTTGTGGCCAAAGCTTTTTTATAAAGACACCACGAAGTCTCGCTGCTCAGACACTTTTCATGATGAGGATTTTCGTCTGTCGACTGCTGATGGTAGTAGGTAGCCCAGATGGCATCTTTCATTTTTTGCACCGAATCGCAATTGTGTCTTATAGCTGCTCCATAGTATCTACTTAAATTGTCGATCATTTTTCCGGTGAGTTTTCCCTTACCGCCAAGGACTTTACTCCTACGATTTTACCAGCGTTTTTTCCTATTTTTACGACTGTTTCTTCAACAGTATTTTTAACAAGGTCACGCAAACGTTTCCCCATTCTTTTTTGCACGTGTCCGATGCACTCCTTTTTATTAATAACAAAATCTTTACCATATGGCTGTGCTTTGACTAAATTACCGAACATCTTACTATCTCCGTCTCCAACATAATTACCAATCTTTGCCTTATACTTCTCTTCAGAGCGACTGAACATGTCTATTACTGCTCCCACTTCCATATTTCCTGATGGACCCGCGTGGTTGGCTTGGCATTCACCGTTATTTACATGCTCTTCATGTCATTCTTCAAACTCAGCCGTATTTAACTTTTTTTCCCATAATTTGCACTGTTGACAATATAAACTGCTAGTTTGAATATCAATTACCTTGCCAGTCCAGTAGCCTATCAACGAAGTTACACCATATAAAGAGCTGAAACCTTGCTTCTGCCAGGTCCCATCTCCCGAAATGGTCAAAACATCAGATTCTGAATTTTCCGTTATTTTTATTTCTTCTTGTGCAGCGGAAAGGAGAAACTTTTCAGCAGTAGTTTGTACAGAAGTTGCGATCATGGATATATTACTTAAGTAAGATGTTTTGGATAAAAAGTGACTTGAAATGTCCATTAAGCCGCAGAATTTATTACACCCTGCTAGGCCTAAACCTAATCCACGCATTGTAAAGGCAAATCTAGTGTTAATCTCGTAGCAGTGACCAATTTTTTCACTCGACGGTATGTAGCGTGGATTGCAATTGGAGCATTTCACTTGCATCTCAAAACCAAGACCTTCTTTTTTACAACATTGAAACACAACTTTTCCATCGCATTCAGCACACTTAACTACACTTGAAATTGAAGAAAATACTTGTAAAAAATCAATAATTCTGAAATGTTTTTCAGTATCTTCTGCTACACTGTCACTCGTATTCAAGTTAATTTTTTTAGATGACGCGCTCTTAGTCGTAACTGTATCGTCGAATTTGTCCATTGGGTTAGGCCTTTTTCTCAGTCTACTCAAATAAATTCTTGAGCTACTCCGCTCCTCTCGTGAAGTTTTTGAATTTCTCGGCATTTTATAATTAAAGAAACAATTTCACGAGCACTATTATAAAGTCACTGCGTGGCACGCGATCGAACAAAGATTCAACGGTCAACTGACGCTTCTCTTTCTTTTCGAAATATAAACACGTATATAGCATGTATATAAGGCTTCAACTGCTTCTCCTTACTAAATACGACCTTTTCAAAACATGAAATCGGAACAGAATGATCACAGAGAGAATAAACTGTATACCTGCTCTTCAGCTGCGCGCTTCGTTTTCGAGCGCCTGCAGCTGCTGCGATTACACTTCGAGGATAGGGAACTAAAAGGTCTATAACTTCTAGAGTTTTGCTCCGATCGATTTGAAATTTTGGGACAACATTTTTAAGATGTTATACTACAAGAAAAAGCAAAAAAAAAGAAATCTATTTCTCGAAAGTGCAAAACCCTACCCTGGCCTTAAGATGGGTCTACCCCGATTTTTGCAAAATCATTAAACAGCAAGAATTTTATTTCAAAATTTGAATGTTATTTATAACCAAAAAAGAGGAATATATACCAATTTTGAGCAATGTGTACTTTCCAAACCCAATTAATTGAACAAAGTGCACTTTTTTGCAGTCAAAATAAAGGTTAATTAAAAAAGTTCCTTCAGTATTTAAGTTTGACAATATCAACCTAATAAATTATCACTAACTTTAGAACCCGTAGCAAACAAAAGTTAGTCGTCAAAAATTTGTATGTACGCAGTTCTTGAAAAAAATTCTAACTTCTTTAAATAGTCCTTATAGGAATATTTGCCATGAGTTATAGCTACATTCATCGACTCTAAATGCGCGAGCAACTTTTTGAAGTTTCAAAAATAAGTTTCGAGAAAAAGGCATATAAAATTCAGCTCTACATAAGAAGCAATGTTAATTATTTTCTTTGAATGTATATAACTTTATTGATTATGAAACTTTTTTATTCTATCAGGTCCCAAAATGTTCTTATAAATGTAGAGCTTCAAAAAGTGTCATCATACTTTTTTCAATTTTTTGTTAGAAAATCAGCGTATACCCACCTTAAAGAAAAACAAAAAAAAAATGAGCCCCGAAATATTAAGGGGGCTCTCCGGTGAAAAATAGAACTTCCGTAGCTTTAAGGCTAACAAAATAATATTTACATGGCATGATTATAATAATATTATCAATTGATGCACACATTTAAAAAAAATTATATTAAGGAATATTGAAGCTATTGAGAATAATAGGTTTATTATAAGTATAATTAGGATTATAAGTATAAATGGCCGGCTCAAAATTATTTTTTTGTTTGACTGTCGACACGATATCTCACCAACAGATCATCTGAAATCAAAAAATTAAAAAGATTCTTAAAACTTATAGTTTTGGCTATTGCATATTCTAGGATATTTCATTTTTACCGAAAAAAAACAAAATGGCGGACTTTTTAATTTTTTGGCTCTTTCTTTGCAACATAAATTGTTTATAACTTTTTGAAAAATTTATTGATCGTTATAATCCTAGATCATGCAATAGCCAAAACTATAAGTTTTAAGAATCTTTTTAGTTTTTTGATTTCAGATGATCCGTTGGTGAGATATCGTGTCGACAGTCAAACAAAAAAATAATTTTGAGGCGGACATTTTGTTAAAAAAATCCGTAAAAAAAAAAATTTTATATCTTCAAAATGTGTATTTTAATATGTAAACAGTTTGAACAATAAAGATTATTTTTTGTATGAAATAAAAATTATTGAATAAATAGGGCAAATCCACGGCAAACCTGCCTTAATAAGGTTGGAGGAAGCTAAGTGCCAATGAATTTTCAGCAATTTTTAATATTCTTTAGTCTACTATAAGCAGCTGGCCACCTCCCCCAATCATCCCCCCCACTCATACTGAGCGAAAGAGAGGAAGAGAGAGAGCGCGCGCGAGAGAGAGAGAGAGAGAGAGATAAATTATATGATTCAGCTGAATTTTTAAACGAATTTCGAAATAAAATAATAAAATGGAACCACTTTCAATTTAATTAAGTAATTTTTTAATACTTTAATAATTATTATTATATATTAGAATAGCATGATTTAATGTTGAGCAAATAAAAATATTTATATTAAGAAAATATTACTAAATACATAAATACATTATGATTTTTGAAAAAAATTACGAACTATTATCATACTTTCATAGTAAAAATTAAGAATTTTTTTTCTTTTTGAAAAAATGGGAATTGGAAGGGACATAAGGATACAAATTATTATAATCAGAATTTATGTTTGTTTACGGTTACTACTCTTACCCATTTTGTTTTTTGTATGAATAAGAGTAAATCAAAAAGAAAGAGTAATTTAATGTAATTAAATTAATTTAATTAATTAATTTAGTGTAATTTAATTAATTAATTTAGTGTAATTTAATTAATTAATTTAGTGTAATTTAATTAATTAATTTAGTGTAATTTAATTAATTAATTTTGTGTAATTTAATTAATTAATTTAGTGTAATTTAATTAATTAATTTAGTGTAATTTAATTAATTAATTTTGTGTAATTTAATTAATTAATTTAGTGTAATTTAATTAATTAATTTAGTGTAATTTAATGTAATTAAATTAATTTAATTAATGAATTTAGTGTAATTTAATGTAATTAAATTAATTTAATTAATTAATTTAGTGTAATTTAATGTAATTAAATTAATTTCATTAATTAATTTAGTGTAATTTAATATAATTTAATGCGCAGAGATACTTTCTTAATGAATTTTTTATACAATGTAGAATGCAGTATGTATATGAGAACGGATGATTGTCGAATGTCCGAAAGCGTTCCTCTTCATCCAAATTTATAATTTGTCTTGCCATTACTTCTTGCAATAATTTTACTTTATCACGAATGTTTGCAAATGGATATTTCTGGAATTTCACTTTCAAACCATTCTATCCCATGATCCTGAAGCGTGAGATAATTATTTTCTTTTCGCATATCTCTTGCTAAATCACTAAAATTACATACAGGTTAAATTATCCAGGGCGACATAAATAACTTATCAACTGAAACAACTGCTAGTTCTTTTTGAATGAAGTTTCCTCTATCACTCTTAAATCCTTGAATTACAACTATAAAATCCATAATTATTTTTACGTCTGTTCAGTACGATTTCTAAATTACTACTGATTCGAATAAACTTTTTTTTGTTGTATGTTGAATATCGAAAATTTTATTCAACGTATCAGCAAATATTTTATTATCCCCCAAAGTCGACTATTACACTACTTGTCTTGTTAAGGTGATGTTAAACTCCGTGTTATTAGTAAATACGGGGAACCACTTTTTCGATTCATTTTTCAATTTTAAGAAAATATCTCTACGAAAAGTTGTTCTTTTTGTTTGGAACAACAACTTTCCATAGAGATATTTACTCAAAATTGTAAATGAAATGAGAAAAGTGGATCCTCGTATTTGTCGGTGACTGGTGGCTTTAGCATCACCTTAAATCAATTTCAAGGATGTTATCGTATTCTGTGTAAATGATACAATTAACACTTGATTATAATGGTTCTGCAAATCGAACTTTTATTCTCAAACTACCATGTTTAACTAAATACTAATGCGTCGTGTAATTAGCGGAAATATGTGTAGTCAAATTAAAAGCAAATGGTCACTTTTCAATAGCATATCTTTCTCTTGTAATCATGTTTCCTTGGTTCAAAAAGTGAATCCCTGTCCCAGAAAATAGAGTATGATAAGCATCTACATATCAATTCTCTTACAGTACGGTTAAAATGGTTTTGAGGGTATTTGAGTACCATCTATATATAACGAGAACAAATTAATATTATAATGTTTAAAGTTGAAAGGGTTTAACGTCTTATCGCCATTGACTGCTCTATTATCTACAAAACTGATTATTATTCGTTTCGGTAATTGACTGAGTATAACATTATCTAGCGTTTCCCCTAGAATCCTTCGTCTCATAGTCATAGATTTTACTCCCACCCTAGTGAGAGAATGCTTTAGCATGAGCTAACAAAATACCCAGATTTATTTTTGCTCTTCGAACAAGTAAATTAACCGAAATTATGCTCACTGAGTGTGTATTACTAGTAGTTTCCATTAAACAAAAAGAATCTCTTGAACGTAGCAGTTTTATTCGGAGTTGCACACCATTAAGGTGGTGTTAAAGCTACCTGTCACCGACAAATGCGAGGAACCACTTTTCTCATTTAATTTTCAATTCTTAGCAAGTATCTTTATGAAACGTTATTGTCCTAATCAAAAACAACAACTTTCCATAGAGATATTTTCTCAAAATTGAAAATTCAATGAAATAAGTGGTTTCCCATATTTGACGATGACAGGGGGTTTAGCATCACCTTAATGAGATATTTTTCATTTTTAAATATATCATAATGTATATGCCCTTTAAGTCACACTTTGCATCTGAAGTAAAATAACTTCTATTGACAAATCCCTCGTTAAGGGGGTGCCATAGTCATTCTAACGATTTTACCGACCTACTGTCGGTAATGCAGGAAGTATATAAAATTTGCCATCGCCATCATAAGTGCCATCTAATGGAAATCGCAGTCGATTTAAATGTAGATGGCGCCAGTGATGTCGATAGCATAGAAAGGTCGTCACTAGGCAAGAAGCCAGTTGACTTAACAGAAAAAAATGTATCTATTACATTATAATTAATAGACAATACATTTATAGTAAAAAGATAATATGAATCAGAAATCCTTATTTTAGACTCAAATACATAGTCTGGATTTGAAAACTGAACCGCTTGGCCCTTTGCAGGCAAAGAAAATAAGGATATAGACATAAGAATAACATTGATCGGTATATCTATATATACGAGAAATTAGAGGAATAAGCACTTATTTCTGTGAATATAGATATACTAATCAATGTTATTTTTATATTTTATGTTCTTATTTAACACCTATATGAGCGAGATATAAATAAGTCTTTCTGATTACAAAATTATTTTGGTAAAAATACACTTTTGTACTATAAATAGATTATCTATTGGCTATCTGTAAATAGATACTTTTTTATGTCTATTTGACCTATTTTGGCCGGATTACGAATTGAAATTTCAAGGGTTCATCATCTGAAAAACGCCAGTTAATTGTAAAATCTCGTTATTTTCATATGATAAACATTTATTTGTAATCCTTAGACAATTACAATGAAAATGTTCTTATATTTTTTTTAAATGCTTACTTTTCAAGTAAAAAATTAACGGTTTCGCAAAAATGATAAAAATTCATCATACAAGTCATCATTATAGTAACCTTTGTCGAAGTTTTACTTGCAAAAAATGTAAGAACTTTTTTATTTGAAACGGTTTACGAAATACAAACAAATGTTAGTCATACAAAAAAATAATTTAATATTAACAAATTATTGTTTATTACAATTAACTTTTCAGATAATGCACCCTCGGAATTCGCATTCAGGCCAAAATACTTTAAAAAAAATATGCCACGGGAGCGTAGCTGGTTCCTATACTAGATCCAGTTGCTGTGAGACTTGGTGTTGAGCTCCGTGATAAGGTGCTTTGTCGCTGTGACCCGTTGCCGCGCGTTCTGCACCTCATTTTCGACTTGCATCTCAGCAACAAGCTCACGATTTTAATTTGGTCTTCAATTCTCTACTTGACCTGTTGATAATACTAGAGACCAACAACGGCATGAACACAATCACACGGCTAGTTTAATCGGCGGCGGTCGTGTGTTGCGTTCCGGATCGATGCATATTTCGCTTATACGCATCTTGTATTGTACATATTTATGCGTATTTCGCCTTTACGCATCTATTATTATACATATAATTATGCGTATTTCGCCTATGCGCATTTATTATTATACATATAATTATGCGTATTTCGCCTATATGCAACGTAGACAATTAATATTACTTTATTTAGTAATATTTTTAAATTGCAAGTACCGGCTTCGCGTGCGTATTTCGCTTATACGCAGCACACATTAAATTATGCGTATTTCGTCTATACGCAACGTAAATAATGTATAGTGCAAAACCGCTTGCGGATGCTTGTCCATCAACATCTGCGTATAACAGGGTCGGTATTGCGATTACACAGACTACCAAAAGCCAACCTGCACTCCACCTATTCTGCGTATAAAAGCTGTTGATCTGGTGACATTCGGTCGGTGTAAAATTACTCGCCATGAGCGCTTGTAGCTACAGGACCTCGTTCTTCAGTCGTGAGAACTCGTCTAGATCCACGGAGATTATGATCCTATGGTAGTCCTTGGAACAAGGCGGCATTTTGTCCAAGAATTTCGTCCGCTTGCTGTCGAAGAAATAAGGATCTTCTTCGTGTCATTACGTTAATTTTGTTCTATAACTCTGAGAAGTATCCATCGATCCGTTGAACCCTTCGATTGCGTAGACCATGTCCAACCTACTGCTTCGCGCATAGCTGCCAGGGCTTCCCAGGTATTGGTCACGGGTATGTACTTGTCGACGGTCTTAAGGGGGTAGGCCTGGGTTAAACAAAAATAAAAATTTTTGTATCACGAGTCCAGAAAACTTTATGTTTAAAAGCAATCACTCTGAAAATTTGTATGCTATCAAAACCTAAAATATCTTAAATTTTACCGTTATAGAACTTAATAATCTTGACGCGTCACAATATATCATTATTTTTAATACCGTATATATTAAAGTAACTATCTTCACACTATTCGAGGTAACATAATGAACAAAATGTTTATTTTCAAGGGTTATTCGACTCCTTTTGACAAAAAGAGCAGAGTATTTTATCGTTAAAATTTTTTTTATTATTATTTTTCAAAGATCCAATCGAGTTTTTGGAAAAAAATTTTAAAAATTTTTTAAAAAATTGGTTGGATTTAGGAAAAAAAATAGTAAAACAAATTTTAATGAAAAAGTGCTCTGCTCTTTTTGTAATACATGTCAAAATGAGTCGAATAACCGTCTAAAAACAATTTGCGTTCATCATGTCACCTCAAATCGTGTGAAGATCAAACTTACTTTAATAAACATGGTATTGAAAATAACGATTTATTGTGACGTTTCGGATGAAGATTTTGAGGTTTTACAACGGTAAAGCTTAAGATAGTGTTATATTTTGATAGTATACAATTTTTCAGAATGATTGCTTTAAACATAAAAAGTTTTCTGGACTCGCGAAAAAAAAGACATTTTTTGGACATAACCCAGATCTGCCCCCTTAAGGCACTCGGTGCAGTCGTAGCCGCCGCAGACAAGGAGCGCACCATTGAACACTTGCCCGCCTTCATGGTGGCCAGAACGAAGTAGAGGTCTGGCTCACTGCTAAAGCTGCGATGGTCGCCAGGGATGCGTATTGTATTTTGATAGTATACAATTTTTCAGAATTATTGCTTTTAAACATAAAAAGTTTTCTGGACTTGCAAAAGAAAAGATTTTTTTTTGATTTAACCTAGATCTGCCCCCTTAAGGTACTCGGAGCAGTCGTAGCCGCCGCAGACAAGGAGTGCACCATTGAACAGTTTCCCGTCTTCATGGTGGCCAGAACGAAGTAGAGGTCTGGCTCACTGCTAAAGCTGCGCTGGTCGCCAGGGATGCGGCAGCTGTTGTCCTTCACTATCGGCGACGAGGGTGCGTTCAGACGTAGCAGCATGGACGGCTTGGCTAGACGGCTATTCAGCGTCACAATTGTTAGGAATGTGTGCTATATTAGGCATTAAGAGAATATTTAATTTTATAAAATATAATGTATCTTTCATTGATTTTGAAATGATATTTTAAGTACTTAACAATCTTCAGGGTTTGCCTCCATAAAGATTCTATTATGATATAAGAAATTAAGGTACAAGATGAGTGATTACCTACCTTCTACTTTTTCGACGTCGATCATATTCTAATCGGACTCGAATCTAGTCGCACCAATCGAATTTACATTTACAATGGTCCTTGTACAATTTCGTATCTCCTCTGGTACCATATAATTGCATTTAATAATTAATAAAGTTCATTATTATATGAAGTCACACAGCAATATTCAGATTTTTTAAGCCTATATATTCAAAGTTATTCAGAATAATGTGTTATTTTTTAATGAAAATAAGTATATTCAAAATAGCCCTCGCGTACACCACATTGTCATATATTTCTCAGAAAATTCTATCATGTTTTTAAAGCTACATATAACTAATATTCGCTTTTAATTTTACGTGATTATTTATTATATAGCTCCGAAAAATATATATGTAATATTGTTTCAAAATTGTTATATAAATACCCTTATTTTATTAAAAATTGTATTATAAATACACTTTAAAGTATCAATTATTAAAAAGACGAGCGAATTTTTGTTAAAAATACTTTAAAAAATATATTCTCAAAGTTTCAATAAATTTTTTAATTTTTGTATGCGCGAGAAGACGGAGAAGAATAGTGCGTTTCTTGCACATAAGAATTCTACACATTTTAATTCTGCACACTTTAGCATTGGTCAAATTATATATAGGTATATATGACCAATGGTAAATTGTGCAGAATTAAAATGTGTAGAATTCTTATGTGCAAAAAACGCACTATGCCGAAAGACCATGCATCAGAAGTTGCCAATGACTCCCTAAAAAACTTCTAATTTACAAAAAAAAATTTTATACACATAATAGTAGTATCGAATAAACTAATTTGTTTCCAATATTAAACAGATAAATATATTTTTGGGAGTCAAAAGTGAATGTTACTAATGGAAAGAAAATGAATAGAAAAATTTGTCAAAACCATGAAAAAATACCAGGTAGCCCCCTTAATTACATAAATGAAAAAAAATTAACTTTGTCTTTAATTTTTGTTCTCACCGTCTGGCTCAGAGAAGCAACATGCAACTCGAGGTAGCAGGACTTCTGAAGCGAAGAGGCGGGCAGAATCCGGAGATAGGCGAACGATGAGGGCAGCTGATCTCAGGTGTTGCTCTTTTTCTCTTTGGGGATATGAGATTGTTCTCGTCTCAGGTGTCGCCCTGTGAATGCCAACCCGTGTACAGAGTTTTAACTGAATAATTTTGTATTCTCCATTTCAACTTTTTAAAATGTTTAATTTTCTTTTAATAATTTATCAATGTCCAGAATGTACTGTTTTCTATATTTATATGAGCAATTCCACGGAAAATAGGAAACAATTCTACCAAAAAAATAAAAGAAAATTTTTTAATAGTATGCGTCAAAATGAAAGATTTTGTATTTTCTTGTCATTTTCGACATGTTTCCTATTTTTGTCGTTTTTTATCACTATCTTTATTTCAGTATAACTTTTCATGGAAATAATATTTTTTATATTGGACGTCTCAAATTGAAGCCCTTGACATCTACTTTAATTTTCTGTTCAGAAAATAATTTTTTCGACGAACAGGAGCCGAGTTATTAACGACTCAATAAGAGCCTTTATGAAACACAAATTGTTTAATGGTAATGTGACCGTAGATCAAACTTGGCACTAGAAAGGGTCTTGTCAATCAAAATATGATTTTTTTTTGGTGAAGTTGTTTTCGATTTTTCGTGGAATTGCTCATGTACGCTGCTTCACTCATAAGTAAAACACATTTTCATGAAGTTTTCGTGAAACAAGTCAAACCTGTAAAAATTCCTCTAGAAACTGCGTGGCTAATAATTAATTATAACAGAAAACCGATTTTAGGTACGATACGTTAATGGTGACACGATCTCCTAATTTCCTTTTGGCACTGGCAGTGAGAAAATCTTGCAATCACAAGATAATTAAAGATAAACTGATAGCAGTCGCAAGTGATACGGAGGTCAAGAAAAGTAGATCGGACCTTCTTACAGAGCAGATCAATTTATTTAAGTGCGTGCAGAGAGTTACTTTATGATTTAATTATTTTTTTCTAAAACTAATGTAATTTATTGTTTTTCAGGAAGTGAATAATAATTTTTTTGCTTTAAGTTTTTTAGGTTATATACTGTATCATACTAGTCATGTATTCTAAGGGTTATTGATATATATATATATATATATATATATATATATATATATATATATATATATATATATATATATATATATATATATATATATATATATATATATATATATATATATATATATATATATATATATATGTATTTATAATGAATACTTTTCTCAAATTATGGTGAGTTTATTCATTAAAGCCACTATTTTGAGAAAAACACTGTACGATTGTAAAACTAGTGTTTTTCTAAAGCAATTTCACCTCTAAGAGACTAAATAGCTTAGTTAAATTATTTAGCATTATTGCTAAAGAAATTGTTATACTTAACTGAGTTTGGAATTTCCACACTTGAAGTAATTAATATGTATGGCTGTCACTAGCTATGTGCAGTCTGTGTTAATAATCCTTTCAGATGCAGCACGTACAATCCACTCGTTCAGATACCGGTGAGTTCAATCATTTTTTGGTAATTGTTGAACAGGTAAATCCTAAGATTAAACGAGAAACATGAGATCTATTGTATTTATACATGTTTTCATTTTAATTATCTAACAAAAATTCAACATAAACACTCTAGAGATAAGAAATTTTTTAACTACGTAAAAAACATACTATGAAGAATTATTTAAAAAGAAAACAAGAACAATAATTTAATTTTTGATAAATAGTACAAATTGCTATATTTTAAGATTATCGGCAGAAAATAAATCAAAATATTTAAAATATAAATCAAACGAATGATAAATAGATAGATAATTACACCAGGTTATCTTAAATATATATATATATATATATATATATATATATATATATATATATATATATATATATATATATATATATATATATATATATATATTTATATATAGGAACACCTATTTTGTAGTTCTACTATACTGTAATAACCATCAAATCCTTAGAGATTACTTTTTACCTAATATATATATATATATATATATATATATATATATATATATATATATATATATATATATATATATATATATATATATATATATATATATATATATATATAGGAACACCTATTTTGTAGTTCTACTACGAGGGTAGTTCAATAAGTCTTTAGAATAAAGTATAAAAACAATTTTTTTTGGGTAAATTTTTTTTTATTTTACAACATAATCTCCTTGGAGCTCTATACACTTGGTCAATCGCTTTTTAAGTTTTTTTAATCCTTCAGAAAAGTGCGTTTTCGGAAGTTCCTCAAAATAAGCACTTACAGAGGCAATGACGTCTTCGTTGTCCGTAAATCTCTGTCCACCGAGCCATTTTTTCAAGTTTGGAAATAAGAAAAAGTCACTGGGGGCTAAATCTGGTGAATACGGTGGGTGTTCGACCAATTCGAATTTTAGTTCTTCAATTTTAGCCATTGAAACGAAGCATGTGTGAACTCGGGCGTTGTCGTGATGAAAGAGAATTTTTTTTCTCGCCAAATGTGGTCGTTTTTTTTTAATTTCTTCTTTCAGCTGCTCTAATAATGATGCATAATACTCACCAGTAATTGTTTTACCCTTTTCCAAGTAGTCAATAAGTATAATTCCACGTGCATCCCAAAAAACTGTAGCCATAACCTTACCAGCTGACTTTACGGTCTTTGCCTTCTTTGGAGCTGGTTCGCCTGTGGAAATCCACTGTTTGGATTGTTCCTTTGTCTCAGGAGTGTAGTGGTGTATCCATGTTTCATCCACAGTCACAAATCGACGAAAAAATTCCTCAGGATTCCGACTTATGCGCGCCAAAAGAGCCTCAGAGGCGACCACTCTATTGCGTTTATTCTCAGCTGAGAGCAAACGCGGCACCCATCTTGCCGATAGCTGTTTCATGCCTAATTTTTCATGTAGAATTGAAACAACTGCACCTATAGATATCCTTGTGGCCTCAGCTAACTCACGCACTTTTAATCTTCTATCCTTCAACACCATATCGTGGATTTTATTGATGATTTCGGGAGTAGTTGCTTCTACGGGCCTTCCTGAACGTGGTTCGTCACTTATTGATGTACGACCACGCTTAAATTCATTTATCCAGTTATAAACCGTTGCTAAGGCAGGGGCAGATGTGCCATGAACTGAGTCCAATTCATTTTTTATCTCATATGGAGTTAAACCCTTTAAATGAAAATGTTTAATTACCGCTCTGAACTCGTTTTTTTCCATTTTTCTTAACAAGCAATTTTTTTTTTTCAATTGGTTATAAAAACACGTAAACTCAGAAGATGTGGACTGTGACTGCACCATATATCTAGTCGGGAGTGGTGCTGACTGAAAACAGATGATTTGGAGCGATTCGCGCGCCATCTGTTGGTCATTCTAAAGACTTATTGAACTACCCTCGTATACTGTAATAACCATCAAATCCTTAGAGATTACTTTTTACCTAAAAAGAATTATGACACTCGCTGATCACCTCAGTCGGAGTAATTCCACCAAAAAGTCATATCTAAGAAACTAAAAGACCTAGACACTTAAAATTTAGTGTCATAGTTTATTAGACCTAAAGAAGAAGAAAAAAAATACTTTCAAAGTCTTAGATAATCTTTTTTCCATTTTGTAAAAAAAAATCTTATTCACAAAATAACACATAGGTATCCTATATGTAAAACTGTTAAATCTGATGTAAAACTATCAGCAGAGTTATTATTTGATTAAATCTTGTAATATTGTACTTCAAACATATAAAATAAGCCTTATTTACTTAACAGTTCTAATGAAAACTGTAAAAACTTGTTCACCCAAAAAAATGATGACACTCGTTGATCACCTCAGTCGGAGTAATTCCAGCCATAAATCATATCTGAAAATTAAATACCTTGACACTCCAAATTGTGTGTCATAGTTTATTAAGATCAAAGAAGAAGGAGAAAAATATTTCTAAGGCCTTAGATAATCATATTTCAATTTTATCAAAAAAAGTCTTATACACAAAATAGCATACATGTATACCTATATATCTATACCTATACATGTGAAATGGTTCAGCTCTAAACTTAAAAGAGAGTGATTAATCAATTGAAACATTTAATTGTTCACTTTAATCAACTTAAATAAGCCATATTAAGTCAATAGTTTTAATGAAGACTGTACAAATTGGTTTAACCCAAAAAATAATTGTTCAAGTTGAGGTAACGGAAACTTAAAATTTTCTTTAAAGTGGCATTTCTCTTGCACCAGCAGAGTTTGAGATTTCAAACTTTGTATGTAAATTAGTTCCACTTCAACATATAATAAAAACTTGCTTGGAAGTACAGAAGACCCTTGGTTACTCTAGCGAGTAAAAAAGTATACATGAAATTTCAAAATCCAAGTGTCGGTGAAACTAGAATTACCATAAAATGACTTTTTCATAATGTATAAGATTTAAAGACTTCAAATTCTGTATGTAAGTTAGTTTCACCTCAACATACAATAAAAAGAAAGTGAAAAATTAAATGTTTCAATTGATTAATCACTCCCTTTTAAGTTTAGAGGTGATTGAACCATTTGACATATATAGGTATACATATATAGGTACACATATATTCTATTTTGTGTATAAGACTTTTTTTGATAAAATTAAAATAAGATTATCTAAGGCCATGGATATATTTTTCTCCTTCTTCTTTGAGCCTAATAAACTATGACACACAATTTGGAGTATATACCAGTTACATTATACAAGTTATTTTCACTCAAACTTTATATACATTACCATACGGATTTCAATTTTAATAAGTAAATAAATTACTGTCTACAAAAAATTTATTTCAATGTTATTTTTTAATATTAAAGAGTTATATTAATGTATATACGAATCCATATATTACAAGTAATTTAGCAAATATAATGTACAATAAATGTTTGCATTAAAAATTTGCAAAAATAATTATTACACTACATTTAATTATTTCTCTACATTTTTTCATTTCCACTAGGGAACTTATCCAATTTCCTTTTTGTTATATACGTTTTGGTGGTGAAAGCTGAAAATTTTAAGATTCTCTCTCTCTCTCTCTCTCTCTCTCTTGTTCTCTCATGAATCAATTAAAAAAAATATATAATATTGAAGAATATTAAGATAGGTACTCACAAACTACACAGTGTCTTAAAATTCCATTTTTCCTCGGCGTTTATGTAGAACGGTCAACTCCTACTATGCACGCAAGAACCGGCACCTGTACCCGCACTTTTCTTAAAAACACAACAGGCGCCATAACCTCTCTAACCCACCCCAATCCAACTGTCAAATGCACGATTTTATATAGGTACAGGGTTGACACTCCTATGTCGAGCGCATATATTATAGCGTAGAACAGCGCAGAAAAAATGGCGGCCGTAGTTGATACGCTACCAGCCTTCCGCGCATGCGTGAAATTTTCCTAACAGCATATCACAACAAATCTGAACCAACAAAGATTATATGTATAACTTAAGCTCATGTAGCACTATTGAACGCACTTCAACTTTTGATTTTGAACATCACTGAAAGCCGCAGTTCGTACTGCAAATATCTTTTACAACGTCAGTGGCACCAACCCCAACGCATGAAATCGCTTCACTGCCTCACGCACGCACAAGCGCATGCGCGATCGGCGACGATGGAATCGGGCAACAGCTGATCGGCTTGCCACAATGCGTACGCATTGCCATCTAACGACGGATATTCTTGCAAAAATGATAATAAAACTACTTTTTTTTTTGTTTAATTAAGCAAAATCAGGAGATACTTGCCCTTTCTTTGATAATTATCTACCTCCATGCAAAGTTTCAAGTAATTATATTGATGCGTATAAGAATAAAGTTTGAATGAAATTTGCAGCATGTACAAGCAGCAGCTACAATTTTTGTTCAAAGTTTATTTATTAATGCGTGAATATTTTGATTTGAAACTTTACATAGTTGTAGATAGATATAAAGGGCAACTATGTCTTGGGTTAGCACAATTCATTATATTTATTTAGTTTCAAGTATTTTTCTATGATTCGTTCGCACTATTGACTCGGTCGGTAAAAATTGACTATGGCACCCCCTTAAGTGTTGAAGTCGCATGAAACTGACCAAGGGTATCATCATACCATAAGAAACTCGTGAGATGAGAGTTTTTATATGCATAGGCATTAGACGGCATAACTAATTTTTGATTAAATGAAACATCAATTTGATTGAACATGGAATGAAGAAAATTATTTACAGGTCCAACTTTAGAACCACCGGGTAGTTTCTTATCGAATATATTTTTTATTTTTACGCATAAATTTAATATTGTATGATCCAAGTCTATATATTCGTCTCCATTATACGCAAAGAAGTAACTGTAAATCCGCGGAATTGAATTACTAGCAGTGAATAAATTAATGACTCATTATCTTTGCAAGATATAAAAAATTAAAATTACTATGAACTTAACTTCTGACTTTTAATGGCAAAATTGAGACACAATTATTATTCAAAAATGCTTTAAGTACAACATCATACAAACGTGATATAACTAACAGAAAGAAAAAAACTGCAATACGCCAAATATGCCCTTAAAGATGAGCCATTGAGACAAAGTTTTTTTCTATTACCGAATATAAGTTATCAATGTCAAATAAGTATAATATTATACAAATTTTTAATATATTTATTTGTCAATAAAAAAATAAAAATAAATATAAATAAATAGAAACACGTTACAACCATAAAAGATATTTAAGAATGTATCAAACGCTTACGTAAATGTTCGACGGAAAGTTGTCAATTTCAGAACATTTTAAGAAAATATGAACATTAATCGAATTTGAGTTTAAAGCTTACTTGCTTTGATAATGCAACAGTCGATCTAAAACGAAATTACGAATTTCCTACTTTTGTGTCTAAGATGCACAATCAAAATATAGGATATTTTCCTATGACGTTCTTCATCATACGAACGAAGGTTAAAAGGATACTGATTTTTTTATTTATTATGAACATTCAAAGCTACTTCGTAATCTTTTTAATCTTCTACTACAAGTAATATAACCAATACTAGTTGAAGTTCGATAACGTTATAATCGATGTGTGATGCTTCAAAACTTTAACAGTTCAGATAAAGTAATGTTTTATTAATATTATTAAATTCATTAGTAATCAAGTTTATAAAAAATTACTGTGTCTATATAAAACAACTAGTATGAATAATTAACAAATACAATAAAATAATACGATTTTTTACGATTTACAAGTTTTTACTTTAATACAATAATCTATGGAGTGAAGATAACAGAATGTTCACACTAAAATAACAATGCTCGATACAAAGTAGTCACGCGCTTTTCGCAAAAAGGTACATTACAACATTTTAAAGAAACATTATTTAAATACCATTTATTATTTTACATGGCATACAATTATATGTCTACTAATAAATAAAAGCACATGCTTAATTTTTTATACTAACTTTATTTTTATACGTAGTAACAATTAACAAAAGTTAAGAATTTTCAAGTTCATAAATTATAAAGATATATTGTTACATATTCTTAAATTTACAAAATTCAATTGAAAAATGTTAGCCAATAAAGAAATTAACAATACAATCATATATTATCGAGAAGAAATTAAATATGAAACGTGTTTCAAAATATAACACAATATTAAAAACCTTTAGATTTATCATAGCTAACCTCTGTTTTTTAAAAATTGAATAAAACAATAATTTTTTAATTTTTTGCAATATAATTTAGCAACAAATTCATCGATATTACATGCGATTCAAATTAACTTAAGAATTGACAATCAAGGTTACATACAATAAACTTCGCCAATCGTTGGTCAACGTTACTAAGGTTAGCCAGTAGTTTCACCAACCATTCGCCAACGAACCCACTTCTTTTGAAACGCTTTCCCGCCCATCGTTGGCCAACGAATGCTGAAAATTTGAAAACAGCGTAAAGCACTAAATACTGCTTAATACGATTAACCTTTAGACGGCCGGAAAACCAATATTTCGGCGCATCAGAAAATGTTCTTTAATTTTTGTTTTTACATTAAAATATTCATTTTTTTTAATGTTATTTATTATTTTTAATACAATTTATAATAAATTTACCCCTCCTCACCCCTTTTTACTACCCTATATCGCCTAATTCTACCTTATAAAAGCGGTACGTCGTTTCGTTTGCTTAAGGCTATAATTACAAACAAATATGTTTTATAGAAGGTTTCTGATATTACTATTTTAATGTAATTTATCTCCTTCACCTCCTTTTCACCCCTTTTCACCCCTTTTTACTCCACTTATACCCCATATACTTTTTGATCGAATTTTTTTGAAAAAATACATTTATTTGTTCGCATGTGGCTATAATTATAAATAAAATTATTTTCATGCCGGAGTTTTCGATGAAAGATATAGATAGCGGCTCAGAAATATATTCATGAATCATTATTTCGTATGAGACAATGTAAGTTTTTCACTAGTTCAAATGTAAATTTGTAAATAAAGGCTTCTAAACGTAAATATAATATACTTGATTTCGATTTTTCGACACTTTTGATTTCGAGATATAAATACATCATCGAGATACTGTTCATGTACCATCATTATTATTATTATTATTATTATTATTTTTTCATTATAATTATTATATGCGTATGCATGTACACTGCGCGCGAATTGTATGAACGAATATATATATATATATATATATATATATATATATATATATATATATATATATATATATATATATATATATATATATATATATATATATATATATATATGTATATACGCGTAGGGGAATCCCACGCGGCGTTAGTACCAGAGCCGCCGCTAGGTGGCTACGCCGTTTCCAACATCAAAGTAGTGACGTTGAGAGTATAAGTATACCTCGCGTTCGGGTGGTCGAGCAACCTTTTGGGATCGCTTACTCGACCATCCTACAAACATAAAGGCTTCGGCCAACTCCTCTGCATATATATATATTACTTTTGCAATACAATGAATACAGAAAATGAAGCTTGGAGTAGTGGAGAATCATAACCGGAAGAAGATGTTACAGAAAGAACTGATATATGTGATGACGATTTGAATGATACCACATATGATAAAAATTTATCTGAAATAAACTTTGATCCTTATTTTTATCCATCCTGAAGCACCTCGAAAAAAAATGAAAACGTGGACTCTTGTAACAGAAGAAGAATTATGGAAATTTATCGCTTTATCAATAAATATGGGTCATGTCGTAAAAGGAGAAATGAAAAACTATTGGAGTGAGGATCCACTGCTATATACTCCAATGTTTAGCCAAATTTTGACTAGAAACAGATACCATCAAATTCTAATTTTTCTAATAATGAAGAAATTTCTAATCATCCATTAAAAAAAATCAAAAAAGAATCTGCAGTAATGAGAGATTTTAACACAATATGTCCAGTTCAATACACTTAATTCGCACCGAATATATTTATTCGCCGTTCAATTCTTATGCAATTTCCGTTTCACCATTTTCTATTGCTGGTTAGGGTATTGCTCTAACTGCAATATAATATTGGGTTCGATAACGAAATAGCATTCGACTTGTAATCATACGCATAACTCTACACAGAGAGAATTTTCTGATCAAAATTACTGTGAAAATCATTGTAAACGTGGGATATCTTGTCTTCAGGGGGGAAATTACCCTACTGAACGGTAAAAATTAACGTTATTCATTATAAATTTTACCATTCAGCACGGTAACTTTTACCATTCACTAGGATATTTTTTCCCATGAAGTCAGAATATCCCACGTTTACAATGATTTTTACGGTAATTTTTATCAGAAAATTCTCTCTGTGTAGCATCGACTCCGCGTATAATATATCTTTTATTAGTGTGTCTTGACTAAACTGTTTTCACAGTGTAAGTTAAGTTGTATATATACTCAATTTATAAAAATCTTGTAATTGGTCCACAAATTAGAATAGTGTAGTACTTTTTGTATAGAATGATTCGTAGAAATGTGTTGTATGTGAATGTAGATTAGGTATAGTAGCTTACTTTAACAGAGCGAGTGTACAAAAAAGAGTATTGATACTCCCCCTCCACCGAAATCTGTTCTTGTATATATAATTAGCTTACACTTTCTCATTAATTTTGCTAAAGCCGCATACTCAAATTTAATTGTTTTACGTACATATAATATTAAAAATTTTCTGTAGATAGATATATCATGCAATGATTTTAGTTGAGTGTAAATAATTATTAACTCCCTGGTACAAAATAGACCAACCGAGATGGCCTGTTCGTCAATGGTTTGCCAATACTTACTACTGTAATTGACCAACGGTTCACCAACGACTGCTCTATCCGCGCACAAGCCGTCTGGGAAATAAAACTTTTTGGAGCTCTTTTTTTGTTACCATTGTTAGTGTTCTGAGGATTTCCGCTACGAGGTATGTCTCTCGTTTTTGAAGTATATCTTAACGCACTCGCAAATACGTTACATCATCCCCCTTAATCACACTTGTCAGCTACTCGTCTACCGCAATCGCCGAACGCAATTCGGATGCAATCCTGCTGCACTCGCGAGTGCATTATTTCATCCTCCTTAATCGCACTTGTCGGTTGCACATCTGCTGCAACCGTCGCACACAATTTGGGTACAATTCTGATGCACTCGCGCGAGCATTGTTTCACCCCCCTTAGTCGCACTTGTGCGGCTGCACGACTGCTGCAATCCTGCCGCACTCGTCTGCCGCAATCGCCGTACGCAATTCAGATGCAATCCTGATGCTCTCGCGAGTGCGTTATTTCATTCTCCTTAGTCGCACTTGTCGGCTGCTCGTCTGCTGCAATCCTACCGCACTCGTCTGCCGCAATCGTCGCACGCAATTCGGGCGCAATTCTGCTGCACTCGCGAGTGCATTATTTTATCTCCCTTAGCCGCACTTGTTGGCTGCACGTCTGCTGCAATCCTGCCACACTCGTCTGTCGCAATCGTTGTGCAGCAGAAACCTAGTCGAAGTGTAAAGCAGACCGGGCACTTTCGGCGAAATCGCGGTTGCGTCAGACTGTGTTACCAGGGTTACTATCTATCCAACTTCCCATGTTTTCATATTATACTATAGAATTGATAAAAAGCATTTTTTATTTTATACTTAATTCATAATTATAATAGTAAATTATAATTTATTACCCTAGTGGAAATGGTTTTGATGTCAAAGTTTGCCAAAGTTTACTAGATTTAGACAAAGTTTGCCAGAGTACGCCAAATGTCTTCCAATTGGCTGTTTTGGCACACATATGACAAATTTTGGCATACAAGATTTCCTTGACTAGGGTAGTAAACTAAATCATCAATTTAAATTTATTACACCTAATCTCAAATTTGAATTAGGTGTACACATATTTAAATGATTTTTTATTGATTGTATAATATACCATAACACTTCACATAGCTTTCTTAACGTTTAGAGGGCCGGGATTTGAGGTGGCATATCGTCCATAGAAAACCGGTAAAAAAGGTATCTTATATCACTGATTGATCATAGGGAAAGTGTCGATCAGGGGGTGCGCCAAAATATTGGCGTTGCGCTCCGCTACGACAAAATATGTATTACAGCCTGTGTTAAAAATTTCAAATTTAAAAAAAAATTATTTTAAATAGTATATAACCTTTTTCCAATTCATAAATACTTGTTTTCGATGTATTTTTCGATGCTGAATCCAAATCTGACATCAAAACTACTTTAAATCTAAAAACAACCCCTATAACAGGGTGAAAACCACCCCCTTTGCCTCGTAAATTGATTTTTCTTTATTTAGAAGCGCAGATACACGTTTTCTATGTATTTTTCGATGCTGAATCCAAATCTGACATCAAAATTACTGTAAATCTAAAAACAACCCCTATAACAGGGTGAAAACCACCCCCTTAGCCTCGTAAATTGATTTTTCTTGATTTAGAAGCGCAGATACACGTTTTCTATGTATTTTTCGATGCTGAATCCAAATCTGACATCAACATTACTGTAAATGTAAAATCAACCCCTGTAACAGGATGAAAACCACCCCTTTGCATTTCGTGAACGGCTTGGAACCGACTGTGGCAGAGTTATGTTTCTTTTTTTCCCTTTTTTTCTAAGTTTATAATTTTTTTTTTATGTTTTTTATTTATTATTCAAAAAATTTTGATAAATTACGGTAACGATTTTTTGGTGTGATAGATTTCAAAGCACGGTACAATACTTAGAGTTTCTTTACATACTCTACACTCATATATAGATCGGATTCTCTTTTTCTGCATAGTGCATAATTTACATTGACGTGATAACTTATTATCACTGTTTTCGGATTGCATTTTACTGGGAAAATGACGACCACTTAGTCGAATATCTGGCGTTAGAGATGTTGATTCTATTTGAGAACCTAAGTTCAAAATGTCTCTTACTATGCTCAATCGAAAATTAGGAAACGAAATAGCATCCGTAGTTAGCATCTTGAATAACTTATGGGCATTTGCCAACATCAAGTCTACTAGATGAAAAAATAATTATTTATACCATTTCATGCATTTTCTAATCGTCTCTGTCATAGATAATTGTTTATCAATATCATCGATTCCGCCCATATGTTTGTTATAATCATAAATACAACTTGGTTTTATAATATCTTCGTTATTTTTGTAGTGTATTTTACCAGTTGCACAATATTCAAGTTCATGAATACTTGTTAGTACGTAAACTTCCTTCTTATCCATCCATTTGATGACCATCCAAACATCATTATGAGCGACTTCTACTTCATCACGATTGAGCTTTGAACCAAGAGTAGGCATTCCTTTTCCATTTTTTTACTGTTCCACAAAGACCAGTGGCTTTATCATGAAGATATTCTGCAAGTTGTGGCGACGTATACTAATTATCAGTAAATAACTCATGACCTACGTTATAGTAAGGTTTCATCAAATGAGCAACAATATCTCCAGAAACTCCTAGATCAAATTTTTCGTAATCGGTATCTGAACCAGTATACATGATAAAATCTAGCAGAAATCCCGTCTCACAGTCAACTAATTCAAACAATTTCATACCAAATCGATTTCTTTTCAATGGTAAGTATTGTTTGAATTTTAGTCTTCCTTTGTACAAAACTAAACTTTCGTCAATGCAAAGTTTTTTTCCAGCTAAAATAGTATTAGAAAATTTTGTTTTCAAATGATCAATTATCGGTTTGATTTTTAAAGGATGATTAGAAATTTCTTCATTATTAGAAAAATTAGAATTTGATGGTATCTGTTTCTAGTAAAAATTTGGCTAAACATTGGAGTATATAGCAGTGGATCCTCACTCCAATAGTTTTTCATTTCTCCTTTTACGACTTGACCCATATTTATTGATAAAGCGATAAATTTCCATAATTCTTCTTCTGTTACAAGAGTCCACGTTTTCATTTTTTTTCGAGGTGCTTCAGGATGGATAAAAATAAGGATCAAAGTTTATTTCAGATAAATTTTTATCATATGTGGTATCATTCAAATCGTCATCACATATATCAGTTCTTTCTGTAACATCTTCTTCCGGTTATGATTCTCCACTACTCCAAGCTTCATTTTCTGTATTCATTGTATTGCAAAAGTAATATATATATAAGCAGAGGAGTTGGCCGAAGCTTTTATGTTTGTAGGATGGTCGAGTAAGCGATCCCAAAAGGTTGCTCGACCACCCGAACGCGAGGTATACTTATACTCTCAAGTCACTACTTTGATGTTGGGAACGGCGTAGCCACCTAGCGGCGTATTCACATACAACACATTTATACGAATCATTCTATACAAAAAGTACTACACTATTCTAATTTGTTGACCAATTACAAGATTTTTTATAAATTGAGTATATATACAACTTAACTTACACTGTGAAAACAGTTTTGTCAAGACACACTTATAAAAGATATATTATACGCGGAGTCGCTGCTAGAGTTATGCGTATGATTACAAGTCGAATGATATTTCGTTATCGAACCCAATATTATATTGCAGTTAGGACAATACCCGAACCAGCAATAGAAAATGGTGAAACGAAAATTGCATAAGAATTGAACGGCGAATAAATATATTCGGTGCGAATTAAGTGTATTTAACTGGATATATTGTGTTAAAATCTCTCATTACTGCAGATTCAGCAACTAAATTTTAGTTTCTCGAGCAAAACAATTTACTCAATGTACATCTTATCAAATTTTTTGTTTTTGTACCACTTTTGGTAAATTATTTGAAAATTAAAATAAAAGATTAAAAAATAAGTTTACTCTTAAAGAAATCATGGACGTACCAAAAGATAACCACCATTGTTCACAAAATTGAACGAGTAATTACTTTGCACCAGAATTTACCTAAATCTTATCAATGTAAAAAGTTATTTATTATCATTAGTTTTAAATGACATTAAAATTTTTTTCCATATTTGACTTCTGAAACACGACTTACACTTATTAGAACACCGATGCTCTTATTTGTATCGATAAGATTTATTCCATCGAATGCAATACTCCTGACTACCGCTGGTTTTAAATATATTAAAAATCGATTGGAAATGTTTTCTTTTTTCATAATATAAAATTCTGAGAGTATGTATGGCCCTACCTGTCAGTTCACTAACAATTGGAGTGTCGTCAAATATTGGTTCATCACCTCGTCTGAGAGTGCTAAATTTATACACAACAACTGCTACTGACTGATTAGCCAAATAATTTTGAAGCTGTTTAATTTCACGGATACAGCACGCAGTGCTCGGTATTATTACATTAACCTCCCGTACAAGTTTTTCGGCTAATACTCCATTTATTATGTAATTCCCCAGTACGAATATCACCTCTTTCAGAATATATTAATGCAACAACAAGCGATCGCAGAAAATATAGGTTATCACTATTTAAAATATTTAAAATAGATTTTTTTTTAAATATATTCATGGGTTAATTCTTTTCGATCACCACCAAACATTGGGTTTACTATACAAACATTTATAATTAAATTATCACTGATGTTAATACCCTCATTACTCTGCGTGACTTTATATATAAGTTCCTATAAACCATTCAGCTTAGAGCAGCAATAAAGTTGATTTATTATTGTCAAATTTATTTTTAAATGATTTTTGAGGATTGTTAAAATCGTCACAATGTGTTGTGCAATGAAGTTGGCCGCGTTCCCCTCGCGGAGTAGGACAGGGTCTAATGGTATAGCTGGACTGGTGTAGTTGTGTTTATAAGTATAGAGGAGGTTAGTGGTTACTGTCAGTCTCGCGGAGGGAAATATAAACCTATGTACAGCCCCGGGATCTATAAGGGCATGAACAGTTTCAACTGCTCCTGGGCGCAGTAATTTATTAAAATTGTTCAAAATTCATTAAAATTTATTAAAATTTTTCAAGATTTATTAAAATTTTTCAAAATTTATTAAAATTTTTCAAGATTTATTAAAATCTTTCAAGATTGATTAAAATGTTTCAAGATTCATTAAAATTTTTCAAGATTCATGAAAATATTTCAAGATTCACTAAAATTTTTCAAGATACATGAAAATTTTTCAAAATTTATGAAAAATTTTCAAAATTTATGGCAATTTTTCAAAATTTATGGCAATTTTTCAAAATTTATGGCAATTTTTCAAAATTTATGGCAATTTTTCAAAATTTATGGCAATTTTTCAAAATTTATGGCAATTTATCAAAATTTATGGCAATTGTTCAAAATTTATGGCAATTTTTCAAAATTTATGACATTTTTTCAAAATTTATGGCCATTTTTTCAAAATTTAATAAAATTATTTAAATTTTTTCAATATTTTCTAAAATTTGCAAAACTTTGATAATTAAAAAAAATTGAATATTTTTACCGCCCACTGACGGTTTGTATTGCCCACCGGGATACAATATTGACGAAACTTATTAAAAGTAAATTCGAAGATTCATTCTTATTAAAGAATATAACTTTTGTGTTAAGATGAACCTTTGAAGCCGATTCTAATAAAATTCTTCAAAATTGTATACAAACAACTACATTAACTAAACATGAAGGTTTATAAATGATCCATCAATGAATAGTTTGGGATTTGTACTATATTAAATACTTTTCAAAGTCTGTACTATAGAATTTAATGCATTTCAAATTCAAATCCGAAAAGCAAACACAAATTAAAACAAACATTAACCCTTTAATGCCGAGACGGTCGCCCACGAACGCCCACCTTCAAGCTCCATAAAAAATCTATAATCGATAAAGAAACTGCTCTAGCAGTTTAATCTCATACTTTGTAATATACTTGAGCAATTGTCACCCATAGAGCAGAAAAAAAATGGTTTCCCTTTATACCCAAAAAATTGTATTGAATTGAAATCTTACAGAAAAATTACAAAAAAAAGCCCTGGGGCGGGATGAAACGTTTTATCTGATTCAAATAAAATCATTTTAACTGAAATGTTTGTAAAAATAACTATAGCTATTAATAAATCAACACATTTCAAAAGAAAAATGTACAACAAAATATTTTATGTAACACAGGCACGATTTTCGCGTTTTTTTACCTATTAACCGGGTACTAAGTGACCGTTTATAGACCGGCGGGCAATAGAAACCGTCAACGGGTGGTAAAAAATATTCAATATTCTTTAATTTTCAAAATTTTGTAAATTTTAGATATTTTAAAAAAAATTTTTTAGATTTTCAATATATTCATAATTTTGGAAAATTTTTGAAAATTTTTGAAAATTTTTGAAAATTTTGAAACATTTAACAAATTTTGTAAGCTTTCGAATTTTTAGAATTTTCATAATTTGTAGAATGTTTTAATAAACAGAGTGGTTGCCGAGTCGAAAAACGGTCACATTCGTCTTGCTTAATGTGCAAGAATACCCAAAAATCAATACATGCGTCACATAAAATATGGTGTGCACCAAGAGCTAAGTGGGCTTTTTGACCTGGTGTTGTTGCAGTACTCGGTCTATAAAAGCCTACTTACCGCCCTGGGTACACAATATACTATTTTAAAATCCAAAATCGACCTTAACATTAACAGAAAGCCGAAGTTTGTGCAGTTTTTAATTAATAATTTCTATATACAACTCGCTATTCCGTAATAAACTTTTACTTTTCTTTTTCATATCACGTGTTTGACACCCTCGCTTTTGGATCAAGCGCTTTCTAAAGTCTAAAGTTCTAAATGACGAGATAACTTCCGAATCCCAAATGATATAAAAATATAAATTAATATTTAAGGCTAAAATCAAATATTGAAAGTCGCTTGGTTAGATTTTAACATAGCGAATACAGCTCCGCTTGTCATATAATAACAGGCCAAGTATAGTACGCCAAACAATACTTTTTTCTTGAATACACCTCCGTTTATACGCCACTAGCAAGCCGTGAAATAAGTCTAACAATACTTTAGGCCACTATGTCAATGTTAAAACCGCCATGGTTCTTTGATAAATGGATTAGTCCTGTTGAAAATACTTACGTATATCATGTAGGTAAATAATGTACGTAAAAGATTTTATATAAATGATTACGTGCAAAATTAGGAACATTTTTACGCAAACCATTTGCATAAAAGATTTACGTACATGATTAACGTAAATTTAATTAATAATATTTATAACTTTTCTTAATGCACAAGTATTTTTATTTAACTATTTTTAATGCAACTTAATTTTTATAAAAAATTGTTTGAAACTTTTAATTTTTCTAATTATCATATACCACAATCTTCCATTAATTGCAATATTATATTTAAATATTCACTTGTAAAGAAGAAGCTTCTTCACATATTTATTTAACTTTATAAATTACTTAATTAATTAATTATTATTAATTAATTAATCGAAATTGACTTGCATATTTTTACAATAATAATAATACAATATATTTTTAAGCTATTAAATAAAATATATAGTATTTATTATGACTAAAATTACAACAGCTTGGGCTTGTCAACGCATTGCTTGCCATGATAAACAATTGTCGCAAATATACCAGCCACCATTGTTGCCCATAAGAGCATGTAAAGTAGAATTTCTTTAGTATATGTTGAAGGCATGATCATATGAGCAACCAACATTGCTGATGCCAACAAAAGAACTAATAGGAACGTAGCATATCGCCAATTTCTTTCAGACTCTAATGGACATAAAACCGTTAAACAGTCACCATCTTGAACCATATATTGTCTCAAAAGTAGATATATAGAATCCTAAAATTAATTTTTGATATTCAATCGTTTGAAAGTATTTAAAATATTATTTAATTATTAATATTCTTGTTTACCCGTCGATAATTATCAATGAAATTATTTTTATAATATCTTGTTAAGAAATTAACATTATCTTTCATAGCTCCTATTTTAATTCGTTAACCTGTTCTAGTAAAATCTGTTATCAATGCACTAGTTCCAGAGTATTAGTACTTACTATATCAGCATTATCAGTCCAAACCTTTCAAAAATAAATATATTTATGTATACATACTTATATAAAATAGTGTTATAATTAATATGATTCATTATGCAAAAAATGTTCTTTTAAAATACCTGTTTACAACGTTTGTTCTATTTAAACAATCAATGCAATTTGTTCTGAAGCCATCTGTTCTTGATCGAGACGAGCCATCAGAATATCTACACTGAAAAAAATAAAAGGCTGCTTCTACTGAGGACTCAAGCAGTATCTACTCGACCACCCGAGTAAGAGCAAAATAGGTGCGCAGTAGACACGCACAATGCTGCACGGTAAAGCGCGGCAGAGGTGGGAGAGACATAGCCTCACTTTCAGTCTTCAGCGCGTCTACTGCGCGCATATTTCGCCGTGTCGGGAGCTAAACAGATACTGCTTGTACCTCTCGAGTAGAAGTAGCCTTTTATTTTTTTCAGTGTAATCTGTAATAATACTGCATTTTGCAACATAAAGCATGGAAGACTTCATATCTTATATTCTAGTTCTTTAACTCTTGCACTATGTCATTATATGCATTTTCTAAAGTTACTTCTACTTCCTTCTGGTTAACCTAATAAGTACAAAATGATTAATTTTTATTGTATACAAAGAATATTTTATTTTTCATACTAATATCAACTAAAATTTTACCAAATGATTTCCAAGTAGACCTAGCTGTGATTTTGGTTTTGTCACAGACACACACGTCTACAACGCTTGCAGCGCGAGCATATGAGACGAGTCAGCGATAAGTGGAGCCGGACTACGATGCACTTGGCCTGCATCCTAGACGCTAGCTCCGTGGTGTGAGCACGAGACCCGCACACTGGGGACCTGGGTTCTAGTCCCGTCGTCTACTTTTTTCGCTGCCTACCTCGTCTCCCATTCATCCGTAACAGTTTGTATTTTAATTTTGGAGTTTGTTGCCAGAATAATGGAATGGAGCCACGAATTTGAACAAATGACATTTTACTTCCATTAACTTCAATGATTTGTTCTGCTTCAACAATGTTTGAGACATTACAATTCGCACCTATGCCACGATGATGTTCGAGTTGTGCTGCGAGGCCTTGACGAAAATATGAATTCCATATGAACCTTGAATTTGCTCAATCATGTAGAGGCATCTGTATTGAAATTTATTAAATAGTTACATTATACATTAAAAATTATAAACAAAATTCTTTAAATCTAAGAACTAATATATCTTCTTGGAGGAATTCTGGAGGTTATATTATGAAGACTTTGCTTACTATGACTAACATCATATGCATAACAAAAATAAAAGTGAGGTGTGCTACAGATTTAACATATCCCAAGTAACTTGTGTTATTACGAATATGCGCCGCAGGACGACTTGTACGGCTCGAAGTTCGAGGAACAGTTGAACCTGTTGATGCTCTTGTAGATCCCGGGGCTCTGCACACGTTTATATTTCTCGCCGCGAGACTGACAGTAACCACTAACCTCCGCTGTACTGTGATGACCCAACTGGGGTTAAGTTAGGTAGCGCGTGAACCGAAAGCGGTTTATTTAAATAAATTAGAAATAAATAAATGAATAAAAATATAATAAACGCGGATTGAAATAAGGATGTTTTGATTAACAACAACACTTTCTATCTGCGTCTAATCCGGGCTTGAGACCGGCTACGGCCGCATTAAAAGTGTTTGAAACGAGAAATAACGAGGAGTATGAAATAGATGAATATCGCGAGAAAACCCGTGCGTCCTTTAGCACGCCTAGACTCTGACTGACTTTACTTGTGGTCTACAAATTCGTTGTAGCCCTGTTGAGCTACTCTCCTCCTCCGGTCTCTTTCTTTTGTATATGCATTTATGTATGGCTGTTGCCAGCCACATGTTGTTGTCGTGCAAGCGACACGCTTTTCTTCCCGGAAAAGCACTTGAACTCAGACCCCCCAATATTGCGTAGTACAGAGGTTCTTTGTTTTTTAGTGAGCGTGGTGTCTTTGCCTTTCAGACACAGTTTGTAAAATTGAATATCTTGTGTCTGAGTCTGTTCGAGAATCGAATGCTTATATATTTTTGAATATTTTCTAAATAAATGCGTATTATTTTATTTGAATATTTGCGCGTATAAATGGCGAATAACACGTGATGTATCATTACATTACAATACTTATAAATACAACTGTACCAGTCCAGCTATACCATTAGAGCCGGTTTTATTCCGCAAGGGGAACGCGGCCAAATTCCATTGCACACCACATTCTGACGGTTTCAACAATCTTCAAAAATCATTTAAAAATAAATTTGACAATAATAAATTAACTTTATTGCTGCTCTAAGCTAAATGGGGTAGGGGCTATTTGATAAAATTGTCAAAAACAAATTGCCACACCTTTTTTGTAATTTTATTATTTTCGACCATTTACCATTCAACACTGTTAAGCCCTATGAAATAATTCAATAGACCATTAACAAGGACTTGATTTACTATTTCGATCCCACCCACAACATTTTCTTTTGCATGCGCAATTATCGGGGAAAATTTTAACAAAAAAATATGTCCGCTATATCTGCGACATATATATATATATATATATTTCCTTGTTGTAGCCTGTCGCACTCTAATGTAAAACCTATTAAGTCTGTAACTGAACAGGAATTCGTCATATGCGTGTGTATATGACGAATTGCTGACTCTAGCCAGAAAATTGGATTCAATTTGAATCCTCTGGAAATATCAAAGAAATTTGTGTCCTTATATCCCTTGATCTAAATTGCCTAAAATAACGAGACTGTTCATTTAAAATTTCAAATCGCTCACCAGGTGATTGTACTTCTAAAAATCTATTGTTTAACCCCTCTTTCCTCTTCTTCCGCGACCTTGTGTTCCTCCTCCTCAGTCTAATGGCCTCTACCGATTTGGACACTGAAAAGCTGGTTCGTATTACTATATTCGGCAAAAGTTGAATTTTCTTTTTCTTATTCTTCATAATACTGTATGTTATTTAAAAAATCTTGAGCATCTTGTGTATTAAATGTTTTCATTAAATGAAAATGAACGTACGTTATCTAATAATAATAATAAAAATAAAATTTACTCCTGATCTGAAATATGAGAAAGATAACTAACTTAGTTCAATTATAATATAAGTATTAAATAATTTACCTTCAGATACTCCAAACTCAGGTTCTATCACCTGTGCATTTTGTAATTCGATTTCATATTGAATGAAGCATCGCTATTATTATTATTATTATTATTATTATTATTATTATTATTATTATTATTATTATTATTATTATTATTATTATTATTATTATTATTATCCGTCTCTCAAAATTCTCCTCCTACTCGTATTCAGAAACTGATTAAAAATTATGTTAATCAATACTATTATTTTATAATAATATGTACATTTATTATAATAAGGTTACACAAATCTGATTAAGACAAATCGACTCTAATTCTAAGAGTCGTTTCCATATAAAAAACTATGACTTTTTCAGTAATTCAAATTTAAGATTAATATATATTGGAAATGGGTGTTAAATAAATGATAATACACAATGTATATTTGAAATAAAATAACTTTCATTTATTCAAACTCGCACAAGGAAGAAATAACGTCAGTAATGTGCGACTGCTCTAGCTAGATGATCTAGTATGACTAAAAACACTTGACAAAAGGGCATAAGAGAATATCGGGGCTGGCGCATATAGTTCATCACTCTTTTCTACATCTCGCATTTCAGTTTATGTCTTTGGGACATTTCTTAGTAAGTCGATTCATTTTTCTACAAGCATGTAGTAGTGTATAACTACAGTTACATACATACGTATGCTAAAGCATAGCGATATTCCAACACGCCCCCTCAAAAACTAATCGACTAAGAATTAAACTGAAAAACTAATAATGTGCCTTCATATTATCTGTTTTGTATACACATACAATTTATGTAAAGATTTTATATAACAATTGTATTTGATCAATATCAACTTATATATTATAGACTAGACAATCATCCTTCCTTGTACTTTCTCTGGGGAATTACATATGGTCCAACATTTGTTGTATAGATTAGGGAAAACCCAAAAAAACCTAATCTGGCCATTTATGATGACCATTTACTTTTACATAAAGTAGTTCATAACAATATATTATTTATAAACTTAAATACTTATACCATGAGAAACGTCATTGATAAAACCAAATTCAAATTCTTAGTTTTATAAACGTAACTGTTAATAACAGTTTTATAAATACATATTCCAATTTATTACTTATTGAAATTTATTCCTTTTAAGCTGTTTCTTATATATATATATATATATATATATATATATATATATATATATATATATAGATTATAAAAAAATATACATTTTATCAATCGTAATATACTTTGTTGATATTTTATGAATAGTTTGGCTGTTTGAAGTTTTAATACCACCATTATTATTTCCATAAATTATAAATATGATTAATATTTCATTTACATATTTATAGTCACTTTTATTGTACTATTGACTTTTATTACAATGCTGTTCTAATTTTGTTCTTAAAAAAAATTATATATTCTGTTTCAGTTTTTCAAACTACTATGGAATTCAATTCAACAGACTTTACACTGCTTATATTATTTAAACAAATAACCTGTGGTATTTTTATTATTATTATTAATTCTGTAATCAAAATCCACTTAATCAATTCAAATATAACTAATACTTCATACAGATATCAAAGTACCTCTTTATTTTCAGATCATAGCTTAAAATATTTTACTGCTGTATTTTCTACTCAAATCATGTACATATTATTTACATGGAATAACCAATATTATTTTGTAAAGGGTATCATACTTTTACTCAGAAATAAAACTTTATAATAACTTTAATAAATAATCTTTTCGTATACACTTTCATTCAAGATCATACTACTTTAATTGCACTTCAACATTTTCTTTCTATTGCAATGAAGTTTAATATCGATATTATGATATTATTTTTAATACAGTATTTAACAGTTATGTTTTGAAAAGCTTTTTCTCTTTTTATAATAGCTAAAAATCTAAAACAAATGTTTTTTAAATTAACATTTTATACATTTACTAAAGCTCTAGTATGTCTTAAATTATATCATAAGTTATTGAATTTACATTCGTACTATTCATTAGTACCTTTCATTAAATTGTTCTTTTAATACAATTTACAAAAATCAAAACAGTTTGTATTTGTATATGATATAGTTATAAACTGAATTAATTTATGCATATCCATTATAAATCACATACCTGAGTTTTTTACTACTAAAGCAAAAATTTTAGTACTCACTAAATATTTGATATATCATTCTTAGCATAAACCTTGAATAACATTTCAAGTTTTATATTTTTTGGATTTACAAACAATTCCTTATTTGTAATATTAAGTATCCATTTACTATCACATATATTTTTAATTATATATTTTTCATACTAAACCTTAAATAGCAAATATGTTTTACTATTGATAGTGTATTCTTATTAAATGCTACCATATTCTTATTCCATAAGATTATATAGTGTATGTGCAATTTTATTATCATAAATTACCAATTCATATGTTTCTTAGACTCAAGCCTCGATTATTTTATTGTTATAGACTTATTTATAAATATTCGTTTTTGTTACGAATTTATTTCGTTTTATTAAATTCAGACTTATTATGGCAAATTAAGATTGTCACTATTTTGCACATCAGTTTCCGTTTTTTTTTTAAATATCGAATTTACTATGATAGTTTTCTGAAAAAAAAACAAATTCCGATTTATTTATAATCAAGAAAACGAAACGAAATAGTAAAACTATGGCCATCTGACTTTTCAATGCACCAGATTTTATAATATCTAATTGTCCGATTAATCTATACCAGCTTTAATATGCCAAATCATCTAATTAATCAATATCAGATTTAAAAAAAGGCTTTATGCAATGTAATTTATAAATATCCGACTTTTCAAACAAAATTATCTTATTTTTAATATTCAATTTTATAAAAAAAACTATCTGGTTCCTCAATATTAGATTTATAGAATAATTATCTGATTTCTCATTATCAGATTTATTTGACTATAATCATCTGATTTCTTATTACCAGATTTATTTGATTATAATCATCTGATTTCTTATTATCAGATTTCTTTAACCGTATGATCTGATTTCTTAATATCAGATTTCTTCGATTATTATCATAATTATCTGATTTTTCAATATCTGATTTATTTGACTATAATCATCTGATTTCTTATCAGATTTATTCGATTAAAAGCATCTGATTTCTTATCAGATTTATTAGATTAAAAGCATCTGATTTCTTACTATCAGATTTCTTTAATCTTATCATCTTGCTTCTCATTATCAGATTTCTTTAACTATATCATCAGATACATCAGTATCCGATTTATTTAACTATGGCTATCTGATTTCTTAATATCAGATTTATTTAACTATAGACATCTGGTTTTGTAATACCAGATTTAATAATCATCTTCTGATTTATCATCATCAGATTTATAAATATTTACTAATTTTTACATAATGTTCAGAAGCATCAGTTTTATTATCATAAGAGTTTTTTTTTAATGCAAACTCTTTATAGTACTTTTTCAAACCTTCTACTCTCTGTATGTGTCTAGTTTCTATTCAACTAAAATAGATCTAAGCGAATTATCATTAACTATCGCTTTCAAATTTGTAATTAATTACTTTCTTAAAACAACAAATTTAAATTTTTATTCATTTTAATTTCAAGCTCTTTATAGTACCGTGATTCATATGTTTGTTTGACAATGATTATTTGCATAAGTTTTTTTCTTTTCTTTTAATAATCATTTTAATATCTACTTTTGGAAATATCAATAAACTATAATGTATAAAATGTGTGCAATAGTAAATCTATGCCTTTAAGTCTTTTATTTAATACAAAAAACATTCTTTTATTTTTTAGTTTAATTTAACAATTTTAATTTAAAATGAGTCTGGCCTTTGTTTCATTGCTATATTAGTTTAAATCAAATTCATTAAAATACGAAACATTTTCATTTATAGATTATAGAGTGATTAGATTATAAACATCTTTTGTAAACTATAAACAACGGACTTTAATCAAACTTATACCTTTACACATTAGTGTAATATAACTTTTAAATGTAGCTTATGTAGGGGAGAATGGGCACAACAAACTTCGTAATAAAATGGTCACCCTCGAAAAAAAACTTTAATGTGTAACAAATAAGACATTCTAAATCTTTAGGGTCGAGTGTATTTTAAAGTTCAATTCATAAGCTTCAAATTAATTTTTTATATAATATATAATAATAAAAAAGTATCGATGCGGGGCACGAGCATCACACAAAACGGAGCTGATGACCAACAGCTTATTATCCTAACCTAAAATGGCTGCCTAAGATTCCGTGCACTGCAAAAGTTAATGTCAATAGTTAAGTTAATAATAAGTAATAGTTTAGTAAAAAATGGTACGGAAGTACAAAAAAAAGTCTGACAGAGCTAGTTGGACTGATGGGCAATTACAAGTAGCTCTTGACAGCATAAAAAATGGACAATCCGTTAAAAGTTGCGCAGCCGAATTCGGTATACCCAGAACAACATTGCATAAGAGATTAAAAAATGAAGAAGCTACACGTACGAATGGTAAGTTTTAAGCCTATCTTTGTTTTGTCTAATATATTTTCAGTTTACCTTATAAATTTATATGATTTTAGGTTATTCTAGAGTTTTCAATGACGAGCAAGAAAAAGCTCTATGTGAGTACGTTATAGATATGGAAAACAGATTAATGGGACTCACAGCCAAAGAATTGAGAAAATTAGCGTTTGACTTTGCTACCGAATTAAAGATTCCTCATAAATTCAACAAAGACACAGGCTTAGCTGGTATCGACTGGCTTACAAGTTTCATGCAAAGACATCATCTCTCCAACAGAAAAGCTGAGCCCACATCTGTAGCTAGAGCAAACGGATTTAATAAGTCTGAAGTTGATAATTTATTTAACGTTCTCAAGATTTATCAAGAGAAGTTTAAGTTTACTGCAGCCAGAGTTTGGAACGTAGATGAAACAGGAATCTTCGTTGTTCCAAAAGGCCTTTCAAAAGTGATCGCAAGAAGAGGAAGGAAGCAAGTTGGTGGCAAGACATCTGCAGAACGCAGTGAGACAGTGACTGCAGAGATCTGCATGTCTGTAAGTGGTATTTTCATGCCACCTATGTTAATATTCCCTCGAGTAAAGGAAAATCTGAAATTTCTTAAGGGGAGACCAGAAGGGTCATGGGCTGAGTGGCACAAGAGTGGTTGGATACAGGCAGAATTGTTCACCAAATGGTTTAAAGAATTCATCAAATTCTCCAATGCTTCTCTCAAAAATCCAATTTTACTGTTATTGGATGGACACGTTACGCATGTAAAAAATCTAGAAGTGGCTAAGCTGGGTAAGAAGAACGGTGTGACAATTCTCTGCTTTTCCCCCTATTGCACGCACAGGATGCAACCGTTAGACGTATCATTCGTGAAACCTTTGAGCAATTATTATGCTGAGGAGGTAAAACAGTTTCAACGGAGTGGAAGACAAGTGCAAATGAAGGATATTTTCTCATTAGTTGGTAAGGCATGGCAAAAAGCAGCAAAAGTAGAAACTGCAGTGAATTCGTTCAAAGTAACGGGTATATATCCTTTGAATGAAAAGGTTTTTAACTCATATTTTGAGAGTCTAAACAGCAGCAACTCGTTTCTAGATTCTTCAAGTAATGAATCTAGTAATTTGTCTCAGTATAGTAATGTCATCAATGATATCATGAATAAAACATCAAATGCAGCTTTAACTCCTGCCATGCTTAGTGAAAATCCAGTCAACGCTGTCTCATCTGCTTCAAAAACTAGTTCTGTAGTAGATTATACTCCAAATGGATCCATGCTTATGAACGAAGCTAGTCAAGATATAGTCAATAGTGCCTTATCTAGTTAGAAGTGTACTGTGAACGATGCGAGTCAAGACTCAGCTGAAGCTGTAGATAAAATCCCTCTTTCATATGTAAGCTGAGCCCTTAATTTCTTTTTTGGTAAGTCATTTAATAAATGTACTTATTAAATTTAATCAATTATAAAATATTTTTTCAATTTTTAGCATCAGTATGCAGTTTCTGTCTCTAACAATTTTCAAACTTGTGCTCCAACAAAGATTATTCAACCTGAATCTTTGTCGAACGTTGATTTAACTTCTGACAAAACAAAATGTTCTGGGAAAAGAAAAGGAGGAACTGCTACGATTGTAACAGAAGATAGTTATATCGATACATTGGTTGAAGCAGAAAATAGTAAGAAAATTAAGAAAGAGCCCAAAGAAATCATCAAGAAATCTAAACCAAAAATTGTATCGGATAACACTTTGGAGAAACCTCTCATTATTCCAAAGAA
Organism: Gastracanthus pulcherrimus; assembly: GCA_949152435.1. Classification (NCBI taxonomy): domain Eukaryota; kingdom Metazoa; phylum Arthropoda; class Insecta; order Hymenoptera; family Pteromalidae; genus Gastracanthus; species Gastracanthus pulcherrimus. The sequence continues at coordinate 171,805,216 of OX424572.1, read as the reverse complement.
GAGAGCTGGCACAACTAAGCGTAAGCCACTTTGTGAATCAAATGGTCGAATCAACGAACAATCTACTCCATTAAGCAATGTCGATACAATGACTGTCCCAATACCTTTATCAAACATAAATAATACTTATGAAGTGTTTTCTAATGCTAGTATTATAAATGGACAACTCATGGTGCAAACGGATGATGGTTCCTATTTTTTTATGTAGAGGTTTTCATTATATTTCTTTATATAGGAGTTTCAATTTGTTTATGTAGAGGATATGCAGATTTAATTATTATTTTTAATGTTGCCAAAAAGTTAAATTGATATTATACCTAGATTAAGAAAGAGATATAAAGTTCGTTTCAAACTGTGATAAAAAATCAAGGAATTCCTATGAATTTGTTTATGTAGATGATACGCAAATTTAGTTATTACTTTTAATGTTGCCAAAAAGTTTAATTGATATCAACCTAAATTAAGAAAAACTTCGTTCTAAACTGTGATAAAAAATCAATGAGTTCCTATGAATTTGTTTATGTAGATGATATGCAAATTTAGTTATTACTTTTAATGTTGCCAAAAAGTTTAATTGGTATCATACCTAGATTTAGAAAAATTTGTAAACTTCGTTTCAAACTGTGATCAACAATAAAAAAATAATTATTAGTAATAATAAGAAAATTGTTCTAATGCCCTTGTCAAAAAATCAATAAAAGAAATTTTCTATAAATATTCTATTATTTTATTTATATTTTTCTTTCATGTATATTGGTTATCGCAATTGTTCATGACATTTGGGCCCCAGCTACAAGACACACTTACCCCTTATGGGGCAAGTGCGTCATTTTGATGCCTATAAACTTCTCTCGTTTTGCGATAAATGTATTCACGCAGCTGTTTTAAACTAAGTAGCATCTGTTTGCTGATGAATTTCTTTACATCAACCTTTTTTCAGAAATATTAAAATCATTAAAATTAATATTTAAATATCGTCATAAAGTTAGGGTGACGCTCATGCCCCGCTGTCCTCTAATTAATAATTTATTTATATTCTAGAAATTGTATTCTATTGTATAAACTTTACATTTATGCCACAATATATCTATCAAGTTATTTTGATAATCTTATGTATTTCAATAGATATTTTACATTTATCTACTTTAAAATTTATAGATATTTCATTGTTTAACTGCTTACCATTTTCAATCATTTTTACCGTCTTATTTCCAATCGTATACAACATCATCATTTTAATGAAAACAATCTTAGTTTTCATTTGTTGTATTTTTCGTTCAGACTTCTCATATGGAGCCATAAATATGACTCTAGTTCGACTTGCGATGCGGCACGCTCCAACACGTCACTTCGGATGTCATGGAGGGCCTGGCTTGCTCGACTTGAATCTCGACTAGAACAATGAAGCCCTTGTGCCTGACACATGTAATCGATAATTTCGACTTTTCTTCTCTGCGTCATAATAACGGAAATTCTATTCTTTGCCATTGGCATTCTTACAGGTCATTGATTGGAACTTAACAAAACTCTGAAACAAATCATTTTGTTAATAACAACGATTTTATAAAAAAAAACTTCACTCTTAAGAAGAAAAAATATTTTCTTATCTTTGAACTTTCACAGAATGAATATTTTATCATAAATGCTTTGCTATATGACATTGAATACGGCAATTTGTACTTCTCCAATAATTATTTTGTTATACTTGAAGTTTTCTTTGTACTAAAATCTTCAATTTAACAGATTCATCTTTCATAGTAATAATCCATTGTTTCCTTCTTTATCTTTCTATCATTTAATCCTTTTTAAAATTTATTCAGCATGTTGAGAATATTTGTCGACATTTCAACAGTCAGATCAGTATTCCTCTTAAAAGTTCACGCGTCTGCAGGCTTAGACATGCAACAGTGCTGGAGTCACTACTCTCACTTTGTTGTAGTAGCTTCGTATATAATAATTATATGTTATTAAATACCTGTTTGTTTTATTTCAAACGTTTTTCACTTATTCTTCTCGATTAAAGTTTTATTTCTTTTTTTGCACTAAAATACACTTTCACACTGCACACAACGATCGAGATTTTCAATATAAACAGTTATTTTTACACAGTAGAAAACACAATTATTTAACCACGTATCTGGGCCCATAACCTATTGGAAATGGGTGTTAAATAAATGATAATACACAATGTATATTTCAAATAAAATAACTTTCGTTTATTCAAACTCGCACAAGGAAGGAATAACGTCAGTAATGTGCGACTGCTCTAGATAGATGCTCTAGTATAACTAAAAACACTTGACAAAAGGGCATAAGAGAATATGGGGGCTGACGCATATAGTTCCTCACTCTTTTCTATATCTCGCATTTCAGTTTATGTCTTTGGGACATTTCTTAGTAAGTCGATTCATTTTTGTACAAGCATGTAGTAGTGTATAACTACAGTTACACACATACGTATGCTAAAGCATAGCGATATGCCAACAATATATCTATCGAAGTAATCATTCAAAGACGTAAAATATTTATTAATGTAATTTTCTTTAATTAATTTTTATTCGGCAATATTATTTTAATTTTCTATTACAATAAAAATTACAGATTTATAAGTTTTGAAAAATTGTACGTCAATTCTTAACATAAGTAACTTAAAAATTTAAAATTATGTACTTACATTTTATTCCGAGATCTTTTAAAATTTCCTCGTGCACATGTTTCATGCATTCTTCTCGCTGATGAATCATATACTACTTTCATCACTTATATATCGTTGAAAATTTTTTTTTAAAACAAGTGATAAATGTTTCTAGATGTACAATCTGATAAAAGAATTCTAAATTTTCGTCTTAACACACTTTCCGGAACTAAACGTAAAACTCTTCTCCAATCTTCTCTTATTGCACTGTGTACACTATTTTGCGAAATTATTCGGAGGGAAGCAATTATTACGTTATAGAATCCAGACATTTTTTCTACTTCAAGTTAGATTGTTTCAGTACAAGTATTGAATATCTACTTATATAGAATATCGAATTCGAGCTCGATCAAAAATTCCATATACGAAATTTGGTATACAGCAGAAATATGAAACTCTACGTGCACACATGCATGCTACCTCGCTCCATTCAGTGTCATACCCGAGGCTTGCATTTTTCAGTTGAATGTAAACGATATTCAAAGCAAGTGGTTCTATAGGATTTATAAAAAAATTATGTTTCGTTGATCGACGCCGAATGATAAATGTAAATTCGGCGACTTTGAGTTAAAATCTTCATTAAAAGAATCGGCGTGGATAACAATATTAAATAATGTAAATAAATTAAAAACTGAAAAACACTATAAAAAAGTCAATAAAATTTTGAATAACATTTCTACGGCAAACATATATAGCGAGTATAAACTTCATGTTCGATACCGATGCCGTGATCGTGTGCATGCCAGCTATTAATTATTATTGGAAAGCAAGAAGTCAAGTTTCCACAAATGATTTAATTCCATTAATAAAAGATAAACGGAATTCACATTTTATATTATCGGACAACGAATTCAAACCGATTTACTGCCCGGTGCACAATGTTAACTGTACACCACCAGAGGAATATAAACTTGATTTATTCCATCTTCATGTAGTAACGAGGGAGGACTTACCCGGAGATCATATTTCTGTAAGAAAATTAATATCCCCAATAAAAAGGAAAAGAAACTACGAGTTCGATTTAACTGAAAAAGAACTCAAATATGTAGCATGCCCGATACAAAATCCCGTAAAAGTTCCAGTATTGGAAGCAGCGAAAAATCTGGAGCTTAACAATTTTTCAGAAGAGGATGTTAAAAAAGAAGAAGATTGGGGACGATGTTTCGTAGAAAAAAAGAAATACAAAACAGAAAATTTCTCAAGGAAAATAACTGTGCGGTTATTTAGAGATGGAGAATCTGATATAGACTTATTGGTATTAATTTTTAGGAATATTAGAAATATCAGTAATGTTTTAATTAACCACGTAAATACCCTCGTTGAAGCTCAATGGGAAGCAAGAGATTTTTTATTTTAGTTAATGAGAACATTTTTTTACAACAACTTATGAAAAATATGTGTGAAAGTGTAATATCTGTAAATTAAAAAATTGTACACTTTTTGATTTGCTCTTATTCAAACAATAAACAAAATGGGTAAGAGGAATAAACGGAATGAAACATAAATTCTGATTTTAATAATTTGTATCCTTATGTCCCTTCCAATTCCCATTAAAAAAATAATTGATTAATTGTTACTGTGAAAGTATGATAATAGTTCGAAATTTTTTTTTTCAAAATTCATTCCTGTATTTTTTCATTTATTTATTTATTTTGGTTAGGTTTTTTTTTTAATTTATCTAGAAATTCGTTTGAAAATTCAGCTGAATTATTGAATTTCTCTCTCTCTCTCTCTCTCTCTCTCTCTCTCTCCCTCTCCCTCTCTCTAGCTCTCTTTCTCTTTCTCTCTCTCTCTCTCTCAGCATTTTATCTGTAGCTTTACAGAAAAGTAGCTTTTTACTATCTCATGACCTTTACATTTTTTGAGATCAAAAGATCTTTTACTTTCTGAGATATTAAGGTTATGTGTTTTTTTAAATTTGTTTTTGATCGGAGCTCACTTTTTTAGTTTTTGAATGAAGATTCAAAATTCAAAAGAAAAGAAATTTCAAGATTCATCGACTTGTTTTTGTTTTATAAAGATTCGATTTTTGAATTTTAGATCTTTTACAACCGCAAATTTTGGGTAGGCTCTTTCCCTTCTTTTGTTATACACGAAAACATAATCTTAGTCTAAACGCTTATAATTCGGGAAGAAATAGCAATTTAAAATCAATTTACAAGAACAAAGAATTTCATATTGAAAAAATTAATTTAGTTTGAGAAAGCTAAGTGCCAATGAATTGGCAGCTGTTTTTATTACAAGTTTCTCTATTCTTTCATATAATGTCTATATCATATGCGTATGTTAACAATTACGTTAAGAAGCCATTTAGTACAATTCCCTCATTGCTTTCCTGTACAGCCCTGACCACGTACTCCAAAACTAAGTTAAATAAGAGGGTAGATAGTGCATCTCCCTGTTTTAGTCCGTTGTGGGTTTCAAATGTTTTAGATAAGCTCTTACCTGACCGAACTATGACATTTTGATTAAATGGACTAACTTTATTGGACCCCCTAGCAATATTAAGAAGTTCTTAAAATCATTGAATAGTTGATGTACCATTTCCCTGTATTTACATTTTTTTCAAAGAGTTGCTTAACTGTGAACGTCTGGTAGCTTGTTGACCTGTTTCGTCGAAATCCACACAGGTAGTCCCCAAGAATTTCCTTCGCGAGCGGTGTGAGTCTAGTTAGTAATACATAAGAAAGAATCTTGTAGCATGTACAAATAACAGATATGCCTCTATGATTATTACAGTTTATGTTATCTCCTTTATGTATTGGAACATTGATTAAGTCTCTCCACTCTTTACACTACAAAAAGAAAATCTTATTTTAAGGTTGACCGATCATAAATTTGTTGCATCTTAAAATTTTAAATGCTTGAAAAACATAAAAATAATATTAATATTATTTTAATAATAATATTAATTATTTTAATATTAATTATTAATTATTTTTATTTTAATATTAATATTATCTTTATGTTTTTCAAGCATTTTAAATTTTAAGATGCAATAAATTTAAGATCGGTCAATCTTAAAATAAGATTTTCTTTTTGTAGTGTAGGCATTGTTTCTTTCCTCCATATGGCACAAATAAAATTATGTTAAACAAATAATAGTACATTATGTAACAAGGGTAAAAAGTCGAATATTTTTATCGCGGGTGAGTTTACTGCCCGAGCGAGCGAAGCGAAACGACTTTTTTCTCGAGTTACATGTAATACTTTATGCCCATCTCAACTGTGGCCACTTTTTGACTTGGAAAGCTGGTCTAATGGACTGTTAAAAGACAATAGAGTTAAAAGACAATCGAAAATCAGGGATATTGGTGGAACTTGATGAAACACAGGAATTTGGATTAGTTTTTAGTGAAGTCACTTTTTCCCGTATTTGCGGGAAAAAAAGTGAATTGCTGACAAAAAGTGTAATTTTGGTCTCGCTTTTCAGGGAAATAAGTTTTTCCGCCCGCATGTGGGAAAACCGCTGCCAATTCATTGGCACTTGGTTTCCTCAAACTAATTCATTTGTTCCAATATGAAATTCTTTGTTCTTATAAGTGAATTTTAAATTGCTCTATTTTTTTCTTATTAACATCTCAAAAATGTGTGTTTTTTATCATTGATTGTTGTCAAAAGATAAATTACAAAAAAATTATACGATTATAATCAAAAATTGCATTACCGATTTAAAAATATCGTAAATAGAAAAATCGTTATAAAACAAAAACGAATCGAGGAATCTTTTTTTCTGATTTCGTATGTTCATAAAAAAGCAGATAAAAATTCATCAAATTATTATAATTAGGAAAACATTTGAGTTTTTGGAAAGTTAATTTATTACATCACCATAAGAGAAAGTATGGATTATATATATATATGTTGTTTTGATATATATACGATTTATATATATATATATATATATATATATATATATATATATATATATATATATATATATATATATATATAAATCGTTATAAAACAAAAACAAATTGACAAAATTTAAAAAATCTTTTCAATTTTGATTCTTTATCAAAAAATAAAAAAAATGAACTTTGTATAGACAAAAATGACCTCTTAATACCCAAGAAAAAAGCGACCAAATTAAAATAAAAATCATAAAATTGAATAATTATTATAAAACACCAACCAGTCGATGAATTTAAAAATAATATTTCATTTCATCAAAACAAAACAAAAAAAAGAACAAAATCTCGAGATATAAGCGATCAAAAAAAAGTTTGAAAAAGAACAAAACCGCAAATATCTTGAAAAATAAAAGTCGTCAAGATCTGGACAAATAACTTAGCCAAGAGATAGCTAAAAGCTACCTTTCTGGAAATTTTCAAAAAGAATAATGTCGTTTTACTCAAGTTATCGTTAAAAATTGTTTCTTTTTACAAAATGATTTTTTCCACATACCTGCACCGAAAGTACCACTTTTCCTCCCGGGCGTCTGGAAAGAAATGTGTATTTTTGGTGCGGGTGTGAGTAAAAATAGTATACGCACCATGGGAGGCAAAATGGCAACTCCATAGCACGTATTTGCCACCCTAGCCTTCGGCTCGGGTGGCACTTTACACGTACTATGGACTCGCCAATTCTTTACCCCCCCCCCCCCTAGATGCGTACTATACTATTTGCTCGTTAAAAGAAAAATAAAATGGCTGAAAAACTTAACTGAATATTGTACTCGATGTTACTGATCATCTCAATTTCTTTCAATATATTTTCATGATATATTTCCGAGATATAACTGTTAAAAAAATCATGACGTTTACATATACATATAACAGAAAAAAGGAAATAACTTATACAAAGGGGCCTGCGGCGGCTCAGTAGGTAGAGTGTCGGATTCCCACGCCGGTGACCCGGGTTCGAATCCTAGTCTCTGACGATTGATACAAGCACCTCTGTAAAAATTACATGTGCTTTGTTTACAAACACACCGCAGACCCCCGTCGTCGATTAGCACCACATGGAAGCACAAACATGGCGACGTTAAATAATAATAAAAAAAAAAAAAAAAAAACTTATACAAAATTTCGGGTCGGAAAAGATAGGTCATTTTAAGCTCATTCAAATGCATTATCACTAAATCGATGATATTATTTCTAAGGTATTAACAAGACCGAACAACTAAAACTCAAAAATCGAAAAAAAGATAAAAAAATTAAAACGCATCGAGAAACAAAAACAAATTATTTTTGAGTCACCTTCGTTAAAGAAAAACAAAGAAAAATAAGTTGTAAAACATTAAACTTAACCATGAATTACTCGAAATATGGTGGTACATATACACACGCACACATACAAAAACGTAATTAATCTGAAGAAGCAATGAGTGTTATGACTTGAAAATTTGCAGCATTATAGTTCTATATAAAACTAATATTAGTAATATTTACTAATATTAGTTTTATACAGAAATGTTTCATTACATTTTATCCTTTAATTTTCGAGTTATAGAGGGTAGAAAAAAATCATTAACATACGGATACCAAATGACAAACGGTACATTGATAAATTGAAGGATTTTATGAGTACTTTATTATGAAAAAAATTCGCTTCCCAAAAAACATTTCTTCAATTAAAAATTGTCAAAAAACATAAAATTAAAAATTATTGAATTTCGACATATTTTTAAAACAATAGAACCGACTTAAAAAAGAGATTATAGGGTGGATGTCCCGACTACTGACACCCCCAAGGATCGATTGTTGCATTATTGCATAATTTATACTATTTGCTAAACAAAAATATATATTTTTCTATTTATTTGTCATAATATATTACATGTAGATAATACAAACGAGGTTGCAATTTCAATAAAGATTATTTTTAATTATAAATTCATGAAATTAATAATAATATTCTCATGAGCTATTACTGACACCCTGAAAATATGCTTGAACCAACTACTGAGACCCCGACTATTCACACCCATTTACTTTCCATTTGCATTTCCATTCCATTCCCATTTATTTTACGTATAGGTATCTAAATGATTAGTTTAAATGTATTGTCACAAATATTTGAAATCTTTCCCCTGAAAGCGTTAAAGATCATGCAAAATGAACGTCGCTGTTGAAGCCAAGGCGGCTAGATTGTACTCACTATCTCGCGCGGCAGTGTCAGTAGTTGGGCAAATGCACCGTTTTCTTGCCGAACTACTGAAATGTCAGTAATACGAAAATGTCTAAAACGCTTCTACCTAACGCTGCCATCCAATAATTAAATAAAATGCCTTTGATAAGTCTTCTTTTTTATCTAGTTGATATATGTGGTATATAAATATTACCTATTAAACTATTTTTTATTGCATATATCGCTCTAATATATAAATAATAGTCTTCTCTATTTCGTAATATTTTCATGTTCACTGTGAACACAGACATACTTTTAAACGTTTTCGTAGCCTGGAATTTTATTATTATTTTTTAAAAGTTTCTGAAATCAAAAAATGTCACGTTTGTTTATTCATTATACTAATAACAGTTACGGATTGCTTATATTTTTTTCAGATATTATTTGATAGAGTTTATATTTTATTTATAATGAAATAGATTTGGATGTCAGTAGTTGGGTGGGGTGTCAGTAGTACGAACATCCACCCTAGTGGGTCTACAATGATTTTCTCAAAATCATTAAACATCTAGAATATTATTTCAAAATTTTAATATGTTATTAATAACCAAAAGAAAAGAATATATACCAATTTTGAGCAATTTTCACTTTCATAATCCCAATTCATTGTATAAAATGCACTTTTTTGGGAGTTAAAACTGAGGTTAATTCAAACAGTTCCTTGCGTATTTAAGTTTGACAATATCAACCTAATAAATTTTCACTCACTTTAGAACCCGTAACAAACATAAGTTAGTATGTTTTACTTTAATATTCTATCATAAATAGCTTGAATAAAATATACCTTCATTTTAAATAAATATATGACAAAGAATGCTATGTTTTTGTATATTTTATCGTTAAAGTGTATAATCCGTTATTCTATAGAATAACTACGACGAGCAGTTAAAGTATGAAATAAATCAAATTATATACTTTAACTACTTATTCTATAGAATCACGAGAAGGCGTTAGTTAAAGTATGAAATATGTGTTTCCCACACACATTAGTTCGTGCGAAACGTAAACAAATGGTTCTCGCTCGATTGACGCTCAGTCAGATTTTGGTATTCACAGTCGAAATATCTGTTACGTTATACACTTGGCAAATATGGATTCAGAAGAAAAACTTGTCATGAGAAAAGCGGTGGTAGAGCTCAACTGACGCAATTGAAGGTAGAGCGTGCGCGTGACCGTCCAAGCGCCGCGCCGCATTTCAAATTGCGTCAGTTAGTCCTTACCCCCATTATAAAATCAACTGACCATCATTTTTGTGCATAACATTAAATAATAAATCACGTACTTAAATTTAAGTTTGTCTGAAAACGAATTATTACTATAAAATGAAAAACTGAACTTAGGAAGGAGATGCTGTGCAGATCAAGGTTGTATGCTAACACGATTTCTTAACATATAACTTTTCCAATATCGCGTAAAATTTAAAATTGTATTTATAGTATCTAATAATCATATTAATGTTGTTTAAAACTAATTTAATCAGTAATTCAATATTTTTATCTTGACATAGTAAGTTCTTTCTCTTTTTTATAATAAATTTTAATACAAATTTGATATATTTGTAATTTAAATTCTGTTAATTATTTAAGCATTGTTCAAATATTCGCGCTTTTATGTTTGCTGATTTGTTTAACGTAGTAAAGATGTATTATGTAATCGCGAGTAGCGTCTCTTCCGGTACAGCTCCAGTACGTGTGGCTTTGTCTCTCCCACTTGGGATCTCACCGTGCTCGTAACTGGTTGTTTTGCCTCGCCCTCTCATACCGTGTATTTTTTATATTAACAATAATAAATCAAGAGTACTTTATTATTTATTGCTCCTGTCATTTCTTCATACACCTTCATCAACATTTGTAGCTTTTGTTCAAAGCTTATAATTAATTAAATAAGTAAATAAATAATTTAGAATAATGGGATGAGTGAGGAGAGGTTTGATAAATAAAACACAATTTATTTCGCGGGAAATAGACAACTTGCCTAGGCATAAAAACTCTCACGGACTAGAGAGGAAAGCCGGGACAAGCGAACACTTTATTCCGAACAAATGAGGAAATTACACAATAAAAAGAGATTTTAATAGGCTAAAAGAAGAAAGAGAAGTTAAAAGCGCTTAATCTTAGAAGACGCCGCGAGGATCCTGTATACGCACGCTTGAGAGCTCTCTTACCTTAATCACGAGCACGAGTAACGACGTGGACGGCGTGACGCAAGGCCCTGGCCGCACGCTGACTGGGTTCACCTTCCTAAGCCGCAGGGCGCCTCAACGTCTCGAGGGAACCAACACCTGGGCCACGGGCAGAACACAGGGATCTGCTGCGTTGGTGAACGCCCTGGGAGACGGCACGTCGAGAAAGCTCGCGCGTGGACAAACTCCCCAAATCACACTAAACAAACTCACGGTTCGCGCACACATACACACTCTCACACACACACAACCCGACGCAATAATCACGCTCGCTGACGACTTATAATAATGCGAGACGACCGTTCTGATAAGAACGTACGTGTCGTCTCGATATCGTAACGTAAATTTGTTTTAGAGGAAACATCGAACGATGACGGGTGCAAGCACTAAACTCGACCGGTCCTTTCGAGCGCGCTGTCAAAACTACTTCATCCGTGCGAGAGGCCCGTGAGGGCGCGCGCGAACTTCGGCCCTAGTGGCGCGCACATCCGTTCAGCTGATAGCGTCGCGGTAGCCTGCGAATTACGGCGCGAGAATTCAAATTCACTTTAAAAGTACTAATAATCCGAACATTCCGCCCGCCTTCGTCCGACGGATGAATCCTAATACGCTAATTTAAGTGTTTTTACCACCCTCTTCCAAATGCAGTGGACAAAGACGAGCAATGTGGCGATGAAGCGAGGTGGAAGCGGTCTTCACCGTAGCTACTCGCACAAGACCGTCTGGGCCAGGGTGGACGGCAATGATCCGACCCAAAGGCCATTTCGACGGTGGATAACGATCATCCTTAACTAAAACTAGCCTACCTACACAGAAATTCTCACTAGGTTCTCTCCACTTTTCCCGCTCTTGCAAGTGGAGGAGATATTCTGACGACCAGCGCTTCCAGAACTGGTTCCTAATACGTTGAAGTAATTGAAACCTAGTCAATCGATTTTGTAGCATATTCGGAAGATCGTTATCTGGCAATAACGCTGAGACGCTTCCATTGAGGAAATGAAACGGCGTTAACGCATGAAGATCCTCCACGTTCGAATTAAGAGCACCTAATGGGCGAGAGTTAAGGCAAGCCTCGATTTCCACAAGAACAGTGGACAACTCCTCAAAGGTGAGAGTGTCCTCACCCACCACTCGTTTCAAATGATGCTTAACCGACTTAACTCCGGCTTCCCACAATCCTCCATAATGGGGGGCGCTTGGTGGGATAAAGGTCCAATCTGTACCATCGTTGGCAAGAATAGAGGCAACCTGGTGGTAAAACTCAGAGGTGCGATGAAACATGGCCTTGAGCTCTGTGTCTGCTCCGTGGAAATTGGTGGCATTATCGCTATAGAGCCTTTGACAAATGCCCCGTCTACCTACAAATCGACGATACGCGCAAATAAATGAAGCTGTAGTTAAATCACTAACAAGCTCGAGATGAATCGCTCGCGTGGAGAAGCAAACAAACACGAGTATGTAGCCCTTATACGACTTGTGTCCTCGCTCTTTCGTGGTGCGCACCTGGATCGGTCCAGCATAATCAAGACCAGATATAGCAAAGGGGCGTCCAGAATTCACCCGATCGGCAGGAAGATCGCCCATCAACTTCTGAGCTGATTGCGGCTTAACACGCTGACACGTTATGCATTTTCGAATCGTGGACTTAACCAAACGAGTTCTTCCTAATATCCAAACCTGCTGCATCAAAATGCTAGATGTCAGCGTAGGTCCACCGTGCAGACAGAGTTGATGTGCGTGACGAACGAACAAAATGCTGAGGGAGGAATTTTGCTGTAAGATCGGGGGATGTTTGCGGTCGAAGGAGAGATTGGAATGCAACAGTCGGCCTCCTACGCGTAAAATGTCATTGTTGCATAAAAACGGATTTAATTTGCTGAGCCTACCGCGCTTCGGCAAACTCTTTCCTGCTTTCAACATCTCGATCTCCTCGGCGAAACTACTTGCTTGTGATAAGCGGATGACGATGAGTCTAGCCTCAGATAGCTCCATGGATGAAAGAAAAGGGGGAAGCAAATCTACGCCTTGTTTGCGCCTACGCAGATTAAGCAGTGGACGTCTACATAACGCGACTACACGAGTCAATCGAGTCAAAGACGAGAAATTGGTGAGCAGCTCGGATTCAACAGGCCGTGCCTGTGCGTGAAGAGTTAGCTGACTCTCTACTGACTGCGGCCATAGCTCCGCTGGTTGAGAAAGCCACTGAGGCCCACGCCACCAGAGATCATTCTGCGCCAGATCATCTGGCTGAGAGCCTCGGGTTGCTAGATCTGCCGGATTTTCCTTGGTGGGTACGTGCGACCAGGTGGCAGATGGCAGTTCCGTCTGAATATACGAAACTCTATTCGCTACGAATGTTTTCCAGTGGCATGGATGTTTACGAAGCCACATAAGCACGATCTGACTATCAGACCATGCGAAGACAGGAAGAGCACTAAGAAAATCTAGCCTCCTAACGTGGCATATGAGTTTAACAAGAAGAGCCGCGCCGCATAGCTCTAAATTCGGGATACTAACCGTTTTAACCGGAGCAACCTTCGATTTGGCGGATAAAAGGGAGACGTGAAAACGCCCATCTCCTTCATCAATCCGTAAATAAACTACGGTTGCATACGCATGAGAGGAAGCATCGGAAAATCCATGAAGTTGATAGGAACGAGTAGCTGTGACTCCTAACCAACGGTCAATCGACAAGGAAGGCAATGCGATCAACGATTTGCAATAGGTATACCATCGCTCACGAAATTCCTCGGGCAAAGGAACATCCCAGTCGCATTTCTGGATCCACAAATCCTGCATTAGAATCTTCGCTGTCACGGTAATCGGAGCAAGCCACCCTAGTGGATCAAACAAGCGAGAGATGTTCGAAAGGATTCCACGTTTCGTCGTAGCTGCAGACAACTCCTCGATGTCTGCTGCTTGGAACTTGAATTGATCCTGCGCAGGGTTCCACTGCACTCCAAGTGTCTTGACCGAAGAATCCGTCTCAATGAACTTTGTGGAACTCTGCTGTGCCTGAGGAGGGATGAGGTCTGGGTGGTTCGCAGCCCACTTGTCTAAACCAATAACAGCTGAATCTAACAACGATGTAAGTTCAATCCGTTTCTTTATCACTGTGGAAAGATCGTCCGCTCCTGCAAATGTGTCATCTACGTAAGTCTCCGATTTGAGACACTCAGCGCCTAAGGGGAACCTAGTTCCTTCATCCCGAACCAATTGCAAGAGCGTACGAATCGCCAAATATGGAGCGCAGGCAGTTCCATAGGTGACGGTATTTAAACGATAATCAACTGGATTGGAGTCAGCAGTAGGCACCCACACAATCCTCTGCAAGTCCTGATCTTCCGGCTTCACTTGGATCTGCCGAAACATCTTCACAATGTCCGCTGTGAATGCAAAAAGGTACCTACGCCAATTTAACAAAGTCAACGAGAGATCACCTCGGAGCGGAGGGCCTGTGAATAAAAAATCATTGAGAGATTGACCGTCGCGAGTTTGCCGAGAAGCATAAAAAACGACCCGAAGTTTCCACGAAGAAGACGAGGCCTGGACCACTGCATGATGTGGCAAATACCACGCATCATCACGATGAATCTCGGAAGCTGGAATCCGTGACATGTGATCCAGTCGCTCGTAGTCCTGCATGAAGTTGCGGTAAGCCTCAGCTAACTTAGTATCACGCGAGAGCCGATGCTGCATGTTGGAAAGAGATCCAAGAGCCATTCTGCGAGTCTCAGCGGCAACCGATGGTAAACTTGCCTTTAAAGGGAGACGAACCTCGTACCGACCCTGCTGGTCCCGGCTATGAGTGTCCCTAAATAATCTCTCGCAAGCTTCGTCCTCCGGCTTCAATTTACGAACATTCGATGGTACCTCTTCAAGCCTCCAGAACTGCTGCAACGACTGATCTAAATCGTAAGAAGCACAATGCAGAACCTGCATCGGCAAAGAAGAGACAGATATCTCCGCCCGTCGTGACGAATCTACCTGTAGAGGACCAGAGACAATCCAACCAAATACCGTATTTTGAGCTACGAGTCGCGAAGGAGGAAATGTTCTCAGACCCGCGCGAAGCAACTGCCCGTACACATCACCACCTAGGAATTGGAAATTCGTATCGACGTTGGATCGTAGAGTAAGCTGCGTTCTCGAGCGAGCAGTCTCTGCAGTACTAGCGCCAAGCCCCAACAAAGCTACACTGGTGCGTTGCTTGGTCAACCCTAAAAGTTGCACGATCAAGTCGGACACAAACGACGACTCCGAACCCTGATCTAAAAGCGCTCGAACGTGGGTGCTATTGCCACTCGGGCCTATTACCAGTATTCGTGCTGTAGCAAGAAGGACCTTCCTATCCGAAACTGGAATGTTAGTTGCATGCATAATCACAACAGGAGGATTCACAGACGACCTATCTCCTTGAGAACTACGAGAACCGTTCGGGTTTTGCTGCAAAAACTGCGAATTCCCCTGAGGTTTCAAATGAAGAAGCGTGTGATGCTTGCCTTGGCAGACAGAACAACGACCAGAAGAAGGGCAGGCGTTAACTCTGTGCTGTCCCAGACAGTTAAAACAAGCCTGCAAACGCTTAACCACAGCGAACCGCTCATGAGGATTTTTATCCCTAAGCTTGAAGCATTTCGCGAGAGGATGGGCACCAGAACAGAGAGGGCACTTAATAGGCCCCGATTTAGAGGAACGAGAAACGCTAGCGTGAAAAACCTTACGAGCTTGAGGCCCTGCAGTAGGTGTTGAAGCCTGCCTCTTCTCTGCTCTACGCTCAGAAGCTATCATGGTAAGAGTCTGAGTTCTTTTTTTCAGAAACTTAATAAGATCCGAAAACCTTGGGAGTGAGTTAGAAGAGTCGCCTTCTGACGGACTCTCGCCTGACTCGATCTGCAAATCTTTCTTGCTAAGCTCAGCCTCCCAAAGCTTTCGTGATTCTGGATCCAAGCGCTCAGATAGAACGAAGACAAGCCAAACATCCCAATGCTCAACGGGTAATTTCATATTTGATAAAGCTCGAATGTACGCTGAGCTTCGTCGACAAAGGAGTGCAGCTCAGAAGCTGACTCTTTTTTCAAATGAGAAATTTCCATTAAAGAAGTTAAATGTTTGTTAATAATTAACCTGGGATTGTGGTAACGAGCCTTTAATGCCTGCCACGTGCTGGCATAATTGGTAGTAGTTACATCCTTGATTAACTCCGCCGCACTATCAGTCAAGCATAACTTCAAGTACTGTAACTTAGTGGCGTCAGATAAGCGCGAGATATCACAAAAACTTGCCCAATCTTCGTATTTCCCTGAAAAGGTGGGTAAAGGAATGCGAGGGAGTTTCGCGACGCCTGTTCCGGAGCCGGCATCAAACAAACTTGTATTTGCCGCCCCGGCCGACAAAGTAGTCTCGTCAGCCTTTTCGAATAAGGTGAGTAAAGTCAAAAACTCGTCGAGGGCATTCTCGTAAACACCCTGCATACGATTAAAGCGATTGTCGGTCACGTAAGCGTCAGACTCTACGTCTTCCCTAACAATTATCTCGGAGTGCGTTACCCGAGTCTCAGCCCAAATGTCTCTCACAGAGTCAAGTCTCGCCTGCACGATATTCTTATTGAGAGTGTCACGTGGTTTACCCTGCAAACGTGTGCGCATACCCTCAATCTCGTACTCGCGAGCAGCCTGCAACGCTATTAGCTTTTTCAAGGCTGTAGGAGCCATAGTGCAGACGATAAGCGAATTTACAACGTATTTATAAATCCCTATATAAAGGTGTGAGAAGGCTAAATGCGCAAAATTTTAACGATGCTGCGCCTAAATCTACAAACAACAGGCTGATGCGTAACTATCACACGCGGCGCAGTGCAACAACGCGTTCACACTGTAACGTGTTTCTCACTGAATGTCAATGAATTTAAATAATGCGATTTTACGTATTAAACACGTTACAGCGTAAATGCAATTGATTTTTATTCCTACACTAAATAGTC
Organism: Gastracanthus pulcherrimus; assembly: GCA_949152435.1. Lineage (NCBI taxonomy): Eukaryota > Metazoa > Arthropoda > Insecta > Hymenoptera > Pteromalidae > Gastracanthus > Gastracanthus pulcherrimus. The sequence goes on along the minus strand of OX424572.1, from coordinate 171,788,224 downwards.
AGAACAGCGGTGAAAGAAAATAAAAGGGGCGAGAGACACACGTGGTGAAATTAGCTAATCGTTGCTCAATACCGAGAATCGCTGTTTACGTCGTGAAGCTGCCGAGCGAAACCGACGCGCTCAGGCGACAATGCGCGCTCGACAACACGAGCCGATTCCGAGAACGACTGACGGCGCTGGTTACAGCTCGCGCACGAAAACAAGGACTTACAATTAACGGACTGATTGAAAATTTGATTTATTCAACAAACCAATCACTCACTCCTCACCCGGGGCACCATGTTCAAAGCTTATAATTAATTAAATAAGTAAATAAATAATTTAGAATAATGGGATGAGTGAAGAGAGGTTTGATAAATAAAACACAATTTATTTCGTGGGAAATAGACAACTTGCCTAGGCATAAAAACTCTCACGGACTAGAGAGGAAAGCCGGGACAAGCGAACACTTTATTCCGAACAAATGAGGAAATTACACAATAAAAAGAGATTTTAATGGGCTAAAAGAAGAAAGAGAAGTTAAAAGCGCTTAATCTTAGAAGACGCCGCGAGGATCCTGTATACGCACGCTTGAGAGCTCTCTTACCTTAATCACGAGCACGAGTAACGACGTGGACGGCGCGACGCAAGGCCCTGGCCGCACGCTGACTGGGTTCACCTTCCTAAGCCGCAGGGCGCCTCAACGTCTCGAGGGAACCAACACCTGGGCCACGGGCAGAACACAGGGATCTGCTGCGTTGGTGAACGCCCTGGGAGACGGCACGTCGAGAAAGCTCGCGCGTGGCCAAACTCCCCAAATCACACTAAACAAACTCACGGTTCGCGCACACACACACACTCTCACACACACACAACCCGACGCAATAATCATGTTCGCTGACGACTTATAATAACGCGAGACGACCGTTCTGATAAGAACGTACTTGTCGTCTCGATATCGCAACGTAAATTTGTTTTAGAGGAAACGTCGAACGATGACGGGTGCAAGCACTAAACTCGACCGGTCCTTTCGAGCGCGCTGTCAAAACTACTTCATCCGTGCGAGAGGCCCGCAAGGGCGCGCGCGAACTTCGGCCCTAGTGGCGCCCGCATCCGTTCAGCTGATAGCGTCGCGGTAGCCTGCGAATTACGGCGCGAGAATTCAAATTCACTTTAAAAGTACTAATAATCCGAACAGCTTTTATACAACATAATAAAAGTAGGAAAAAGTGGTGTAGAAAAGAAGAATGTAAAAATCAAATATCGTCGTCGAAATTCATTGAGCTCTCGTCATAGTGTACATCAGTATCAGTATCTCCGATAGCCTCATCTGATTCGCAATCAATATCTTCTGCTTGAATAAAATCATCATTCAGCTTGTTCATCATCATCTGCAAATAAATATAACAATTTGAAAAGATTATTTTTACATATATTTAATAACATTTTTATATAAAGAACATCTTTACAGTAAATGCATATGAATAAAGTGTAGCCGCTTACAACCCTTTTAAAAATTAATAACAGGGTACTAATTTTGTTATTATTAATATATTATTGAAAAATATTAAATATTATTATGAAAATTGAAAAAAAATGTACTTAAAAATAATGACAATAAAAAATAATTTAACGTAAATATAAATGAAATTGTAATACCTATAGCTGTTGCCACATTATATTCAATGGATATACTATCCAGGGATGGCAATTGTTCACCTTCGAACCATTTATAAAAATACTGATCGTCTTTCTCCTCCCAGCCGTAATCAGTGGGAGATAATTCACTTGGAACTTGCAAATGTGCGTGCCCCCATAGGTGAGCGATGTATGAAGTACATAAAAGATGTTGGTGTAATTCTTTTTTGCAATGTGGTAGAACAGATCCATCAAAATTTTATATACTTTAAAAAAAGTCGCACTTCGCGCTTTATTAATATGTTTAATTATTTTAAAACCGTACATTTGACAAACAAATTCTTCCATCTCTGCGAATATTTCTTCTAGGCTGCAATCTGGTACATTTGAAATATTTTTGAACAATTGCTTATAATTATGTGATTTCTGCAGTAACTGAAATGATCGGTTTTTTCCGTTTTTGAAGAATGCTGGGTTGAAGTCTCATCCTGTGAGGGCATGAAACGCTGGCAACGAGACACTCAAGTTTGGGCCTAATGCAATATATAGTTTATTTATATTAATGTGTCTTTGATGATTGCCGACACCCACTTCTAACCAAATATTTATGTTGATTAATATATATAGTAAATAGAGAAATAAAGCAGCCCTTAGATTTCCTAAACGATCAATTTTTTAAAATAAAAATATAGGTTAATAGATTTCTATACCGTGATACCAGGAAAACAATATATTTTGGTCAAATTGTTGATAAAAATATTTATAATTCGTACAATGGCCAAGCCACAAAATTTCCTGAAAACATATCCATATTTACAAAATGAAGATAGCGGTATTTCTAACGGCTTTTTGGTAAAGCTGTATTACAATTATTTTTATCCACAATTAAACGAAAAAATATGCTTTAAGCTCGCTTCCGCGGTATCTCAATATGAATAGCTATTAACCCATTTTCTTTAATTGCAAAAAATTGATTTGTTTAGAAAATTCAATGGTGCGAAGGAGCTGCTTTATTTCTCCATTTACTATATATATATATATATATATATATATATATATATATATATATATATATATATATATATATATATATATATATATATATTAGTCAACATACATTTACACTTTCGTGACACCTAATACAATTTAAATTATAGCAACTCGAACGAATAAGTGTTTCCAAATTAAACAATTACACTTATAGCACAAATAATTAATATGCTTATATGTACAAATATAATAAATTACTCTGTCTCTGTAGAGATTGATGCTTGGCTTACTGCTGATGAAGATGCAGTTGTTGCTCTATATTTTTGTGGCAGTGCTGTAAAACGCTTATAACATTTTGAGTGGTAATTTTGAAAATTGTTCCTTATTGTTGGCAAAACCACATTGTTCATTGATAATTTTATTATCTTTTCGAATATTTAAAATGCGGTTACATTTATCTAAACTTTCTTGCGTAAAACAAATTAATTTTTCACTTTTCACTAAGCATATTATACAAAAAGGTTTTATTTTAGTCATTTTTAATGCATGTCTTGTTGTATGGAAAGTGCAAGCCAAACTGTTCGACAAGCTCGCAATGCACTAGATTTTGACCAATAGAAGAGTAGGGATAAAAAAAAACATGAGTAACAAATGTTCAAATGTTACATGAAATCTTAGCTAACAAGAGACGAAAGCCCAACTATACAGACTTATGAGTATTCAGAGAAGTCGTAAAAGTTATCAATGTGTAAACATATTTTCATAAACATTGAATATAAAGTTTAAAAGTAAATCCTCCAGAAAATGTCAGTTATATGAAACTATTAAATTAATGTTAAAACTCTCACTTTATGAATACGCGCATACACACTATAATATCAGTAACATTTAATATTTATATTATTCTTTAAATATTTTCATAAAAAATATTAATTTACATTAAAATTAATTGTAATAAAGTATGTATACTATTTATTCGTGTATACGGAGAGAATTTTCTAATAAAAATTATGACGAAATTCGCAGTAAAAATGACCGTGAATGACTATAAAGCTGGGATACTCTAACTTTCCGGCAGTTTTTATTGATATTTACGATAAATTTTACCGTACTGAAGGGTAAAATTTGCCTGCCGCAGAGTAAAAGTTCCCTGTACGAATCTTATTCTCTAAGAAAAACAAAATTTGTGGTAAAATTTGTATGAAATATGTTTTAAAAATCTGGATTTTCTTCCAGTTGTTGTAGCAGTATCATTAATACTTAAATAAGTACATTATACACATTTATATTTGAGTTAACCTAAAATGTGTACATACTCAGTTGTTTCCTTTATCAGCTGTCTTCTTTTTCTCAAATCAGGCAAATTTTACCATTCAGTGCGGTAATATTTATAGTCTGTGCAGTAAAATTTGTAGTCAATGAGGTAAAGTTTTTAGTAAAATATCAGTAAAAAGTGCCAGAAAGTAAGACTGTCCCAGCTTTATAGTTATTTACGGTAATTTTTACCCTGAATTTCGTTATAATTTTTATTAGAAAATTCTCTCTGTGTATTTGTACACTTTATTGTATATATAATTATAATTCCTTGTCAGACTGCTTAAAATTTAATTATGTAATTCTTAACTCAGTTTCATACTAAAATAATGGTCAACTGGTGTTATAATGAGGGTAAGAACTAACTGACGCAATTTGAAATGCGGCGCGGTGCTTGGACGGTCAGATGGCAGCTGAAGGTCGTCTTCGTGATAACATAAGTAAGATCAATCATATATATACAGATGAGTTAGTCTAGAAACCTTACAAAAACAGGGCCCTTACCTTATCTGTAGACACAATCGCAGTATCATCAGCATAGGATATAATCGAGTTTTCCGGCATATCAGTTAGTAGGTTATTCACATATAGTATAAATAATAATGGCCCTAATATTGTCCCTTGCGGTACTCCATTTGTTAATTCAACCTAGTCACTTTCATTTTGATCCAACCTAACTTTTTGTAACCTATTTTCCAGGTAACTTTTTATAAGATCGTATGCATTTTCTCTTGTGCCATAGTTAAAGAGTTTTTCTAACAGAATTTTATGATTAACTGTATCAAAAGCTTTTGCTAAATCTAAGAAAGTTATTGCAATTCGTTTACTCTTATCTAAATTTTCATAAATTTTGTTAGCAATGTTACTTAAAGCATCATTTGTTCGTTTATTTTTTATAAACCCTATATTGGTTTACTGCTAGAATTTTGCTTTTGGTAATAAAATCATAAATTCTGTTGTATATTAATTTTTCAAATATTTTGGCTATATTGTATATTAATGATATTGCCCTATAATTTTCAACCTTTTCTTTATTTCCTGATTTGTATATAGGAACAATTTCTGCTATTTTTAGAGCCTCCAGCCACATTGATTTCTCAATACATAAATGGAAAACATGTGCAAGAATATCTGTTATCAGACTAGATATTATTTTGATTGTTTTGGTGTTAATTTTATCAACTCCACCATTTTTTAGTTTCATATTTTCAATGATTTTTTGGAATTCAAAACTATCTGTAGGTCTCAAAAATATTGTGTTAGTGTTCATTGGTGGTAGGTTGATAAATTGATTAATAGGTTTTTTAATTTTTTACTTACATTTTCGCCCATATTACAAAAAAATGTATTCATATTCCTAGCTAACTAAATAGGTTCATTTATTTTTTCACCATTTTCATTATTTCATTACGTATATGACTAATGATATTTCTATTCTTATTTTCTTTGCCAATTTTAGAATTTATCACTCTCCATAACTGTCTACCATTATTACTATTAGCTTTAACCATATATCTTTCATGCTTCATTTTAGAATCTATAATTACTTTACTCAGAGTATTAACATAATTTTTATATTCATTTTTTAATTGTGTGTTATCTGGACTGCTTTTCATTTGATTATATAGTAATTCTTTTTTTTCACATGATTTCATTATGGCATTTGTAATTCAATCTTTTCTTGGTGTATGTTTACCATTAGATTTTATCTTATATTTTGCCTTTTCTAAACAGTCTTGGATATCACTTATTATTGAGTTTATAGCTTCATTTGGATCTTGCATTGATTTGTATGTATTCCAATTTTTTAATCTTGCTATGTTAAAAAGTTTTGTGTAATTATAATAATTTTTTATTTCTCTTTCCATTTATATTCAGGTTTATTTATGTCTATGAACAGAGGATAATGATCTGGCATAGGCATTAATAGTTTATAAGTATGCGTAGTAATAGTTTCTGATTTTATAAATATATTGTCAATGCATGATCCATTCCCACTATTGTTATTCTCATTTGGTCTTGTTATATTTAAAAAACCAGGGTAATATCCTTCCTCTAATAGATTATTTAAGAATTATTCACTTATTGTATTGTATTTTAAAATATTAATATTAAAATCACATATTATTAAGTGACTTTTACTATTTCGCTTTTGATCTAAATATTTTTTTAGATTCAGATTAAATTCTGTATAGGGCAGATCATGACAGTTATATATAGCTGATATTTCGAGCTTACTATTATTGTTTAAATAAATAATTGTATTAAGAATTTTTAATCTATTAATTTCTATTACCACAATCGAATGAATAACCTTTTTCCTTATATATATATATATATATATATATATATATATATATATATATATATATATATATATATATATATATATATATATATATGTGTGTGTGTGTGTGTGTGTGTGTGTGTGTGTGTGTGTATATATATACACACATACACACACACACACACACACACACACACACAACGACACCGTCTGACTTGTTTATATCACTTTCATTATAGTATTTATCATATCCTAGTAATCCTAGTAATTTATAATAATCATAATGCTGAATATTCCAAGATTCAGCACAAACTATAACATAGGGCTTGATCTTCAGACTCTTAATAAGAATTTGTAATATAATCAATAATTTTAGTAAAATGTTGAAATTTTACTCAAGTCCCACTGTTAATTTAATTTGCGTGATATGTTAAAGTTGAGAACGATCTCTTACACTGCTCGAGTTGAGCACAGTAGTCAAAAGTTTACAAAACATAGTTTCATACGCATTTAATATGCAAAGAACAATATTTAAGGGGGGGGGGGGGGGGTTAAGGTTAATTTGTGCAAAAAAAGGCACATTTTTGTGATTTTTTTTTCACGACTCAGTTAAAATTTATTTATTAAAACCAATGTTACATTATTGTAGTCCATTTAAATAATATTGTGGAATATTTTCATGAAAAAATATTGAAAAATACGGCAATGGCATCAATTATTCGGAAGCGTCTCAGAAAAAAGTTGAATTGCGGTGCCCATAACTCGATGCTGGATCATCTGAAATCAAAAAACCAAAGTTCGTTCGTCAGATAATTGCTTTTCCCAGGTAACGCTGGGAGGGATTTTCGAAATTTCTATTTTTCACTTTACGGGAACACTTTACATGAAAAAACGCGATTTTTGCCAAAAAACGGCTAATTTGTTATTGTAAAATGAAAAATATAAACGAATTTGGAAAAAAAGCTCCAGCGTTACCTCATAAATTATGTAAAGAAATAGTGTTTAAAATTTCGAAAGGATCGGTGCAATAGTTTTGAAGTTATGATGGGCACCGACTTTGAAAACTTGAGTTTTGGGAAAAACGCTTTAAAGTTTTGAACACTAAATAATTTGGAATAAAACGTTCATAAGTGAGATTTATCGGCTTACCTCACACTGAATCATCGATGCCAGGTCCATAGAGGATGTTGCTGTCATCTATGATGTCTGAAGCATCTTTTTGCTCCTGTCTACGACGAATCCTGCCATCTCTAGTTTGATTTTCAGCTTCCTGCTCTGCTCGGTTTATACGAATGTGATCAGTTGATCGCGCCCATTCATGAGCGCTTGATCCACTACTGATTCCCATGTCTTGCATGAAGGATAGTAGAGCAAAAGAACGTTCATTGAAGACACAGGCTGCCACATAACAACTTTTTTTGGCATTGTAGCAATAATTTTCCACAAAACTTCACGAAAATGATGCGAAAAATTGGAGCGCACGTGTACGTCTGTTCGATAGAAAGTTTACTGCTAAACTAAATTATATTCTCTACACTGACTAAATATACGGTACAGGTATGAGCATATATTATATATATATATATATATATATATATATATATATATATACACGGTAATTTTAGCATTTTTTGCATTTTGGAGCTGTTTTGAATGATTTTTAGATCAATAGGAGTGCATTTTGCACAAAAATTGAATCTGTACTTTTTTTATGTAAATTTTCTGAATTTAAAAAAAAAATATTTTTAAGGTCATATGACCATTTATTACATTGATTTAGTCCATTTAAAAACTCAAAAGTTGATAAAAAGAGAGTTCGATCACTCGGTCGACTACAAACAAATTCATGGAGATGCCTTTTTTTTAGTACAAAAGTTCCTGTACAAGTCTTAGAACTGCAATCGAGCTATATAAAAATAAAAATAACAGTCAAATTATGCTAAAATATGATTAAAATGCCGATTTAGCACCATTAATAATGGGTTCGATCATTCGGCTCAGCACCAAAAAATTCATGCAGATGCCTTTTTGAGCACACAAGTATCTGCATAACTCCCAGAATGATAATCAAGCTGTATTTCTTGCTAAAAATATAAATAACTGTCAAATTATGCTAAAATATTATTAAAATGCCTATTTAGCACCTACCGTGCGTCTCATAACTATAGAAACACCAAAAATTTTTACATTTAAATCTGTGTATTATACCTTTTCTTAAAAAACCTGTAAGTTTCGAAGCAAGAAACCAAGGATAATTTTAAAAATAGCAAATAAAAGGCAATTTTATTCTCTTTAAGACGTTACCAAAATATTGTGTCTATATTAACTTATGAAAAATTCACGGACGGTTTTAACAAAACTTGAATACTAGATAAAAAATTTACATTGATTTAAATGGGTCTAAAAATTTAAAGTGTTTCTATAGTTATGAAACAACGATAACTTCTTTAATGTTGATGCGAAAGAAATATTCTAGTAATGTTTTAAAGAGAATATATTTTCCATTCATTGGCTTTTTGCAAAATTATCCTCGGATTTTTGCTTCCAAAGTTACAGGTTCTTTAAAAAAAGGTATAATATACACATTTAAACGTGAAAATTTGTGGTGTTTCTATAGTTATGAGACGCACTGTATAATAATGAGTTCGACTACATAGATCAACACTAAAAAAGTATGAAGGTAGCTTATGTTAGTACAAAAGAAATTGATATAGTCTCAATACCGTAATAAAGCTGCATTTTTTACTGAAAATATAGATAATGGTCAAATTATCCTAAAGAATTATTAAAGCGTACACCCAAAAAATGCAGCTTTATTACGGTATTGAGACTATAACTGTTTCTTTTGTACTAATATAAGCTAGCTTCATACTTTTTTAGTGATAATCTGATAGTCTGAAAAATTCACAGATACCTATAAGAACCCTATATACATGATAAAATTGGTTAGAGAAAAATTTTTTTTTGTCTTCGATTACACAGAGAATCGCCCATATGTATAATTCTCTGGGAAATCGAGAACAAGAAAAAAAAATTTTTAAGTCTTATATTTAAAGATGTTTGAAGCGAAATATGACTTTATTGTCAAAATGTGCATTTTAATAATTTTTTTAACCATATTTCATGTTTTGATTTTCTTTATATAAATATAGTACTTCTGCCATTTTACGACTATGGCAGTCACTTTTGTACTGAAAAAAGCTATCTTCATGATTTTTGGTGTAATTTTTCGAGTAATCAACACCACTTTTTTCAGGATTTTTAAGTTTTAAAATGAGTTTGATTAATCAATAGTTGAATTAAAAGAATTTGAAACCATTTATTATGAAAATGTCAGAAAATCTGCTAAATTTCCTATGTTGTACTTTTTTAAACAGATTTAATTTTGTTGAATAAATAGAGGTTGAAATTTGCTAAAAAATGTTTTAAAAATGACTACATGCTCATATTTAGCCTTAATGAACTTTGAACCTAACGGTTTCACAAATTCCGAAAAAATTCACATACATTCTACATACCAAGAGAAACAGTTTTACTAAAGAAATAAAAAAAAATTTGTTTGATCTCGATTTCCCAGAGAATCCCCCAAATATATATTTGTGTGCGCGTGCGTGCGAGCGTGTGTTCGTTCGTGCTTTCGAATGTGTGTGTATGTGTGTGTGTCTGTGTGTGTGTATCTCTATGTGTGTGCGTCTGTATGTGTGTGGTGTATATTTGTGGGTAAGTGCGCGCGTGTGTATGCATGTGTGTGCATGTGTTTATTTGTGTATGTGCATGTCCGAGCGTGCGTGCGTGTTGATTTATCCTCTTTAAACAAAAGATTCTACATATTCGGTATAGCGAATACCTACCTACACAGAGAGAATTTTCTCAGAGAGAGAGAGAGAGAGAGAGAGAGAGAGAGAGAGAGAGAGAGAGAGAGAGAGAGAGAGAGAGAGAGAGAGAGAGAGAGAGAGAGAGAGAGAGAGAGAGAGAGAGAGAGAGAGAGAGAGAGAGAGAGAGAGCAAATTTATTTATGCCAAGGTTATCATAACCGTATGGCAAACAAACAATATAATACATTTTAATTATTGTAACATGTATAAAAAAATATATATAGAAAATAGCAATTATTACAAATTAATACTAATAACAATAATTACATTGCAGCGCATTTCCTAGAAATAGCCTCTCAGTTAAAATATTCGTAATGTATATCGCATGAGTACAAAACTAATAATAGCAATTTTAATTAATTAAATTAAATTCTATTCATACCTAATGCCATTTTAAACGATTCAACCGTCTTTTTAAGTCTAATCTCGATAGGCAAAGTATCCCAAAGTTCCATGGCTTGGATAGAAAATGTATATCGATAAGTTCTCGTTGTAGTTAGGAGGATTACAAGATTTAACGATTTCAGTCTTTCAGAACGACGTGTGTCATCTTTGATTTCCGGGAATAACTTATGAAGATATTCCGGTCTCGACACCGTTAATTTTTTATAAATAGTAACTCCTGAAAAGTATTTTCGACGCTCAGCAAGGGTAGCCAATTTAGCTGTTTAAAATACGGTTTCAACGCTGCATCACGTTTTAGACTAAATACGAAGCGTATGGCAGTGTTACATAGTCGCTGGAGTTTAACATCACGATATTGCGGAAGATCACTGAATATTAGACAAGCGTAGTCAAAGTATGGAAACATTAGTGCATTGACTAGTTGAGTTTTAATCCGACTTGATAGACATCTACCTCTAAATCTTAGACGATAAAGGACATTATGGATCCTAGAGCAAATTTGGGTTACATGGGCATTCCACGATAAGTCTTCGCTGAGAATATCACCCAAATATTTTACTGTGCTTACTAGTGGTAGGATTGAACCATCGAATACTATGGGTGGAAGATTGTTTTTATCAATACGCATGTGATATTGCACGGATGCAATAAGCAAGGCTTGCGTTTTATCAACATTAAGAATTAGCCCGTTTGATTTAACCTAATTTACTACAGCGAATCGCTCATACATATCCTCCAAACAAGCACATATATTGTTGGAAAATAAATTCGAAGAAAATTTCCTAAAATCTTTTGACGTCACTGTAACGTTCTTATTAATGGGACCATCTAATTTATAATCAATTATTATATAACCGTGGCAATTAATAAATGGTGCCTCAGATTTTTCGATCGAATGAACCTTGCTTGAAGAGTCAGTAAGTATAACATCGAGCCATGTATCCGAATTATCTTTATGATGTGTCGCACCAGATGGTATAAGAAACAAACAGTTTTCACTAATATGATTTTGCAAATGTAATCCATAAAAATTATTAGTTAATAAATCCGAATTCAGGTCCCCAGCTAGAGTAACATTCGAGTAAACATGTACATATCTTTGAAATGACTCAAAGAAGCTCGTGAGAACATTACCCTTAGGTCGACGATAAATTGAGGCAAAAAGAACATGCTTGTTATTTTCTAGACTAATATCAACAAGTAGATATTCGGTGTCATTCAAATCATTTATCTGTGGAACACTAAGTATTATGTATGAAATTCCATTCCGAATATAACACGCGACTCCGCCAGCTTGAATATAAGTACGTTTGCCACTAGTCGCTAAAAGGCCTCGATCGTTGCGAACTAGATTAAAATTCAATATGGTAAAGTGAGAATCTTCTTTATTAGGCGTAAGCCAGGACTCGGATATGACAGTATATCGATATTTTTATCAATAAGAAAGATTTCAATTTCGTTTAAGTGGTCTTTTATTGAATTGGCATTCATTTGAACGACACATAAAAATGAATGTCTACAAAAGGATTGTGCTAGTGAGTTAGAATTTGATGGCAGTCACAATAATTTCTCAAGGTCATTTTCGGTTACTATGCAAATTCTGTCTGACTTATCATTTTTGCGAACATAAATATTGCCTTCACGTGTCCAAACATAGTTATATTTGTACTGTTTAGCTTTCTCTTTAGATAAATACAAAATATTGTGAACAACTGAAGGCAACATTTCATATAAATTAACAATTAGATTATCGGCGCCCTGGTAAAGATCAAAAAATAACAATTCGCCGAATTCTCGCTTAACTTTTAAGACGTGATTGCGTGTACTAGATGACTTAAATTTGACGATATAAGAAAAAGTCGGTATTTTATCCTTTTCCTTTCCCTTATTTCTCGCATTGTTATCATCGCCGCTTGAGTGACCATTTTGAACTTCCATTTCATTAGAAGAATTTTTGTTTTTTAGTTTAAACTCACGTATTTCTAAAATATCAGTTTTTAATGCTCCTAAATCTATATAATGTAAAATTTTACTAGTCAGTTCAGGTAATGGTATATTAGACGTAGTCGGGATACCCGTAATTTTCATTTCCGTGCTCAGGGTAGCTCGGGCATGCAAAACTTTTAAATCCTGTATTTCGTTACGGAGAGTAGCATTTTTGTCTTCAAGAAATTTTAAGCGCACATTTGTTCCCTCAAAGTTTCAGTAAAAGTATCTATTTTGTCTGATAATGCATTAAAACGCTTGTTCGTACTGGTATTATTACTATTGATAGCGCTAAAAAGCGTAGAAAATTGCTGTGTCGTGGTAAAATTCTCCCAACCCTGCGGTAAATCTTCCGACATTTTATTGTCGGCGCGAGAGAATGATGCAATAAAAGAGCTTACTTCTAAAGGTTCCGGAGCTAGGTTTTCACCCACACTATCTATATCTTCACTAACGTTTGATATGTCAAGATTTCCAACGTTAATACCCCTAATAGAATTATAAACTAATGACCGTGCAGTGGATCTGTTATTTAAACCACTTCGCAAAGAGGGAGAAAGATTACACGAATCTGAGGTTGACTATATCGACGAAGTGTATCGCTAAAAGAGCGGACGCAGCAGTGATCAGTTGGCTTATTTACAATAAAACCGAAAATACAACCTGGATGAAATGTACTATGGCATTCGAAACATTGACAATGTTTGAAAACAATTTTTCTTTTACACTTTTTGCATTTATACATGTGTAATACAGCTAAAGTTATCGACTTTTTAGTAGCTAAAAATTAACGAAAATAGCAAGACCTAGCTTATTGAAATGTGTGACGCAGCTCTAATCGTAAAAATTATTATGTGTACAATGAGACTCGAAGAAAAGAATGAACGCACGATCGTGTATGTATAGCAGCCGATAGAGGCGATTCAAGTTATGTAAAGCGCAAGAGACTTAGATTTTACAAGCATGCGTTACTCTGAGAATAATAGTACCGATGAATTCATGCCGTGACTACAATAAAAAGCTGCGAGCATTATCGGAGTCTACACCGAGCAGTTTCGTCTAGCTACTATTTAACAACCCTACGCGCAAATTTTAATTGCGGGCGCGGCGTACGGTTCGCCACCTATCAGGTACTACGCTCACTACACACTACACTCCCGTGATAGTCGCGTATAATGTTCTCACTCACTCAGCTTTGGATGACACGTGACTGCTTGCTGTGTATGCCTTGACTTGATACCTAGGAAGCAGGCCTCGTTTCCAAAATAGCCGTAGGTGTTGGCGCATGCGCGACAAGATGAGTGTGGAAATACGCCCAAATCAAAATGACGAGTTAACCTTCAAAGCAAAGCAGCAGCATTGTAAATATGCAAATATGTTGCAAGCAGAGTACGCACAGGATGCAGAATAGGTGTCTACGCAACTTGCAACTTTGGGCATGCGATGTATCTAGAAGCAAGGCGCCCGAAGGCAGAACGCGGCAGTATGCAGTGTTACAATGCGGAGTGTATGGAGTGCGTCGTGTGTACTTACGGAGCGAGAGATATTTTTTTTATTTGATTTATTTATTTATTAGCTGGGGGACTAACTTTGTCCTATTGGGCATCGAGAACGATATTACATAACTGGTAACTTAAATTGTTTTATATAGTGCATATAATAAATATAATATTCTAATTAAAATAAAGCGAGTATTGTAGAGTAACATTAATAGAATTTAACATAATATTTTACAACTGATCAAAGTTGTAATTGGACCATCTTGGAGTGACACTTTATCAAATGTAAAAAGAAATTTTGAAATCGGTTGCTTGTACGGGACCAGTACTGATTTAAGTACGGATTTAAGCTCTTATGGAACCATATTGAGGTAACCCTCTATTAAATGCATAAACGTGCGTGCAAAGCTTGGTCAGGTTTTATCGCGGAATATTGGAACGCGAATGAGCCACACATGCACACGCACACGCACATGCACAGACACACATACACACATACACACTAACACACACAGACACACACACACACATACACACACAAACACACACAGACATTTTTTAAAAACCTATTTTTCTGACTCAGGCACCTCGAAAACATAGAATTTATCGAAATCTGTGAATACAGAATTTTCATCGTTACAAAGCTTTTTCTTTGAGAAAGCAAAACAAATAAACCAAAATTCTTCATCTATTTATATTTAACTTCTTCAGGCATAAATCATTGTATTAGACCGATTTTTGTGCTGCTTAGTAAGGTAAAGTACCCAGTATTTGGACGAAACCTAAATTGGGACCAGTACCTGGACAGTGACATAAATTATAATCACTGCTAAAAAATGATAAAAACATGTATTCATTGGCATTCCGTGGCATAGTTTATTGTATGAAGTATATAATTAAACCCAAATTATGTCAATTTACATCTTAAATTTGTTATAAATATAAATATAACATTTTGAAGTTATGTCGAGAACTGTGATATGTCGAACGTATTATCCAAGTTTACCTCCACTTCTATTGTCTAACCCCAATAGTGGAACAAATTTAATTCGTATGTCCAACTATTGGTTCCTAGCTATGTCCAAGTACCAGGGCCCGTTTGATATATGATGTCCAACTACTGCGGCATATAGTTGAATTTTTAAACTTACTTTTTTAATATAAAAAACTATGTAAACATCTTTTTTCTTGTATTAATTACAGTTAAACATGCTGAATTAAGGGGTCAAGCCTGAGTTAAATTCTATAAAAATTTATGTTCATTTTATAGACGGCAAAAACATTTTGACACAATCTAAGTTAATGCAAGATTTTATATTTTAAATATGTATATTATATGTGGTTTTGAAGGGTTATAGTCCCTTGAAAATTCGCCAATCTACATTATTGAATTTAAGCCTTTTTAACCACTTACCACGTGTTTTTGAATCAGGAAGTACATTTTTCATGGTCATCGAGGCTTTAAAGTATTCGTTACAAGTGTAATAATGGACTTAAGAAGCTACATTTTTTAAAAAAGATTATTTCCAATTGTTAGAGACAGACATATCAATAATAATACTATGAAAATACTACAAAAATACTACTATTATTGATAGATGTGTGTCTCACAATTGAAAATAATCTTTTTTTAAAAATGTAGCTCCTTAACGGATAACACCACTCTAGAGGCCGAAAAAAGGCCTAATTTTGACAATTTATTCTGGGATTATGGGAAAAGGAATAGTATTCATATTTAGATGGTTCATTTAACACATATTGATGTATGAAAAAAAAATTTTATTAATTTTTGTACAAAATGGCGGCGCTACAGCAGATCTGCGGAAAAAGATTTTTTTTAAGATGCTCCGCGGGCGCACCAATTCCGTGAAAACCGTGAGAGCTGGAACAAAAAAACAAAAATTTTCTGATGCTACATACTAATAGCTATCGAAGTACGTAGGATTTTTATTCCAATTTTTGTAGAAACTGTGCACTTCTGAACAAAACGTATGAATTTTCGACTAAAAAAAGAGTAGTAAATTGTTAATAAAACAAGTAATTTTCAAAATATCAAAAATAGGCTACGTACTTCGATGAAGAATATATTTGTGAAGCTACTGTAAAAATTGCAAGTCGATCAATGCAATGGTGTTGAAGCTATGAGTGCGCCCAGTTTGAAAAGGGCTTCTCACGAGATTCGCTGTACAGCCGCCATTTTGTATTTAAATGTAAAAAAAAATATATTTTTGTACCTCAATATATGTATAGTAAACCCTGAAAAAGGAAATTTGATCCCTTCTTTCCTACTCTTGTAAAAAATTGTGGGGGAAACGATGTGTGTAGGGGAAACGATATCTATAGATATAGTAGCGCGCCTGGCGCGCGCTGCTAATCTTTTTACTCGTTTATCTCTTCCCCCACTACTCAACTACTCGCTCGCGGACAGCGACTTCAGCGCAAGTTCGCATCGATTTTTCGACCGTTAGCAATCATCTTTTTAAAAAAAGGGAGATGAGGTGTTCAAGTATTTTATCTATATTTTCCAAATTTTCAAAGAACGGGAGAATCGGATAAATACACGAGCATACAGCCCTCCGCGAAAAAAGGGTTAAAAATTTCAATCGATATAACTCCGAAAGTATTCGTCGGACATAGTCCAAGTTTTGCACTATCAAAGAACATGTTAATACCCACTTAAATCCAGAAGAACAGCGCTACATATTAAAAATTAACAAAGTTATGGATTTTTGAAAAACAAGACAAATCGTCTGTAGACAGTATTACGATCGGATACATAGTTTCGAAGTTATATGCAAAAAACGCGAAAAATTGCTTTTTTCAGAAATAATCGCTAATTACAAAAAAACGAATTGAAAATTAGAGTATCAAACTATGCACCCACTATCAGCAACTATTTCCAGACATAATGACATTGGTCCGATCCTGCTATTAATTTTGTCAAGCTAAAATGCTCTGTTGCTTGCCCTAACATTTCTATATTCATTTTCTTTTCAGTAATACTATTCACTTATTCATCTGTTTAGCATTGGAAACAATTTAGTTTATTCGATACTACTATTATATGTATAAAAAAAAGATATTGTAAATTAAAATTTTTTTTGGGAATCAAAGACAACTTTCAACAAAAATTCGCTCGTCTGTCTATTAATTCATACTTAGAAGTTTATTTGTAATACAATTTTTAATAAAATATCAGTATTTATATAGCAATTTTGAAACAAAAAGATTACTATAAAATTTTCTTAGAAATTCATGAGAATGCGGTGTGTGTGAGGGCTATTTTGAATATAGCCCATTTTTACTGAAGAATAACACATTATACTGAATAACTTTGAATATAAAGACTAAAAAATCTGAAAATTGCTGTACAAATTCATATAATCATAACAAATATTCCATGTAAACCCCAGATTTTTAAAATTTAATAAAAAGATTTTAGAAATTTCACGAAGGAGCCACGATTAGTGGTAACCTCTCTAGTGATTTTCGACCAAAAATTCAAAATAATATTTTTTGTTTCAAGTCAGTTGAACTATTAACTCATCGTGTAAAAATATTTTTATGATGGTATTCATTTTTTTTTCAATGAAAAACAAATGCTTTATGAATTGGTCCTTTTGTAATTTAACATTATTCTTTCGCTTTTATGCATTAATTTACGTTTTTCAGGAAGTGAATAATAATTTCTTGCTTCAAGTTTTGGAGGTTAAATACTGTATCATACTAGTCAGATGTGTTCTAAGAGTTATTGGTATGTAAAATATATTGATAATGACTCGTATAAAAATGTCCGCAAGTCGTCCCCGGTTATAGGCGGGATTCTGATCAGATTTCCGTATTTAGGAAAAACTTATAAGATTCTGGTCGGATTTCCCTATTTCCCCATATTGACCGAAAAAATCTCAAACTTAGGATCATCCAATCCGAATCCTATCAGGCATTCCAAGGTATGAGCTTTTTAATTTCTAATTACAGTATTTGAAGTGTCGGTAATACAGATACTTATACTTTACAAAAGATTTTTTATGTATCATAATAATAGCTATCGGTAGAGTATATGTTTTTCTTATTATTATTACATTAAACAAAGTTTATATATAATCACTGATATAGAATTATCGTTCACATACATTTTTTTTTAATATAATTACTTCCTAATTTATTTTTTAATAAAGTGTTTAAATTTGAAAAGAATATTATTCAGAAATTCTTGTACAAATTTGTAAATCTAGTATAATTAAAAATAATTTTTACCCCCTGTACGAAAGGGATAAATAAATAAGTAAATAAATCATAGAATAAAAATAAATAAATAAATAAATATAAATAAATAAATAAATAAAATAATTAATAAACTAATTAAGTGATGTATTAACAATGATATCACTGTCATACAACATTTAGCATTAAATTATATACTAATTACTTAAAGAGATGTAAAATACCGACCCGTTTCCTACCTTATCGGCTTTTCATTTTTACAATTTCTATTTTTTTATATTAATTCTGTATAAATCTTTTGGGAAAAATCAATATTTTATGCCCTCCAAATTCAGAAAAGGAATCTCCAATTAAATTTTTAAGAAACTTTTGAATTAACTATCTGAGAATTGAATAGGTTGAAACATATACTGTATGTAATGGTTTTCAACCTATTTTTCCCCTACAATTAATAGTATTAATTTGAATTTCTTGGAAGATTTACTGAAGTTTTCTACCATAAATTAGGAAGGCATATCAATAGCGTCTTTTCCTAAAGATTTATACCGAAAAATATTATAATAGTGAAAAGCCGGTAAGGTAGTGTCCAAAACAATTCAATTTATAAGAATTCTATTGCAAAAATAATATTGTAAAAAAATGTATCTTTTTATAAATAATATAAATAAATAAATATACAAACAAACAAACAAACAAAAAACAAGTAAACCAATAAACAGACAAACAAACAAACAAACAAACAAACAAACACATTAACAAACGAACAAATAAATAAATAAATAGATAAATAATTAAATAAATAAATAAACAAACAAATAAACGTTGAAGTAACATTTATATATTCTTTGTTTTGAGATACGTAAACGAAACGAAGGTCGAGTGATTAAGGCATGAGCATGGCACGCGGAAGATACGAGTTCAATTCCAGAATCATTCAAATTTTTTAAATTTATTAATTATATAAATATGTTGGAAAAACATTAATAAATATTAGGAGATGCGAGAGAAAGAGAATAATATATTTTTCATTGGTGGACAGTGATATCAGGAATCCTTGTCAGAATCGGACTATGCGGCTAAAATTTTAGGAGAACAGTAGACAAGATTTTTAGAGCGTCTCATACACTCTTTAACAAAAAATCTACTATATTTATTAGAACAACAGAAACAACTACTCCGCGGGCAAATACCCCTCCCAGCATTGGCTTACACTGTTAATTCATAAAATATATAAATGTAATTAACATTGAAAATTAAAACATTTTTCGTGCTTATCCTGCAAGTTTCTCGCAAACTTGTTAAACTGATAAAAAATGTTACGTTTAGAGTGTTTCATACATCCTTTAATAAAAATCTACTATGTTCATTTGAACAACAAAAACAACTACTCCGCGGGCAAATACCCCTCCCAGCATTGAATTAAACTGTTAATTCATAAAATATGTAGATTTAATTTAACATTAAAAACCCAAATATTTCTTGTATTTATCCTGCAAATTGAAATTTCTTTTTAACAATAAAAGGAAAAACATTTTAAAGTAGGTTTCTGTTAAGCCTATTACATCGTATTATTAATTGTTCACTGTATTTATATGTAAGGCTCATTCTTACAGAGAAGAGTCTACCTCTTCAAAGCAAGAAATATATAGGTCCTTTAATATTATAAATGTAAAGACTAAAAGCGTTTCGGCCTCAAGATTACCTGTAGGCCTCATCAGTATGATCAGACAGTCTCTATCATAGACGCACGTATATTTAAAAAAATTAATAAAAATTTTTGAACAGTATATCAAAGAAAATAACCAAATTTAATTACTTTTTTCATACCTGTAACGTTTTGTAGAAACAATGTAACACAAACATCACATTTCTCTTCTGCAAAATTTAAAAACCAAATTATTAAATTTTACTTAAAATTGAGAAATTTAGCATAAAAGTGCGTATTCAGTTTTTGAAATTATTTGAACTACTTTATTATTAAAAGCCATTACACGTAAAACTATTGTAAAACTAGTGTTTTTTTAAGCAAAAATTTAGAGAAAAACCAAAAGAACTCTTCTTTGTATATACTTTGACGAAAATATCGTAAAAATTTTATCCAGTTTCAAAAAATAGGTGTGCGTCAGGATGTCTTTCCTCGTAACCCTATTTTTATTCAAATTTAACACATTTCCTAGAATTGGGTAAGAGAAGGTACATACATATGCGGCATATTTTGTATTTTATCGTGGGAAACTATATCTATATGTATGAAAAACGGTCGACTAAATCTAAGAGATGTAAATGGTTAAAAAATGTTATATAACTTCATAATATTAGTACAAATATAATATGTAAGTATCAATTCATAAAAATCAAAACTGTGGGAAATATACAATCAGTTTATGGGCGGTGTTGACTCGCGCGTTTTTAGATGTAACAGAGTCATACCATACATTTGATTTAAAAATAGTCATGGGTAGTTTTTATGGGGATGATCAAAAGTGCACTTACAAATGCCACTGTGCTATAGAATATGTGTTGTAACAAAGTTCAAATTAAAATTTTTTATATAGGTTATAATACAAATTTTGTAATATTTTGCAATATTTTTAATTAATTTGTTTAACCAAATAATTTGTTAGCAATAATAACTTATTGGCGAATAAAAATGTCATAAACATCATCAGGACATGAAAAAATAAAGAAAAAACAAGTTTGGAAAGTTATTATCATAAAAAACAGCTAAAATATATGAATATCTTGAATTTGTTGAGGTTAGGAATACGTTTTATGCAGTGCTATAGATAATTACTATATTTTGAATGGTAATTTATGAGAAAGATAATAAACGATTGAAAACTTAAAATACACATCAATAATTCAGAAAAATCAAGAAAAATGAAAAATTCTTGAAATAAAGCCGCCATTATAAGTCTGCCATATTGAATTTCATAATAAAACTAATTGGACTTTAAAGTAGAGGTCTGTATGCCACCCGATCCTGAGTTTCAAGAGAATCGGTCAATAAATTCAATACTTTAACTAAGATTTACGAAAACAAATATTTTAAAATTTGCAATTTTTTGTTCGTTAATCCGCCATATTGGAAAAATACGTAAAAACTTTAAAAGACTAACGACGGATTTGAAAAGAGCAGTCAATTTTACATAAGAAGACAAATTTTCCAATTTTTTTATCAACGTTTTTCTTGTTTTCTAACAGGATGAAATCAATGTAAAATTTAGGACATTCCCGGACGAAACAGGTTAAGTCCATGATTACACTTCTGAAGAATACTTTAAAACCTCGATGACCATGAAAAATGCACCGTCTGATTCAAAAACACGTGGTAATTGGTTAAACGGGCTTAAATTCAATAATGTGGATTAGCGAATTTTCAAGGAACTATAAAGACTACTTAAAAGGGTCTAATTCATGGAAAAATGACGTATAATATACATATTTAAGATATAAGAACTTGCGTCAAGTTAGATTGTGTCTAAATATTTTTGCCGTCTATAAAATGGACAATGACTTTTTAAAGAATTTATATCAGGCTTAGCCCCTCAACGATTAAATTAAAGATATTGGAAAACTTTTGATTTTTAGCTCTACAAACACTGATTCTGTATTTTCGTTTAAAAAATTGTCCAATAATGGGTACTTTACCTTGTACAGGTGCTTTTTGAGTCGGTGATTACAAATATGAAGTCAGATTTCCAAAATCCAAAATGGGCTATCCAATATGGCAGACTTATACTCTACTACACAAAAACGTAAATATTTATAGGAACAAAACCTCTAATGTCGAGTACCCATTTTATTACGGAACAAAAATATTATTACATAAATATGGTTTTCATTAAAGCGATACGTATGTATAAAAGCAATCAAATTAAAGTTTTTGGCTAAATAACAATTTAAATATAAATGAATTTTGCATATATGATGAAAAATCCACCTTTAATAAAGAAAAAGATTTATATCCTGATTACAAACACGTAATCACAACTAGCAAAAAGTTAAACGACTCAATTGAAACAGCGGCATATCTAATAGTTTGGGGGCTGGGTATTTTATCGTGTGCACCAAAAGAGGAGTGGATATAATGTATGCATTCTTATGTATTTTTTCCCGTAGAATCCGAGCAAATTGGTCAGAATACGACAAAAGCGGCCCATTTTGTTTAAAATGCTATTGCTTATACAAATAAAAAAAATGTTTGTGAATCGAAAGTATTTTTTTCCGAAAATATACGTCATTTTAAGCAAAAATACTTGTATGGTCCATTTACCAAAAGTGTAATCTAACAGAGTTATGATTTATAAAGTTTTATTTTTATCATTTTTCATCAACTTTGAGCATTTTTTTCATGAAAACTTAAGGTACTACGTTAAATATTCTAACGAACTTTTTGCTTAAAATAAGTCAGAAAATCAGATAAATTTTTTAACCTAGAAACTAACATTTTTTTAATTTTATGAACCCGCGAGATGGTACACTTTTTGGCCCTACATGGACACGTGCGTGGACGCCTCTAAGGCGTTAGATTGAGATAAAGGGCCTTAGCAATTAGGAATATTATCAGAACTTAAGTACTAAAATCATTTGGGATAATTTGTTTATCAATAACAAACATTTGTTTAATGTTTTTTCGAATCTGAAAATAGTTTTTATTGTTATCTTGATAAAAAGCCGTTCAAAAAAAATTTAGTGTCTCAGACACCACGCGCGTGGTCGCGTATTAATTAAACTTTTATACAAGTAGAACTTTATTGATTATCTTTCTTTAAGTTATATAAAATTAACTCAATTTTATAGATCTAGAATCGACCTATACCTCAACAATTTTGTATACACTGTTATTTGTTTTTGAGGTTTCTATTAAAGTACGTAATTTTTTAAAGTTTTCTTGTAATATAATAAAAGCAATAGATATATGTAAAAATAAATATAATAATGTATAATTTATTTACCTGACCCTATGAATAAAAACCTACATAAAAATGTTTCGATTCTATAATTAAGTGAAGTAAATTTTATAAATTCTGTGTTGTACAATAAAAAAGGGATAGTCATAATTTAACAAACAAGTATCAATTAAGTATTACTTGTATAAAAGTTTTATTAACGCACAAGCATACGCATGGCGTCTTTGAGACACAACATTTTATTTAATAATAAAAGGAGTAATCATAACTTAAAGAACAATAATCAATAAAGTTCTACTTGTATAAAAGTTTAATTAATACGCGATCATGAGCGTGGCGTCTTTGAGACACTACACGTTTTTCGAATGGCTTTTTATCAAGATAACGATAAAAGAAAACCGCTGCCAATTCATTGGCACTTAACTTTCCCAAATAAAATAAAATGTTCCAATATGAAATTCTTTGTTCTAATAAATTAATTTTAAATTGCTATATCTCTTTCTAAATAATACCTTAAAAAGGGTGTGCTTTTTTATCATTGATGGTTTGACAGAAGTTAATTTTTTACTAAAATTACAGAACGATAGGTAATAATCCTTATCACAGCAATTTTTTCTTTGTACGTAATTTATTAAAAATATTTAAATATTTAAATATTTAAATTAACTGTAAACAACTGTTAGTACGTAGATTCACTGAATTCCTAATCATCTAAAATTTTGTGACCATTTGCCATCATGGATTTCCGATATATAACCGTTTAAACTAAACATCACTTTTTCCGTGTATAACAAAAGAAGGGAAAGAGCTTATCTAAAATTAGCGGTTGTAAAAGATAGGTAATTTTATGTTCTATTTAATGTATGTACACTAAATTGATCATAATAATTCTAACATATCAAAAAACTTGAAAGCTAAAACTCAAAAATCCAAAAATTAAAAAATTTTTATAAAAAGTAGAATGAATTGATGAATTCAAATTTTTTTCTAATTTCGAATCTTCATTAGAAACGAAAAAATGAGCTCTGTTTGGTAAAATATTACTGTGCCATTCTCGAAATATAAGCGATCAAACAAATTTGTTTAAAATACATAACTTCAAATATCTTGAAATATAAAGGTCGTTGTGATCTGGGCAAATAACTAGTTCAAGAGACAGTATACAGCTATCGTTTTGGAAAGTTTCAGATCAAATGCTATCAATGCACTCCAGTATTCGCTACTGAATAAAAATCGATTTTGTTACGAAAGATTTTTTCCTCAAACTTTTTCTTCAAACGAAAAAGATATAGCCTACAAATTTTTACAGAATATTATTATCCATATTCCTAATCAATTTCATCTCTATTTTTTCAAAAATTTTCATTTTTATATTTTCATTTTTTAAATTTCACAGAATTTGTTTTTTGTGAATAACATAACAAGGGAAATAGATTATTCAAAATTTCGTGCGGGAAAATATAGGTAATTTTATGCTCTTTCAAACGCATTATCATTCAATCAATGATATTATTTATATCGTATCAAAAAACCCAAAAAACTAAAACTCAAAAATCGAACAACCGCTAAAAAAGAAAACGCATCGTAAAACAAAAAATAAGTTTTATGAGCCGCCGTCCTTAAGGAGGTTTGCTCAAGTATCGCCTTATTATACATTTTCTTGAAAATTTGACCACACGTTAACAATTATATTATCCACTACTGTGTGAAGTTTAAAGTGGCTCTCATGAACAGAAATAGAGATATTAATTAATTGTAATTTTAACATAGAGAACATACAAGAAGCTATTATTTTGACCGCGTACAGACACAGACTAATGTGCGTGTGTACAGATGAGCCGCAGTCGCATGCACGCACTTACGCACGCACGCAAGCACGCCCGCACGCACACGCAAGCCCGCATGCACACACGCACACACACACACACATACACGCATATCCATACAGACATTTTTTTAATAGTGTATTTTGATTCCCAGTATCTCAAAACATGTTTCTAACATGATTTTAGCAAAAATTTTTGTTTACGATCACAAAGCTTCCTCTATGAGGAATCAAAACTATTATCGAATTTGAAAAAACATTAAACAAATTTTCAACGCCTCCGGTTGATAAAGTGCTAACTCAATCGTGAATTCCATACAATTCTAATTGGATTGAGCGTGCAATAAAATTCAAACTGAAAATTAATGCAACGAAATTCTAACTAACTATTCAGTGCAACAACATTCCAACTTTCGGACTACAAGTTTTTTGGCAAGAGAATTCTAATTCAGAGTCTCGTGCAATAAGAGTCCAACTAAAAAGATAATGCAATATAATTCCTTCTCATTGAAAAATCATTATAATGCTAACTGGCGCGGGAGTGCAATATAAAGCTAACTCTGAGCGCTCTGAATTAGGGTCCCAATTAAGAAACTCGCACACCATAATTACTCAAGCAAACTTAAAAATCCCGTAGTCTACAGTTAATAGTGTAATATTACACAAAACAATTTTATTTTTTAATGAAATGATTATACTTAGGTACACAAATATGAAAATCCAGCATTTGACGACACTTATTTATACCAATTGTTTATTTATATACAAATGAATTTCAATGTTATGGACAAATATTGTAAAATTTTACTGAAACAGTATTTGACTATATTTAACTATTTCAATAATAAATTTGGTAGGTAAGTAGCAATTATAATTAAAACATATTTTTTAAATATAGTAAATGAATATAATTAATTATAAATATATGTCGTTGAAGTTTGGAACGTTCTTGGAACTAAGTACGAAATTTGTATTATAGGTGTTTTAGAAGTGCGAACCCGCTAATTCTGGTGCCAATAGATTTTAAATGATTAATGAACTATTGTGCGGAGTTTGTGCAAAATCTGTCTTGTGGATAGTATAAAAAAAAACCTAAAATAGGTAAATAATTTCGATTACTTTTAATGTTAAGCCCTGACCCCAAAAATGTATTATGCATTATATCGGCAATATTCAAAAAACCCTAAATTTTAGTGATTTTTAATTTCTATTGCCAAATCTAAAACTCTGAATCCGCTATTATTTTATACAATGGATTCCACACAATGTAATAGATGTACTTGATTTTTTTCATCTAATTTTTTGTTACTAAAAGCGGTGCAAAAATCAACGAAATCTTTAATATTATCTTAAGTAATATTTTGATCCCGCTAAATCCTTTAGAAATAAATTCTGTATATTTTTCTACATAAACCTACAATTTTTTAGTGTACTCTATTATGTGAAAAGTTCTTTTAAGTTAATTTTACTCAAATGCGCGACTGGTGAATGTTAGTAATATCGATATCTATAGGCGCGCCTATAGTTCCTTTTCTTTAATGTACGCATATCGAAAAGTTGTGTGATTTTTTTAACTTTCCTCGAACTTTATAAAGATACATTAGTTTTATAATTGTATATTTATAGTTTTCGATAATATGTTAGTAATATATTTTCTGTTGTATTCATGACTGTATAATAAGTATTATGGAACAAAACAATAAATAAAATCTCAAATTTTGGTTAGATAATTATGAAACATTAAATTATTTATAAAAATAAATTATGCATTTATAACTTTAAAAAATTCGCGAATTTTCTAAATGTACACCAAAATATCTCAATACGAAAATTGGTTATTAAATTTGTTAAATGCGACGGATGCAATTTTTTATTAGTAATTTTTGAGCTGCGTAATAACTAGAAAATAAAATACTTAATAATTATAATAATAATAATTATTAAGCATATCACAACATACTAGGAAAAAATGAATTTCTCTACAATAACCTTAAAAGTTTATACGTTTACTTTATGTAATAATGTATAATAGTTTATATCATATTTATGTAATATTGTATCATAGTTTGATACATAAATGTAGTAACTAATAATCTCACGGGTAAATTTAAGAAAAGTTAAAAACTAGCTTTTTTATGCATGCAGGTTATAAAGAATATAAGTATCTATCGGCGCGCCTACATATATCGATATTCCTAATCCGTTACCAGTCGCAGTGTCGAGTACAATTAACTTAAAAGGACTTTCCACATAATAGATTATATTAAAAATTTCTAGATTTAAATAGAAAAATACACAGAATTTATTTCTAAAGGATTTAGCTGGATCAAGACATTAGTTCAGATAATATTGAAGATTTCGTTTACTTTTACACCGTTTTGGCAATAACAATTACTTTCCTATGGATAAAAATTAAAATTACATGATAAAAATCAAGTACATACACTAGATTATGTGGAATCGATTATATAAAGTATTAGCGAGATCAGAGTTTTAGACTTTGCAATAAAAATTAAAAATCATCAAAATTTCGGGTTTTTTGAACCTTTAAATACCTGCTGCGTGATAAATACTGATGAAACTTGACTAATGCATCAATTAAAATATTGCTGATGTAATTCATAATAAGTTTTCGGGGTCAGGGCTTAACTTTAGAAGTAATCGAAATTATTTAACTATTTTAGGTTATTTTTATACTATCCACATGATAAATTTTGCTAAAACTCTGCACAATAGATTCTTTAATCATTTAGAGTCTAGTCGAATCGGAATTAGTGGGTTCGCACTTTTAAAATACCTATAATATAAATTTCCTACTTACTTCCAAGAACGTTCCAAACTTCAACAACATATAAATATACCTTTTATTTATTTTACGTATTAAAAATATATCCTCAAACAAAAGTATGATACACACAGTCAATTAAAACCGTGCTAAATCTCTCTTAGAAAATAAACAAAAAAAATTTTAATACAATAAACCTAACCTACAGTTTGCAAAAACAAAATAAAAGAATACTTATATGCTACTACAAATACTCCCACGAAAATAAAATTAATCTTGAACAACTAGCCACATAAGCAGGTTGATTAAAATTCGCAAACTTTCCCCAAAGCATTGATAAAAGTTATCTTCAAAAACTAGTAGATACGAAAACCAAAATAGAATGGAATAAGACTTGGACAAGTGAAAACAACAACTGCAAAATTCGACAATTAAAACCCAATGCATTTGGACCAAGTTCTTATCGCCAGATTACGCATTGGCAGTCATGGGCAAGTATCTTATGAAAAGTATCTAGATACATGAAAAGATACACAAAGTATCTTCTCAAAAGTAGCATATATTTCACAAGTGATTACTTAAAGAAAGGTATAAGCGTGTTACAGTAACTTCTAAGCTGAAGATACAAAAAAGATACAAGATATACCTGTATCTTTTGTCAAAAGTAACTAAGATACTTGAGTATCTAGATACAAGATACACAGGAAAGATACTTTTTTTTGGAATAGTGTGCGTAAATGATGGGGTGAAAAAAATAGTATATTGTGTATCATATAAAAAGTGAAAAGTAACCTTAACCCCAATCACGAACGGATGGCCAGTGCATATTGCGAGCCAAAGTGGAGTACTGCGATCACACAAGGGCAAGAAAGACGATTCTCCCAATTATGGCGACCCACATTCTCGTAACATTTCACGATCCATTTCTTAAGAAAGTTGATGATACCTCTTGAAAAATCAACTAAACATTTCTGGTAAAGGGGTTTCTATAATGACGTTTTAAATAAATATTTATTTGACAGAGAACAAAATATAAATGATACGCCGGTATGGTAGTAATCTACCAGTATTTTACAAACACCCTAAATTGCAAAAATTTATTAATTTTTAAAATTTTAGTGTTTAAAACATTTTAAACTTTTCTTTAAAATGCATAATTTGAGAAAATATAGTAGACAAAATATTAGACTGTTTTGCCAAATATTAAAATTACCATAATAGTACTGAATTTCTTATAAAATATAATTTTTGTATCCTTTTATTAATAACAACTATTTATTAGCTCTAAGTTATTATGGCTTAAACTGATTTTAGTATTAAATAAAAGTTCATCAACTAATTCGAATACGTAGGAGAAATCAGAGAAAATAAATTCAGATGCAATGGTGGTCTAGCTCTAGAGTGGTAACCGCAGAGCCTAAACGACCAGGTTCAAATCCAACCACCTCCAAAAGTTTTTCAGAAGTTTTTTTAATTTATTCCTCATTTGCAGCCTTTCCAGTAAACTGTATTCATTCATCAAAATATTTGTAAACGCAAAACAACGTCAATAATTTTTTTTACGCGTACTCTTTCACTCTTAAATAGATTGAAAAAGTCACTTTTACAAAAGAGTGAATTATTCACTCTTTATAAAAGTGAAGATTCACTCCAAAGTAAATGACTGTGTTTTCATGATCGGTTGGAGTGAGAATTCACTCCAAAAGAGTGAAAATCCACTCCAAAAAATTTAGAGAGTAAGATTTTTGATTCGCGCATATATAGATATACTCTCTAAGTTTTTTTGAGTGAAATTTTCGCTCTAAATATAGAGTGAATGAGGCTTCCACTCCAAATGAATTTTCACTCTAAACGAGTGAATTTGGTCACTCCAGTCTAATAAATGAGTTTTACCACTCTAAATTAGAGAGTGACTAAGGATTCACTCTAATTTTCACACTAGGTTGGAGTGAAATTTATATTATAAAACCTATAAATTAATCAAAGTTTCGAATTACGACTTTTTACTTTTAAACATTATTTGCACCAGAAATCTTCAATTAAATTTTCAAGAAATTTCATTATTCATTGTACAAAAGAGTAGGTTAAAAAATATACAACTATGTGGTTAATTAATTTATCTAGAGGTGAAAGGTAGCTTTTATTTAAAATCTCTTCAAAATTTATCCAGATATAGTTTTTACAAATTCAAAGGGATTATTGAAGCACTTTAAAAAATAGAATTTATTACAGGAATCCTGTAAATTTGTATGTTGTATTAGCATCGTTAGGTTTTGGGAATATAAATGATAAGCCGGTATGGTAGCAATCGGTCACTATTTTACATCCCCTTAAATTGCAAAAGTTTTATTAATTTTTAAAATTTTAGTATCCTTGGTAGAAATTTTATCGTGGCGCCCACATTCGCTATAACGGCCTTTATAGGCAAACTAGATAGTACCAGACTGTACAAAACTCGATAAATCCACACAGATCTACATAGTTTTCTCAATAATAATATGTATATATAAAATCTGTGAGGTTATATATTATTTATTGAACAAAACTTTTATTGTAAAAATTAATGTTAAAAAAAGTTTAGCATGCAAGTTTTTAATTATAATAATAAGATCTACAGTTCTATTCATACTATTTACATTTAGAAGTAGTCAGAAAGCATATCTAATCTAAAAAATGAAAATTTAGAAATAATGTTCCTTGCATATGAAAAACAGTGATCACAAAATAATGTTCTGATTGATGTAGTTGTTTCTTGAAAAGTAATATATAAATAATAATAATATCATATGTACAAATATGTACTTTATGACATGCTTTATTTAAAACTAGAATTTTAATTTCAGAACTGCAAATAATTTTGTATCCATACGTGAGTTCTTATAATACATAAAATGCTCATCCGTGACAACATTTTCAAAGACAAACACATTAGTCGAACACATGTAGACGATAATTTTCTTTGTAAGTAACAAATTACTATGTTTTAACTGGCTATAGATGTCAAATGAAAGTGTTTGATTATAAATTAATCACAGTAGGAAATACAAAAACAGAACATATATATAATAACTCAAATACATTATTTCTTTTTAAAAATAGAAAATTAATCATTTGATAATAAATATGTGTGAAAATAGTTTTCCTTACATAACCCATACAGGTTTTGAAACCAAGCCTGTATTTAGGATGGAACATAATCAAATGTAAGGAAACTAATTTTACATAAACAAAATAAATATATGCATTAATACTTCATATAGTTATTTAGATATTCAGATTATTTTCTTATTTTGATTATTTAATATATACGTGTAACATAATATTGTTATTGAGTTCTTAAATACATAAACTCTTTAAATCAAAATAATACATAATAAGCATAATAGATTGTGCTTCTATTTCTTAAAACATAACCTTTAAGTGGTTGTTATTGTCATAATTTTGCTTATCTGGTTTTATCGGGGCAAATAATATGGAAACTGGAAGGGTCGACCGTTACACGCCTTTATAGTAAGTATCTAGTTTGCCTACATAGATCTACACAGCGCGAGATTATTCTACATAGAACTATAAAGTGGACGGGATAAATTTCTACCAGGGATTTAAAACAACTTAAACTTTTCTTAAAAATGCATATATTAAGAAAATGTAGTAAAAAAATATTCGACCCTTCGGCTAGATATTACCATAATAATACAAAATTTACACGCTACACCCCGTAGAGTGAAATTTGACTCTAGAAAATGAGTGAACCAATTATAGAGTGAAATTTGACTCTAATAGAGTGTATTTTTGCACTCTAACTATTAGATATTTATACGCTATAATTTTCACTCTAGTAGTTAGAGTGAAATGACAACGCAAACGAATTTTATTTTATTTATCGCAATTTTAAACCTGATTAATTAAAACTGTGTAAAAAGTGCTAACTGTTGCATCGGGCTTATTATGTATGCATTAAAGAATGATACTAGATGAGAACTAATCGTAATACTTTCAACCTAACCTCAAAATATCTCAATATAATTATTCTTCAACTTTTCTGTGTGTAATATGCGTGTACATGTAGACGTGCGCGCGTGTGAGTATGTGTTCGAGTGTATGTATGTGTGTGTGCGTGTGTGTGTATGTGTGTGTATATTTGTGTGTGTGTGTGTGTGTGAGTATACGTGTGTGCATGCGTGCGTGTGTGTGCGTATGCGTATGCGTTTGTATAGGTGAATAGCAGTAGTAAGGGTACTCGTTAGCTAGACAGAAGGAGATGGGGGACTGGCGCCAGTACCAGCGAGTGTCGACGGGTCCAGCGCGAAGAGGGGAGGGGGAGAATGCAGGTGTTCTGAGATGTTGTCAGGAGGGTGAGCGCAAAAGTGTGCGGCTTTTTTAGATCGCGCGTAAGAGATAGCGGTGTAGCTGCATGCGTGAGTTAGTGAGGGGAGGGGGGTGATAATGCGTTGGTGGTTTCCCGCTAGTGTATGTAGGTATGAGTATAGCTGTACGGAATGGTATTGTAGGTATTATGCATTCGGTTGCGAGACTATGAGATGGTACCGGTCCTGCAGTGTCCACGGCTCGGTAAAAGTGACTACGGGGAAATGTGCATTGTGAGAGCTGAAGAAATGGACCAAAGCTTGTTCAATTTTTTTTGGCTGTAGAGTGGATGCGTAGAGTTAAGATAGGAGAGATGGGATTTCTGCCGGGGCTTGGTAGACGCCGCACCACTGACCTTTTTTTTATATACATAGACTAACAAGTGCACGGGGTTCTTTTCTTTGCGCGCAGCTAGCGCTGTCATAGTGCCGTCAGCATATGTAGGTGTGAGTGTAGCTGTGCGGATGGCATTGCATGTACTGTGAATGTGTTGCGGTGCGGAAACTATGGGAGGGTAACAGGTACCGGCTATCCTTTTTTTAGCAGCAAGTGCGTGGAGCGTGCGCGGCTAGGTAAAGGTGGCTTCGATGAAATATATTTTGGAAAGGCAGTGCAGACGGACACAAGCTTGGTTAATTTTTTTTTTGCTGTAGATTGGTTATGTAGAGTTACGATAGAGAGTTGGAATTTCTTCCGGGATTTGAAGGAACCGCACGACAGGCTTCTTTTATTTTTTATACGTAGAGTGGGAAGTACAAGCTTCGTATTCTGAGTGGCGAGAAGGTTTTATATGATAAAAGTATTTGAAAGCAAATGATATTTAAAGTTTTGAAATTATAAGAGAAGTGGCATTTTGCAAGAATAAGTTTAGTATAAATGTTATTTAAAAACTTGAATTATTACGTTATTAAAGAATAAAATTAATATATGATTTTAAAAGACTGAACGAGCACAATGATTTGAATAAAATTAAAAAAAATGTTTATACCAAATGCTAACAGCTTGTATATCTTGATTCTGTAATAATGCAGCTTGAGCCGTGGTGACTGTACTACATGGTAACTTGTATT
Source organism: Gastracanthus pulcherrimus (assembly GCA_949152435.1). Classification (NCBI taxonomy): domain Eukaryota; kingdom Metazoa; phylum Arthropoda; class Insecta; order Hymenoptera; family Pteromalidae; genus Gastracanthus; species Gastracanthus pulcherrimus. The sequence goes on along the minus strand of OX424572.1, from coordinate 171,755,066 downwards.
ATAAAAAATAGTTCAACACTTCTGGTTTAAATTTTTAAGATAATTGTCAAGAAATGCCGATAAAAAATACTTGATTCTGTATCAAAATACGATGATATACTAATCCTTTAGAGAGGATGGGGCCCCTGATCTATCGAAGGTGAGTGAAAGGGAGCCTGGAGACACGAGTTGCGTGCGAGCGCATCCCTCCCCCTCCCCCGTCGACGGAGCGCTTAAAGTTTAGTGTATACAGTAGGAGTTGTAGCGGAGTAGGGGATAATACAGTGACCAGAGGTCTAGAAGATCATGCAGTGGTGGAGGGGATCTGTTACCCCCAACTTACGTAAAGAACAGGTCAATGTGCATCTGTTTTTTTTAAAGACATACCGTCACTTAGATAAAACTTGGTCTAAGTGGAAAGGTACCATGGTGTTGTGCGCACGATGGTAGGGAGCGCAGAGATTCCTATGTAAAAATATAAACAGTAAGACATAAGAAAATTCTGCCACTGCAAATGAAGGAAAGGGAGACAGGGAAAAAGTGTAGTGGAGGGGTGTAAGAGAACACCTTGATGGTGTCATGACGAAAAATTTTAGAGAGCATCTTCAGTTCTTTTCGCATACTCAATAGTATTTCAACTGTAAAAGGCTGGGAACTAGGAAAGTGGAGAGAGTTTCCAAACTAAATGTAAAAGACTTGACGCAAAGTAAGAAAAGTATTTTATTTTCTTTACTTCAAATACGTACCTAAATTTTCATTAAAATTCATTCTATCTCGTGTAAAATGGTATCTCGCGGATTAAACGAACTAGGACCAAGAATCATTCAGGATGAGGATAAAGAAGAACAGCTTTGGGGTAACTGGTAAATATTTATTAAAATTTTTAAATATGTTTATTAATTTTATTATTAATTTATTTCATAGCCTTTGGACGAAGGAGAGCTTCCAATATGGCAATACGTAGCCCAACGAATAGAGCAGGATAATTTTCGAGAAAAACAGAGATACGATACAAGAGACGTTTAGATAAACTGCGTTACCTTAAGTTTAACGCTAGTAAAAGTGTAAAAGTTAGTTTTTGGATAAACTAAATTATAAGACGTAGATTTAAAAATCAATATTAATACATGTTTTATTTTATTTACAGTACCACTTAGCGCTTTTATTTATGCGTTTAAAAAATGTAGAAGCTGAAGTAAATAAAGATATATTAAAGTGTTATAACAAAGAAAATAGTTAAGTTGGTTCAGCCGATTTTAAAATTAATGTTCAGCTGGGCAGTAGAGCTTCAAGTAAGTAACTATCAGTGCCGTTTTTTAATCCATATTATTGTTTTATTTGTGGCATGTATATAATTTTTTTAACTTTTGTTATGGTTTCAGGATCCGTTTTTCATAAAAGTTGTAGGACAATTGAAAACTGGAGGAAGCTGTAAAATTCCGAATTCCGTAATTACTCCTGAAGCATGACGATGTGGTAGGTCGCTTTGGATATTTATAAACGGAATACAGTATTATATTATTAACTTCGAGAGGGCAATTTCTCCAAAGGATTCTTTAACAGTCCTTAGAAATGATACGGACTTGGAATCAGAAGAAGAAGAACTTGTGTGCAATAATTTTGATGAATAATTTTAAAGCATTATGTGCAAAGTGTACAGTTAGATATTTTCAATTTACGCATTGGTACAAATTTTTCTATAAGCCAATACATAAAAGTGAAAAAGGTGATAAGAAGTGTATAGTCATGTAAAAAGGTATAAAGCAGTGTGAAATTATGTAGAGAAGTTTCAATAAAAAATGACTGAATGTGGTCAATTTTTGTTATTATTATTATCGACATGAAAATAATGAAATTTACGTACAAGAGAAATGTATTAAAAAGGTTGTAGAGTGTAAAAAAGTTTAAAAATAATAGTTTGTGTGTGTGTGCGTGTGTGTAGTTTTGATGGGTTAAAATACTTGACTTTCTCCTACCACTGAGTGTACCCAATGTCAACCCCTGCGATCGTGCGCGGCAAGCGTTCTTCCTTCCCACTCTTTAAACAAATCGGGAACAAAAAATCTTAGCGTCGGAATTCGACTTTTACATAATGAACAACCACAGCCATTTATCCTGCTTTCATCCAATTTGAATAATATCGACAGCGGTGTGAGCATCGACGCAGATACTTGGATTAAAATACAATATAATGTCAGTGAAATATGTGAATTCTTCGCTTCTGAATACTGGAATGACAATGACGCTTCACGTCTTGAAATGAACGATTTGCAAATCGTTTTTACTAAAACATAAGTAGATAGGCTGTAGGCATACTGGCTCACGCGGGTTCTGTATCATGCCAAAGTGATACAGAATCGGTCGTGTGTATAAGGCCTATCCCGGTTTGTCCCCTTCTCCAATTTTTGAGCATTCGTATTGTATTTTTTAAGCCCCTCCCCTGGATTTACCCCCTCTCAAAGTGATACAGAATCGGTCGTGTGTATAAGGCCTATGCCTGGTCCCTTCTCCAATTTTTGAGCATTCGTATTGTATGTTTTAAGCCCCTCCAATGGATTTACCCCCTCTCAAAGTGATACAGAATCTGTAGTGTGTATAAGGCCTATGCCTGGTCCCTTCTCCAATTTTTACCGGATTCGTATTGTGTGTGTTTTAAGCCCCGCCTCTGAACTGTCCCCTCTTAATGTGATCTAGAATTCGTGTCTGATTTTTTCTATCCCCACTCTGTAGGCCCGAATACGTAAGCGTTTTACTCCCACCCGAAGAGAGGGAAGAGCTCTTTGCTCCTCTTTTCGAAGAAACAGATGGCAAGCGTAGGAAATGGAAAGTAGCCGAAAAGAATGAAAAGAAAGGGTCAGCCTTTCTTTCCTCTGCTTTTAAAAATAGATGGAACGTTGCTCACTGACTTTGCTAGCAATACACGTCATCGTCGCAGGTATGCGCTGTAGATGCGCGCAGATAGCAGGAAGATTGCATCAGTAAACGGCCTTCGAGAACTTACTGTGCGGAGGCGCAAGTTTGAAGGTCCTCGCGCAGGTAGTAGTAAATTACATTCCAGCAATAAATAACCTTTTGAGAAAGGCATACTGCGCGCATACATTCGAAAAGTCTATTTTCGAGCCAAAACACTGTCAGTTTTTCTCCGCAATACACGCTATACTACAGTATGTCATAGCGTGTGTTAAAGGTCCTTGTGCAGGTAGTAGTAAATTGTCCCCAACAATACACGACCCTTGGAGAAAGGCTTACTGCGCGCACGCTTGCTTTTTTTAGGCCTATACGCTGTCAGCTTTTCGGCGAGAAAAGATTTATTACAGCAAGGCTTGGTACAGGTTGAAGGACTTCGCGCAGGTGGCACTTTTCCCAGTAATAAGCAACCTTTTGAGAAAGGCATACTGCGCGCATGGATTCGAAAAGTCAATTTTCGAGCTAAAACACTGACAGTTTTTCGGCGAGAAACGATTTATTACAGTAAGGCATAGCGCGTGTTGAAGGTCATTGTGCAGGTAGTAGTAAATTGTCCCCAACAATACACGACCCTTGGAGAAAGGCTTACTGCGCGCACGCTTGCTTTTTAAGAGGCCTATACGCTGTCAGTTTTTCGGAGAGAAACACGCGGCCTTCCATGTGTATCAACGCTGTAGCGCTAAAAAAGGGAACGAAGTTGCGCTAATTAGAAAATTGATGTATTCTAACCTCAGAAAACCACTTTATCTTGTTATTTACCATTCTGAAGTATATATTAATGATTTTATTATATTTATTTATGTTTGAAAGATCATGATTTTACTTTGAAAAGTAAAAATGAAATAATATAAGTAATTATTGTAAAAACATAGTGCTCAAAATGGTATATAATAAGTAAAAACGAGCCGATGCATTGACCAAGCAAAAAAAGAAAAGCCTCGCGCAACACGGTCTTAAGAAAAGGGTGCGTGCAGGTAGAAAAAAAAATCTCAGCAAGAAACTGCTGTGAATGCGCGCAAGTAACGGAGAAATCTCAGCAGTAAACGATCTTAGAGAATGGTTTCGTGTGCGTTGAAGGTCCTCGCGCTTAGGTGAAAGCAAATGCTTTTAGCAATAAACGACCTTTAAAGTAAGGCTTACTGCGCGCAGATATTTAAAAATTCTTTTAAGCCGATACGCTCGCAGTATTTTCAAGGACGAGATGAGTCGATGTACACGAACTGATACGGCGGCTGCGCGAAAGGAAATCGTTCGGTATATTAAGTCATGGTCACTCTTTCACAGTAGTGGAATAGTATATTATGACACTGTTGTGGGAGATGGTTTTCTACCTTGCTCGAGGGTTTTCGCACGAGCGAAGCGAGTGAGAAAATCGAGCAAGGTAGAAAAACATCTCCCACAACAGTGTCATACGATATTTTATAGCACAACAACCTCAAAATCGACAATAAAGTTGGCATTTTGAGGTTAGTGTGCTATAAAAAGAGATTTCCTCTCGAGCTGTTTATTTCGAACTTATTCGCCGGCGGCGCGAAAGAAAATCGATCGTTAGATAAAATCCTAGGCACTTTTACGGTCAAGAGCAAACATCGGGATGAGCGGCTTGTAAAAATATATATTTTCAGTCAAAAATAGATAAGTCCTGAAAGAAAACAAAGGATAGCTTCCAAACTTTAACGGCGAAGGAAAGCTGAGCATAGCTGATAGGCAGGAGCCAATACGTTGACGGTGCACAGATACAAGGAAACTGCATTCTCAGCGATAAATCGTGTATGAAGATTTCTGGAGGAGAAGGGGGGTATTTTTGAAAATTAGAGGAGGGAACATTTTTTATGAACCGTAGGATTCTTCGAAAAAGTAGTGGGAAGGGAAGCTGCAAGAATGGGTCAAATTTCTGTAGGGGAGGTGTTTTGAGATTTTGGGAGGGAAATTTCTTACGAATGGTAAAACATTTCACAAAACGTAGAGGAAAGAGAAACTCAGTTTTCCTATATAAATATCACGGCGCTTCCTATGGCCCATCAGTTCAAGAATCGTATTTGATTTTTTTTTCTATCTCCGAAAGAAATGCGAAGAGAGTGTCCAAACTAAATGTAAACAACTTGACGTAAATTATGAAAAGTATTTTATTTTCTTTACTTCAAATACGTGAATAAATTTTCATTAAAATTCATTCTACCTCCTGCAAAATGGTATTTCGCGGATTAAACGAGCTAGGAATAAGAATCGTTCAGAATGAGGATAGATAAGAAGAGCTTTGGGTAAGTGCTAAACTATTTTTTTTTAAACTTATAAATATGTTTATTAATTGTATTATTAATGTACTTTATAGCGTTTGAACGAAGGAGAGATGCCAATATGGCAATACGTGGCCCAACGAATGGAGCAGGATAATTCTCGAGAAGAACAGAGAATGAAGTATAGAAGGCATATAGAAAAACTGTGTTACCTTAAGTTCAACGCTAGTAAAAGTGTAAAAGTTAGTTTCTGGATAAAATAAATAATAAGACGTATATTTAAAATTTATATTATTACATGTTTTATTTGATTAATCCGTACAATATCGAATTCCGTAATTACTCTTGAAGCATGGCGACGTGATAGATCGCTTTGGATATTTATAAACAGAATACAGTATTATATTATTAAATTCGAGAAGGCAATTTTTCCAAAGGATTCTTCATCAGCCTTTAGCAATGATACTGACTTGGAATCAAAAGAAGAATAAATTGTGTGCATTAATTTTGGTGAATACTTTTAAACCATTATGTGCAAATTGTACAGTGAAATATATTCAATTTACGCATTGGTACAATTTTTTTTAACTAATACATAAAAGTGAAAAAGGCGCTAAGAAGTGTAAAGTCATGTAAGGAAAGGTGAAAAGTAATGAAAAATTTTGAAAAGTTCAAATAAAATGTGACTGAATATTGTCAATTGTGTTTATTATTATCGATATGAAAATAATTAAATTTACGTATAAGAAAAAAATGTACAAAAAGTACAAATATTTTTCGAAACCAGATCAAGAAAGAGAAGAAGAAAGTATATATAACACACACTAACGAGAGAAAAAAATGCAATCGTACCATCCACTACTATTAACTACATATTTTTAAATGAATCGGGAACAAAAAATTATAAGTGTCGGAATACAACCTTTGCATAATGAACAACCACAGCTATTTATCCTGCTACCATCCAATTTCAGTAATATTGGCAGTATCGACGCAATTACTTAGATTAAAATTCAATATAATCTCAATGAAATAAGTGATTCTTTTTTGCTTCTGAATGCTGGATTGAAAATACTGCTTCACGTCTTACAATGAACGATTTGGAAATCGTTTTTACTATCACATATGACCATAAATCGATTATTTTTAATAATAAAGCATAATATACTGAAGATAACCAAACAAAATACAAGAAATTTTATCAAGCGACTAGTGTTACAAAATCCGACTTTTGAAGGATAGAAAAATGCTATCGTACAGTGGGATCGCGATATATTACCGCTCGCTGGGGCTGTAGAATCGGAATTTTTTCCAAAAATGTATTATAACCGGATCTCCCTCCATGCGGTAGCTCCAAACCGAAGTTCTGCGTTCTACTGCACCACCGCGGTGCGCAGACGCTACGTGCCGTGGTGGGACAGCCAGTGTGTGTGAGTGAAAGTACGTCCGGAGGTGAAGCGCTCTGAGCGGAAACATATCGCGATGTATTATATCGCGATCACACTATATGTGTAGAAGAGCGTCGATTTCAACTGATGTTAAATGATATAATAAAATTAAAATTTTTTTTTTTTTGTGAACAGTTAAAAGAAGTTATGAACGATATTGATGTAACCTCTTAACATGGCTGTGACTTTGTGATGATTCGGAATCGGATGATTTTATAAAACATTACTTTAAAATTGTAAACTTAGAATACACATCACTTCAACTAGATTATCTTATTCAGGAAATGCGCAATTCTTAAAAACTTTATTTATGTATGAATTCGTGCGCAATATTCGTGTGAAATTATAATTTTTGTATTTTTAATACATTAATAAAGTATTACTATACACGGCGGTCCTCGATCAACTTTAATTAAAAAAAATGACAATTTCGGATTTTTTCAGGATATTATACCTTGATCATTTACTAACAATTTAATCCGAAAATGAAAATATTTCGTCGAGCCTCTTGGGAGAAAAGTCCATTTATTATTTATTTTTTTCTCTTTTTTTTAGGCTTTTATTTTCTTAACGCTTATACAAAATCTTTAGATTATTATAATTATAGGTTTGGACATATAGAAACATTACCAAAGTTGAAAAAAAGACACAAATATGTGTATGTAGCATATAAAGTCAGAATGACCTTAACGCACTTAATAGTAAATACTACAGAGATAACCTAAAAATTACATCGTCTGACTCAAAGGTGAAAATATCCGTCTTTCAAACTAAACATAACATTGGGTATATTTTTGTTACGATGGTATTTTTATTATATGGACGACTGACAATCTCTATAGTATTTACTACTTAATATACAGTTAAACAGGAAAGGTAAATATCGTAAGTTATCATGCCAATAAATCCGAGTAACCATCATGCACGAATGCATGAACAAAATAGTCTCGTGATTTGTTTATTATACTATGCAAAAAGTAAGACTATGATAAAGATATATCCAGCTTTAAAAATTAAATTAAAAGGTTTGTTTGAAGACTACGATTCTGATAATGAATGTCTTCCGCTTGTCGTCTGTGTTTCATGCAAACTAAGTGTATACCGCGGTAAAGTGAAAAAAACAGACAAACTTCTCGCAATTCAGTTTCAAGAGAAATACACGATCAAACACAGATGATAAGAGTCAGTGACACTTATGCGAACTTGCTAGATCACCAGGATACAAAACCTTTGTCAAGGAATCAAAAGTAGGTTTTAATAAAAAAAGTGTTTCCACGAGTAACTCAAAATCAACTCAAGATTTATGCAGTACCCTAAATAAAGTTTCCGATACACGTTGTTCGGCGTGTTTTTCTTTGTTTTGATAAAGAAACAAGTCACGTATGCACTCAGTTAAGTCGTATAGACAATTTGAATGAATGTATCGAAAAATCTTTTCGACCAAAAGAAAAGGAACAGCTAGTATCCTTGCTGCTTAAAAGATAATGGATGAAAAACAAAATCTAAATACAAGCGATACTTCAGTGTCATTATCGCAGTCATCTGGAAAGCTGCTTAGAGTAACCACCAATAACAATGCTTTTTCATTGTTATTCATACTTTTGCATTATTAACTCTTGGAGAAAAAATGGGTTGGAAAATATGCAACTATAGCTAAATTTTTAAAACACATTTCAAAAGTCAACATTTCAAAATGGATCTGAAATAGAGAAAGAATAATGGAAGAAATTTGAATACTGTCAAGTATGAAAAAATATGAAAAAAAGTATGAAAAAGAATGAAAAAGAATGAAAAAGAATGAAAAAGCATGAAAAAGTATGAGAAAGTATGAGAAAGTATGAAAAAGTATGAAAAAGTATGAAATAAGTACAAAAAAGTATAAAAAAAAAAGTATGAAAAAGTATGAAAAACAATGAAAAAGCATGAGAAAGTATAAAAAAGTATGAAAAAGTATGAAAAAAGTATGAAAAAGTATGAAAAAAGTATGAAAAAGTATGAAAAAAGTATGAAAAAGTATGAAAAAAGTATATAAAAGTATGAATAAAAATTAGAAAAAGTATGAAAATGAATGAAAAAAAGTGCGGAGGGTAAGCGAATAAGGTAAGATATTCAATCCTTTCTATTTTACAGTCTAAACAGAACAATTGTGTATATATATATATATATATATATATATATATATATATATATATATATATATATATATATATATATATATATATATATATATATATATATATATATATATATATATATATATATATATATATATATATATATATATAGAGAGAGAGAGAGAGAAATGGAAATAAAAGTATTTTATAGCACACTAACCTCAAAATGCCAACTTTATTGTCGATTATGAGGTTGTTGTGCTATAAAATATCGTATGAGACTGTTGTGGGAGGTGTTTTTCTACCTTGCTCGATTTTCTCACTCGCTTCGCTCGTGCGAAAACCCTCGAGCACGGTAGAAAACCATCTCCTACAACAGTGTCATAATATACTAATATTTGAAATATACAATATATTTATTGTTTTGTTTTCGCAAAACGCTAATTTCTTTAAAAAAATTAAAATGTTTTTTTTCTCACAAGAGGAAAACAAAACAATAAATATATTGTATATTTCAAATATAATACTTTTATTTCCATTTCTCTCTCTCTCTCTCTCTCTCTCTCTCTCTCTCTCTGTATATATATATAATAAAATACACTTGTAAAATAAATTGATAATACTTTTAATTTAATCAGTTGATAAATATTTATATAAAAAACATTGTACTCGTATTTATACATGATGAGAATTGTAAGCACAAACAGCTTTTAATAATTGATTTTCAAACTCAGGATTGTTCTTCGCAACTTTGTATTTTATCCAAGTAGCATTGAAATCTAAATGAACAGATTCCATCGCTTGCTCATTATAAGATCTCAAGCCTTTTTGATATTTTGTACAAAAATCTTCAACGTGAAAAAAAACAGCATGGACTTTCGGAGTAACTGGAATTTGTAAATCTAAATAGCTCGCTTTGAATTCTGCAAACGTATTTCGCAAAATCGGGATCAAGACTAGTAGTGAAGCAGGCTTGAACAACATTTTTGAATTTTGATATGCTGAAACGTACTTTAAACCACCTATACTACATATCGCCCGCAAAATGACCACTTTATCTAATAGTTTTTTACATGAATTCCCTTTGAAAGCCGGACTTCCATGTGTTATTTCCCGTTGAACATTGCATTTCTCTGCCCAATTTAAAGCTATCTCTTCGCATTCGCGTAACATATGTGTAAATGATGTGTTTACTACACCGAGCATCATATGCAACTCAGGAGGAGGAATTACATCTAAAAATAACCTATGTTTACTAGTAGTAAACAATGATGGATAAATGCAGTTTTTATAGTTTTTAGTCTGAGATCTATCAGCTCCCGATTTTTGCAAAGCCATGTAATTATTAAGTGTATTACCAATGGTCCCGTAACATCCACGTTCAGCTACTTTTTCCTTTACATGTCCAATAAAATTATTGAAAATAGGGCAATAAACAACACTTTCGGCTGCATCCGATGTGACATTAGCTTTAACATTCACGAAATTAAATTTTTTAACTTCAAAATATTCATCTATAGTATGATTATTAAAATATAATGTTTTCTTCAAATTGGGTTCAATTATTTTTAAATTACAAGAAGCCACTCGAATAGCTGCGGCAATTCCACAAGTGGTTTTATAACTTAAGTTAAAACTGTTTTGAATTTTACAGAAGTCATCAGCTGCACAATCTTTTCGCAGTCATCTGGAAAGCTGCTTAGAGTAACCACCAATAACAATGCTGCGAAAAGATTAACAGAACCATTGTTTAGTGCTGATGACTTCTGTAAAATTCAAAACAGTTTTAACTTAAGTTATAAAATCACTTGTGGAATTGCCGCAGCTATTCGAGTGGCTTCTTGTAATTTAAAAATAATTGAACCCAATTTGAAGAAAACATTATATTTTAATAATCATACTATAGATGAATATTTTGAAGTTAAAAAATTTAATTTCGTGAATGTTAAAGCTAATGTCACATCGGATGCAGCCGAAAGTGTTGTTTATTGCCCTATTTTCAATAATTTTATTGGACATGTAAAGGAAAAAGTAGCTGAACGTGGATGTTACGGGACCATTGGTAATACACTTAATAATTACATGGCTTTGCAAAAATCGGGAGCTGATAGATCTCAGACTAAAAACTATAAAAACTGCATTTATCCATCATTGTTTACTACTAGTAAACATAGGTTATTTTTAGATGTAATTCCTCCTCCTGAGTTGCATATGATGCTCGGTGTAGTAAACACATCATTTACACATATGTTACGCGAATGCGAAGAGATAGCTTTAAATTGGGCAGAGAAATGCAATGTTCAACGGGAAATAACACATGGAAGTCCGGCTTTCAAAGGGAATTCATGTAAAAAACTATTAGATAAAGTGGTCATTTTGCGGGCGATATGTAGTATAGGTGGTTTAAAGTACGTTTCAGCATATCAAAATTCAAAAATGTTGTTCAAGCCTGCTTCACTACTAGTCTTGATCCCGATTTTGCGAAATACGTTTGCAGAATTCAAAGCGAGCTATTTAGATTTACAAATTCCAGTTACTCCGAAAGTCCATGCTGTTTTTTTTCACGTTGAAGATTTTTGTACAAAATATCAAAAAGGCTTGAGATCTTATAATGAGCAAGCGATGGAATCTGTTCATTTAGATTTCAATGCTACTTGGATAAAATACAAAGTTGCGAAGAACAATCCTGAGTTTGAAAATCAATTATTAAAAGCTGTTTGTGCTTACAATTCTCATCATGTATAAATACGAGTACAATGTTTTTTATATAAATATTTATCAACTGATTAAATTAAAAGTATTATCAATTTATTTTACAAGTGTATTTTATTATATATATATACAGAGAGAGAGAGAGAGAGAGAGAGAGAGAGAGAGAGAAATGGAAATAAAAGTATTATATTTGAAATATACAATATATTTATTGTTTTGTTTTCCTCTTGTGAGAAAAAAAACATTTTAATTTTTTTAAAGAAATTAGCGTTTTGCGAAAACAAAACAATAAATATATTGTATATTTCAAATATTAGTATATTATGACACTGTTGTAGGAGATGGTTTTCTACCGTGCTCGAGGGTTTTCGCACGAGCGAAGCGAGTGAGAAAATCGAGCAAGGTAGAAAAACACCTCCCACAACAGTCTCATACGATATTTTATAGCACAACAACCTCATAATCGACAATAAAGTTGGCATTTTGAGGTTAGTGTGCTATAAAATACTTTTATTTCCATTTCTCTCTCTCTCTCTCTATATATATATATATATATATATATATATATATATATATATATATATATATACACAATTGTTCTGTTTAGACTGTAAAATAGAAAGGATTGAATATCTTACCTTATTCGCTTACCCTCCGCACTTTTTTTCATTCATTTTCATACTTTTTCTAATTTTTATTCATACTTTTATATACTTTTTTCATACTTTTTCATACTTTTTTCATACTTTTTCATACTTTTTTCATACTTTTTCATACTTTTTTCATACTTTTTCATACTTTTTTATACTTTCTCATGCTTTTTCATTGTTTTTCATACTTTTTCATACTTTTTTTTTTATACTTTTTTGTACTTATTTCATACTTTTTCATACTTTTTCATACTTTCTCATACTTTCTCATACTTTTTCATGCTTTTTCATTCTTTTTCATTCTTTTTCATTCTTTTTCATACTTTTTTTCATATTTTTTCATACTTGACAGTATTCAAATTTCTTCCATTATTCTTTCTCTATTTCAGATCCATTTTGAAATGTTGACTTTTGAAATGTGTTTTAAAAATTTAGCTATAGTTGCATATTTTCCAACCCATTTTTTCTCCAAGAGTTAATAATGCAAAAGTATGAATAACAATGAAAAAGCATTGTTATTGGTGGTTACTCTAAGCAGCTTTCCAGATGACTGCGATAATGACACTGAAGTATCGCTTGTATTTAGATTTTGTTTTTCATCCATTATCTTTTAAGCAGCAAGGATACTAGCTGTTCCTTTTCTTTTGGTCGAAAAGATTTTTCGATACATTCATTCAAATTGTCTATACGACTTAACTGAGTGCATACGTGACTTGTTTCTTTATCAAAACAAAGAAAAACACGCCGAACAACGTGTATCGGAAACTTTATTTAGGGTACTGCATAAATCTTGAGTTGATTTTGAGTTACTCGTGGAAACACTTTTTTTATTAAAACCTACTTTTGATTCCTTGACAAAGGTTTTGTATCCTGGTGATCTAGCAAGTTCGCATAAGTGTCACTGACTCTTATCATCTGTGTTTGATCGTGTATTTCTCTTGAAACTGAATTGCGAGAAGTTTGTCTGTTTTTTTCACTTTACCGCGGTATACACTTAGTTTGCATGAAACACAGACGACAAGCGGAAGACATTCATTATCAGAATCGTAGTCTTCAAACAAACCTTTTAATTTAATTTTTAAAGCTGGATATATCTTTATCATAGTCTTACTTTTTGCATAGTATAATAAACAAATCACGAGACTATTTTGTTCATGCATTCGTGCATGATGGTTACTCGGATTTATTGGCATGATAACTTACGATATTTACCTTTCCTGTTTAACTGTATATTAAGTAGTAAATACTATAGAGATTGTCAGTCGTCCATATAACAAAAATACCATCGTAACAAAAATATACCCAATGTTATGTTTAGTTTGAAAGACGGATATTTTCACCTTTGAGTCAGAGACGATGTAATTTTTAGGTTATCTCTGTAGTATTTACTATTAAGTGCGTTAAGGTCATTCTGACTTTATATGCTACATACACATATTTGTGTCTTTTTTTCAACTTTGGTAATGTTTCTATATGTCCAAACCTATAATTATAATAATCTAAAGATTTTGTATAAGCGTTAAGAAAATAAAAGCCTAAAAAAAAGAGAAAAAAATAAATAATAAATGGACTTTTCTCCCAAGAGGCTCGACGAAATATTTTCATTTTCGGATTAAATTGTTAGTAAATGATCAAGGTATAATATCCTGAAAAAATCCGAAATTGTCATTTTTTTTAATTAAAGTTGATCGAGGACCGCCGTGTATAGTAATACTTTATTAATGTATTAAAAATACAAAAATTATAATTTCACACGAATATTGCGCACGAATTCATACATAAATAAAGTTTTTAAGAATTGCGCATTTCCTGAATAAGATAATCTAGTTGAAGTGATGTGTATTCTAAGTTTACAATTTTAAAGTAATGTTTTATAAAATCATCCGATTCCGAATCATCACAAAGTCACAGCCATGTTAAGAGGTTACATCAATATCGTTCATAACTTCTTTTAACTGTTCACAAAAAAAAAAAAATTTTAATTTTATTATATCATTTAACATCAGTTGAAATCGACGCTCTTCTACACATATAGTGTGATCGCGATATAATACATCGCGATATGTTTCCGCTCAGAGCGCTTCACCTCCGGACGTACTTTCACTCACACACACTGGCTGTCCCACCACGGCACGTAGCGTCTGCGCACCGCGGTGGTGCAGTAGAACGCAGAACTTCGGTTTGGAGCTACCGCATGGAGGGAGATCCGGTTATAATACATTTTTGGAAAAAATTCCGATTCTACAGCCCCAGCGAGCGGTAATATATCGCGATCCCACTGTACGATAGCATTTTTCTATCCTTCAAAAGTCGGATTTTGTAACACTAGTCGCTTGATAAAATTTCTTGTATTTTGTTTGGTTATCTTCAGTATATTATGCTTTATTATTAAAAATAATCGATTTATGGTCATATGTGATAGTAAAAACGATTTCCAAATCGTTCATTGTAAGACGTGAAGCAGTATTTTCAATCCAGCATTCAGAAGCAAAAAAGAATCACTTATTTCATTGAGATTATATTGAATTTTAATCTAAGTAATTGCGTCGATACTGCCAATATTACTGAAATTGGATGGTAGCAGGATAAATAGCTGTGGTTGTTCATTATGCAAAGGTTGTATTCCGACACTTATAATTTTTTGTTCCCGATTCATTTAAAAATATGTAGTTAATAGTAGTGGATGGTACGATTGCATTTTTTTCTCTCGTTAGTGTGTGTTATATATACTTTCTTCTTCTCTTTCTTGATCTGGTTTCGAAAAATATTTGTACTTTTTGTACATTTTTTTCTTATACGTAAATTTAATTATTTTCATATCGATAATAATAAACACAATTGACAATATTCAGTCACATTTTATTTGAACTTTTCAAAATTTTTCATTACTTTTCACCTTTCCTTACATGACTTTACACTTCTTAGCGCCTTTTTCACTTTTATGTATTAGTTAAAAAAAATTGTACCAATGCGTAAATTGAATATATTTCACTGTACAATTTGCACATAATGGTTTAAAAGTATTCACCAAAATTAATGCACACAATTTATTCTTCTTTTGATTCCAAGTCAGTATCATTGCTAAAGGCTGATGAAGAATCCTTTGGAAAAATTGCCTTCTCGAATTTAATAATATAATACTGTATTCTGTTTATAAATATCCAAAGCGATCTATCACGTCGCCATGCTTCAAGAGTAATTACGGAATTCGATATTGTACGGATTAATCAAATAAAACATGTAATAATATAAATTTTAAATATACGTCTTATTATTTATTTTATCCAGAAACTAACTTTTACACTTTTACTAGCGTTGAACTTAAGGTAACACAGTTTTTCTATATGCCTTCTATACTTCATTCTCTGTTCTTCTCGAGAATTATCCTGCTCCATTCGTTGGGCCACGTATTGCCATATTGGCATCTCTCCTTCGTTCAAACGCTATAAAGTACATTAATAATACAATTAATAAACATATTTATAAGTTTAAAAAAAAATAGTTTAGCACTTACCCAAAGCTCTTCTTATCTATCCTCATTCTGAACGATTCTTATTCCTAGCTCGTTTAATCCGCGAAATACCATTTTGCAGGAGGTAGAATGAATTTTAATGAAAATTTATTCACGTATTTGAAGTAAAGAAAATAAAATACTTTTCATAATTTACGTCAAGTTGTTTACATTTAGTTTGGACACTCTCTTCGCATTTCTTTCGGAGATAGAAAAAAAAATCAAATACGATTCTTGAACTGATGGGCCATAGGAAGCGCCGTGATATTTATATAGGAAAACTGAGTTTCTCTTTCCTCTACGTTTTGTGAAATGTTTTACCATTCGTAAGAAATTTCCCTCCCAAAATCTCAAAACACCTCCCCTACAGAAATTTGACCCATTCTTGCAGCTTCCCTTCCCACTACTTTTTCGAAGAATCCTACGGTTCATAAAAAATGTTCCCTCCTCTAATTTTCAAAAATACCCCCCTTCTCCTCCAGAAATCTTCATACACGATTTATCGCTGAGAATGCAGTTTCCTTGTATCTGTGCACCGTCAACGTATTGGCTCCTGCCTATCAGCTATGCTCAGCTTTCCTTCGCCGTTAAAGTTTGGAAGCTATCCTTTGTTTTCTTTCAGGACTTATCTATTTTTGACTGAAAATATATATTTTTACAAGCCGCTCATCCCGATGTTTGCTCTTGACCGTAAAAGTGCCTAGGATTTTATCTAACGATCGATTTTCTTTCGCGCCGCCGGCGAATAAGTTCGAAATAAACAGCTCGAGAGGAAATCTCTTTTTATAGCACACTAACCTCAAAATGCCAACTTTATTGTCGATTTTGAGGTTGTTGTGCTATAAAATATCGTATGACACTGTTGTGGGAGATGTTTTTCTACCTTGCTCGATTTTCTCACTCGCTTCGCTCGTGCGAAAACCCTCGAGCAAGGTAGAAAACCATCTCCCACAACAGTGTCATAATATACTATTCCACTACTGTGAAAGAGTGACCATGACTTAATATACCGAACGATTTCCTTTCGCGCAGCCGCCGTATCAGTTCGTGTACATCGACTCATCTCGTCCTTGAAAATACTGCGAGCGTATCGGCTTAAAAGAATTTTTAAATATCTGCGCGCAGTAAGCCTTACTTTAAAGGTCGTTTATTGCTAAAAGCATTTGCTTTCACCTAAGCGCGAGGACCTTCAACGCACACGAAACCATTCTCTAAGATCGTTTACTGCTGAGATTTCTCCGTTACTTGCGCGCATTCACAGCAGTTTCTTGCTGAGATTTTTTTTTCTACCTGCACGCACCCTTTTCTTAAGACCGTGTTGCGCGAGGCTTTTCTTTTTTTGCTTGGTCAATGCATCGGCTCGTTTTTACTTATTATATACCATTTTGAGCACTATGTTTTTACAATAATTACTTATATTATTTCATTTTTACTTTTCAAAGTAAAATCATGATCTTTCAAACATAAATAAATATAATAAAATCATTAATATATACTTCAGAATGGTAAATAACAAGATAAAGTGGTTTTCTGAGGTTAGAATACATCAATTTTCTAATTAGCGCAACTTCGTTCCCTTTTTTAGCGCTACAGCGTTGATACACATGGAAGGCCGCGTGTTTCTCTCCGAAAAACTGACAGCGTATAGGCCTCTTAAAAAGCAAGCGTGCGCGCAGTAAGCCTTTCTCCAAGGGTCGTGTATTGTTGGGGACAATTTACTACTACCTGCACAATGACCTTCAACACGCGCTATGCCTTACTGTAATAAATCGTTTCTCGCCGAAAAACTGTCAGTGTTTTAGCTCGAAAATTGACTTTTCGAATCCATGCGCGCAGTATGCCTTTCTCAAAAGGTTGCTTATTACTGGGAAAAGTGCCACCTGCGCGAAGTCCTTCAACCTGTACCAAGCCTTGCTGTAATAAATCTTTTCTCGCCGAAAAGCTGACAGCGTATAGGCCTAAAAAAAGCAAGCGTGCGCGCAGTAAGCCTTTCTCCAAGGGTCGTGTATTGTTGGGGACAATTTACTACTACCTGCACAAGGACCTTTAACACACGCTATGACATACTGTAGTATAGCGTGTATTGCGGAGAAAAACTGACAGTGTTTTGGCTCGAAAATAGACTTTTCGAATGTATGCGCGCAGTATGCCTTTCTCAAAAGGTTATTTATTGCTGGAATGTAATTTACTACTACCTGCGCGAGGACCTTCAAACTTGCGCCTCCGCACAGTAAGTTCTCGAAGGCCGTTTACTGATGCAATCTTCCTGCTATCTGCGCACATCTACAGCGCATACCTGCGACGATGACGTGTATTGCTAGCAAAGTCAGTGAGCAACGTTCCATCTATTTTTAAAAGCAGAGGAAAGAAAGGCTGACCCTTTCTTTTCATTCTTTTCGGCTACTTTCCATTTCCTACGCTTGCCATCTGTTTCTTCGAAAAGAGGAGCAAAGAGCTCTTCCCTCTCTTCGGGTGGGAGTAAAACGCTTACGTATTCGGGCCTACAGAGTGGGGATAGAAAAAATCAGACACGAATTCTAGATCACATTAAGAGGGGACAGTTCAGAGGCGGGGCTTAAAACACACACAATACGAATCCGGTAAAAATTGGAGAAGGGACCAGGCATAGGCCTTATACACACTACAGATTCTGTATCACTTTGAGAGGGGGTAAATCCATTGGAGGGGCTTAAAACATACAATACGAATGCTCAAAAATTGGAGAAGGGACCAGGCATAGGCCTTATACACACGACCGATTCTGTATCACTTTGAGAGGGGGTAAATCCAGGGGAGGGGCTTAAAAAATACAATACGAATGCTCAAAAATTGGAGAAGGGGACAAACCGGGATAGGCCTTATACACACGACCGATTCTGTATCACTTTGGCATGATACAGAACCCGCGTGAGCCAGTATGCCTACAGCCTATCTACTAACATACGACGCTAAATCGATTATATTTAATAAGAAATCAGAATATTCCGAATATAACCAAACAAAATAAAAGAAATTTTATCAACCGACTATTGTGTTACAAAACCCGTCTTTCGATGGATTCAAAAATGCTATCGTGTGTGTAGAAGAACGCTACCGCCGACTTCAACTAATGTTAAGTGATATTATAAACTGTAAAATTTTTATTTCTGAACAATTAACAGAAGTTATGAACGATGTTGATATTAACTCTCAACAAGGCTACAACTTTGTAAAAGTGTTTTTATTCCAAAACAATGATTTCAAAACTAATGCAAAATGTAAATTTAATAATTCGGATTCGGCTGATTTTATAAAACATTACTTTCAAATTGTATACTTAGAATACACATCACTTCAACTCGATTATCTTATTCATGAAATTGCGTAATTCTTAAAACTTAGCGAGATCTTTTTATTTGCGCGCGTGTGTGTGTTTGTGTGTGTGTGTGTGTGTGTGTGTGCGTGTGCGTGTGTGGTTGTGTATGTGTGTGTACACGTACGTGATATTTATATGAAATTATAATTTTTAATACTATATTAATAAAGTATTACCATATACACAATTGTCCTCTGTCGACTATAAAAAAAAAGATTGAGTATCTTACCTTAATATTCGTTTACTCTCCACTTATTCCACTATTTCACATTTACATAAGTTAAAATATAGAAAACAATTTTTCATATCTATTATTAAATATTATTGATTATCTACAATTAGTATAATTTGTTTATACACACGGGGCAAGTCCTTTTATATTGTATTTAAACTACTATATATTTAGGGCTGACACCATTAAAACTTTGGGATCAAGCTCGATTAATCCAACAAAAAAAGAAAATTTTCGTTAAATATTTATAAATTGAAATGGTTTTATGTGATAAGAAAATTTTATTCAAAGTGTTCATGAAGAAATATTTCAGTTACGTTAAATTTTATAAAAAAATAAAAAACATCGATCTTTTAGAACTTGAATAATACATAGCAAATAGCGAGGTGAAATATTTTAAATAGATACAAAATTTGGTTTTATTTTCTAAACTTAAAATGCAGAAAAACAATTTTATATTGTAAAATATTATCGTTCATTTACGATTTGTATAATATAAAATATTTTTGTTTGATCGAATAAGATTTTGATAATAAAATAAAGAAAAATAGAAAAAACATTTTTAACACTTACCAATAAAAATTATTAAGTATTTTCTTAAATATATAATGCAGAAAAACAATTTTACATGAAAACGTATTTTGAGAGAGAGACCGAGAGAGAGACCGAGAGAGAGAGAGAGGAAGGGGAGTGAGGGAAACTACGAAATAGATAGATAGAGAGTGAGAGAGAGAGAGAGAGAGAGAGAGAGAGAGAGAGAGAGAGAGAGAGAGAGAGAGAGAAAGAGAGCGAAAGACGGAGAGAGACAGAGTAAAATCTGGTAGACAGATACTCGTTTCACGGGTCACGGTCAACTAACCCCTTCTTTCACAATATGCGCGACACCACGGTCCCATAGCGCACCCTTCTACTGGGGCTCAGTCTCATCGCTCTCCACCACCACCTATGTTAATAAAATATAGTAATTGTTCGGATTATTAGTACATCTAACGTGAATTTGAATTCTCGCGCCGTAATTCGCAGGCTGCCGCGACGCTATAAGCTGAACGGATGCGCGCGCCCTCGCGGGCCTCTCGCACGGATGAAGTAGTTTTGACAGCGCACTCGAAAGGACCGGTCGAGTTTAGTGCTTGCACCCGTCATCGTTCGACGTTTTCTCTAAAACAAATTTACGTTGCGATATCGAGACGACACGTACGTTCTTATCAGAACGGTCGTCTCGCGTTATTATAAGTCGTCAGCGATCGTGATTATTCCGTCGGGTTGTGTGTGTGTGTGCGAAGCGTGAGTTTGTTTAGTGTGATTTGGGGAGTTTGGCCACGCGCGAGCTTTCTCGACGTGCCGTCTCCCAGGGCGTTCACCAACGCGGCAGATCCCTGTGTTCTGCCCGTGGCCCAGGTGTTGGTTCCCTCGAGACGTTGAGGCGCCCTGCGGCTTAGGAAGGTGATCCCAGTCAGCGTGCGGTCAGGGCCTTGCGTCGCGCCGTCCACGTCGTTACTCGTGCTCGTCCGACCCTTTTGCTGTCCGACCTATTTTGTATTTCCAATTGTTTGTAAAATCTACAAGTCCGACTGACTTTATCTTGTACAGATCGGTTCATTATAGTAAGCACTACGGTGCTCAGCTCTAAATCTTACTGTAAAATTACATTAAAAGAAGTTATTAGCAAAAGTTTGGTATGATTACAATTTTGAGGTTAGGTTTCAATGTGTAAACACCCTATTGTATTTCCAATTAATCAGAAAAATAACTCATCAGATCAACTTTATATTGCATGCAAAAGCTTTATTATAAAAAGCACTACGGTGCTCTGCTCTCAAGGTTTCCCTGCATTCTATATTTTAAAAGTAATCACTAAAAGAAAATACACGATTTTAGCTCCGACATCCCCTTAAGGTAAGAGAGCTCTCAAGCGTGCGTATTCAGGATTCTCGCGACGTCTTCTAAGATTAAGCGCTTTTAACTTCTCTTTCTTCTTTTAGCCTATTAAAATCTCTTTTTATTGTGTAATTTCCTCATTTGTTCGGAATAAAGTGTTCGCTTGTCCCGGCTTTCCTCTCTAGTCCGTGAGAGTTTTTATGCCTAGGCAAGTTGTCTATTTCCCGCGAAGTAAATTGTGTTTTATTTATCAAACCTCTCCTCACTCATCCCATTATTCTAAATTATTTATTTACTTAATAATTAATTATAAGCTTTGAACAGTAATAATAAATAGTATAAACATTGTTATTGTACATTGAAACGATTTGAATGAAACAAACATTTTTACATTTATTAGATTTCTAGACCATATTTTTCTAAACAAGTTGCAGAGCATTGACGAGTTTTTAAATTGCTTTACGAAGCATTAAAATGTTTTCATGAAACATTATGAACTCTTTCTTGCCATGTTCACAATACAATTTTATTAAAACTATTTCGTTCAGTTATAATCTTTTTAAACTTTTTTGTCGACATTCTCTTTTCTTACAAAAATTTCATGAAGTTCTTAAGAAATATTACATTTAAAGTTGAGAATATTTTGAAATTTTCTTTCCGTGTAACCACTTTTAATTTTTTTATCTGTATTGATAATGGTTACAAATTTAAATTCTATGCTTAAACGTTTGCTTTCAGACTTATGTTTTGCTATAAAAAAATATTTTACTTTGCGATTACAAAAAAAGATCTACAGTAAAACAGGGTGTCTCTTACACCCTTCTTCAGGTCAAAGAATAATTAATTCTATAATAAGATTAAATCTAGGTAACTTATCTAGACTGCTCGCTGCATCCCACACAACGCGGTTGAAAATTCCGTTGGACGTATTCAGCCATCGAGTGTCGGTGCACGGTCACTTTGATTGAGAACACAGGTTGATTTTTTCCCACTCACAATGAGGCACTAACACTTTATAAAATAGCATGCTTTTATATTACACTTATTCACTATTGCTTAAAACCATGCTACTACATGCTGAGAAATTATGTTAGTTTAACTCTATATTTGATTACGTCGTTACTGTTAATTTAGGAAGATAGGGTGTTATAAAAAACTCTTAAGTATACGGATTTTAAGGAATATGGCTTGGGAATCTACTACTATATTGTTATCTAAAGGTTTTCTGTGTTAACTTGTAGACGGTCACTGAGATCTCTCTTGGTGCAGTTACAAATACAGAATGGCAGAGCTTAGTTAAGAAAGAAGCTAAGATTTGAAAGTGAGAAGAAAATACGTATTGATGTGACGAAATTTGTGTGTGTGTGAGTGTGTGTGTGTGTGTATACAAGGTGGGGACGAGAAATCGTCCGATTAAAGACCCCCTTTGTTTTGCTCTCGGAGTCCTATTACAAACCCGAGATTTTATATTAGTGAAAAGTCAGAGTCCGCCTCGTGTACGGAGCACATGGTTACTATCAAGACATCGATAAATTTACATTGCTGTTGCTATGTTTCATTTAAACACCTAAAATAATGTGCCTTAATATTTATAATTGTTTAAAAATAAAAATTCAATCAATTCTTTAAAAGGAAATTTTTAAAATTTTAAAAAGGGACCGATGCATATATTGTCTAAAAATTGAGAAGAGAAAAAAAACTATATATGAAAACTTCAAAAAAGGGTGTTTTACATTAACCTATTTTATAGTATTTTAACTAATATCCTTAATTCAGTTCATCTGCTGATTACTGTTGATATAGCGTTTTATACGAATTATAATACGAATTATAGCAATTTTTAATGTTTACAATATTGCATAAAGTAAGAAAACATGGAAACATGAATTGTACACTATATATATCTAGCGCTTTCAAGACTACTAAACAGGTGTATTTAAAATTACATATTTAATTTGACAAATTTTATATTATTTTAAACTACTATTCTGAATTCAGTTGAGCTGCTAGATAGTGTTATAGGTAGTTATTATTATCTAACGCTTTGAAGCCTACTAGACATGTGCAGTAACGTGTGAAGTTGAAATAATATGAATTAATGCAATTTATAATCTTTACAATAATGTATATAGTAACTAAAATGGAAAAATGAATTGTAAACTATATAGATCTGGCACTTTGAAGTTTGTTAGACATGTGCAGTACCGTGTGCAGTTAAAATAATACGAATTATAGCAATTTTTAATCTTTACAATATTGCATAAATTAACAAAAAATGGAGACATGAATTGTACTGAATTCAGTTGAGCTGTTGATTAGTTTTATAGGTAGTTCTTATTATCTAGCGCTTTGAAGCTTACTAGACATGTGCAGTAACGTCTGATGTTGAAATAATACGAATTAATGCAATTTCTAATTTTTACAATAATGTATATGGTAACAAAATGGAAAAATGAATTGTAGACTATATAGATCTAGCGCTTTGAAGTTTGTTAGACATGTGCAGTACCGTGTGCAGTTAAAATAATACGAATTTTATCAATTTTTAATCTTTACAATATTGCATAAAGTAACAAAAAATGGAGACATGAATTGTACTGAATTCAGTTGAGCGGTTGATTAGTATTGAAGGCAGTTATTATTATCTAGCGCTTTGAAGCTTACTAGACATGTGCAGTAACGTGTGAAGTTGAAATAATACGAATTAATGCAATTTCTAATTTTTACAATAATGTATATGGTAACTAAAATGGAAAAATGAATTGTAAACTATATAGATCTAGCGCTTTGAAGTTTGTTAGACCTGTGCAGTACCTTGTGCAGTTAAAATAATACGAATTATAGCAATCTTTAATCTTTACAATATTGCATAAAGTAACAAAAAATGTAGAGATGAATTGTACTGAATTCAGTTGAGCTGTTGATTAGTTTTATAGGTAGTTCTTATTATCTAGCGCTTTGAAGCTTACTAGACATGTGCAGTAAGTTGTGAAGTTGAAATAATACGAATTAATGCAATTTCTAATTTTGACAATAATGTATATAGTAACTAAAATGAAAAAATGAATTGTAAACTATATAGATCTGGCACTTTGAAGTTTGTTAGACATGTGCAGTACCGTGTGCAGTTAAAATAATACGAATTATAGCAATTTTTAATCTTTACAATATTGCATAAATTAACAAAAAATGGAGACATGAATTGTACTGAATTCAGTTGAGCTGTTGATTAGTTTTATAGGTAGTTCTTATTATCTAGCGCTTTGAAGCTTACTAGACATGTGCAGTAACGTCTGATGTTGAAATAATACGAGTTAATGCAATTTCTAATTTTTACAATAATGTATATGGTAACAAAATGGAAAAATGAATTGTAGACTATATAGATCTAGCGCTTTGAAGTTTGTTAGACATGTGCAGTACCGTGTGCAGTTAAAATAATACGAATTTTATCAATTTTTAATCTTTACAATATTGCATAAAGTAACAAAAAATGGAGACATGAATTGTACTGAATTCAGTTGAGCGGTTGATTAGTATTGAAGGCAGTTATTATTATCTAGCGCTTTGAAGCTTACTAGACATGTGCAGTAACGTGTGAAGTTGAAATAATACGAATTAATGCAATTTCTAATTTTTACAATAATGTATATGGTAACTAAAATGGAAAAATGAATTGTAAACTATATAGATCTAGCGCTTTGAAGTTTGTTAGACCTGTGCAGTACCTTGTGCAGTTAAAATAATACGAATTATAGCAATCTTTAATCTTTACAATATTGCATAAAGTAACAAAAAATGTAGAGATGAATTGTACTGAATTCAGTTGAGCTGTTGATTAGTTTTATAGGTAGTTCTTATTATCTAGCGCTTTGAAGCTTACTAGACATGTGCAGTAAGTTGTGAAGTTGAAATAATACGAATTAATGCAATTTCTAATTTTGACAATAATGTATATGGTAACTAAAATGGAAAAATGAATTGTAAACTATATAGATCTAGCGCTTTGAAGTTTGTTAGACCTGTGCAGTACCGTGTGCAGTTAAAATAATACGAATTATAGCTTTTTTTAATCTTTACAATATTGCATAAAGTAACAAAAAATGGAGACATGAATTGTACTGAATTGAGTTGAGCTGTTGATTAGTTTTATAGGTAGTTCTTATTATCTAGCGCTTTGAAGCTTACTAGACATGTGCAGTAACGTGTGAAGTTGAAATAATACGAATTAATGCAATTTATAATTTTTACAATAATGTATATGGTAACTAAAATGGAATAATGAATTGTAGACTATATAGATCTAGCACTTTGAAGTTTGTTAGACATGTGCAGTTCCGTGTGCAGTTAAAATAATACGAATTATAGCAATTTTTAATCTTTACAATATTGCATAAAGTAACAAAAAATGGAGACATGAATTGTACTGAATTCAGTTGAGCGGTTGATTAGTATTGAAGGTAGTTATTATTATCTAGCGCTTTGAAGCTTACTAGACATGTACAGTAACGTGTGAAGTTGAAATAATATGAATTTAATGCAATTTCTAATCTTTACAATAATGTTTATGGTAACTAAAATGGAAAAATGAATTGTAAACTATATAGATCTAGCGCTTTGAAGTTTGTTAGACCTGTGCAGTACCGTGTGCAGTTAAAATAATACGAATTATAGCAATTTTTAATCTTTACAATATTGCATAAAGTAACAAAAAATGGAGACATGAATTGTACTGAATTCAGTTGAGCGGTTGATTAGTATTGAAGGTAGTTATTATTATCTAGCGTTTTGAAGCCTACTAGACATGTGCAGTAACGTGTGAAGTTGAAATAATATGAATTAATGCAATTTCTAATCTTTACAATAATGTATATGGTAACTAAAATGGAAAAATGAATTGTAAACTATATAGATCTAGCGCTTTGAAGTTTGTTAGACCTGTGCAGTACCGTGTGCAGTTAAAATAATACGAATTATAGCAATTTTTAATCTTTACAATATTGCATAAAGTAACAAAAAATGGAGACATGAATTGTACTGAATTCAGTTGAGCTGTTGATTAGTTTTATAGGTAGTTCTTATTATCTAGCGCTTTGAAGCTTACTAGACATGTGCAGTAACGTGTTAAGTTGAAATAATACGAATTAATGCAATTTCTAATTTTTACAATAATGTATATGGTAAATAAAATGGAAAAATGAATTGTAAACTATATAGATCTAGCGCTTTGAAGTTTGTTAGACCTGTGCAGTACCGTGTGCAGTTAAAATAATACGAATTATAGCAATCTTTAATCTTTACAATATTGCATAAAGTAACAAAAAATGTATAGATGAATTGTACTGAATTCAGTTGAGCTGTTGATTAGTTTTATAGGTAGTTCTTATTATCTAGCGCTTTGAAGCTTACTAGACATGTGCAGTAACGTGTGAAGTTGTAATAATACGAATTAATGCAATTTCTAATTTTTACAATAATGTATATGGTAACTAAAATGGAAAAATGAATTGTAAACTATATAGATCTAGCGCTTTGAAGTTTGTTAGACATGTGCAGTACCGTGTGCAGTTAAAATAATACGAATTATAGCAATTTTTAATCTTTACAATATTGCATAAAGTAAAAAAAAATGGAGACATGAATTGTACTGAATTCAGTTGAGCTGTTGATTAGTGTTATAGGTAGTTATTATTATCTAGCGCTTTGAAGCTTACTAGACATGTGCAGTAACGTGTGAAGTTGAAATAATACGAATTAATGCAATTTATAATTTTTACAATAATGTATATGGTAACTAAAATGGAAAAATGAATTGTAGACTATATAGATCTAGCGCTTTGAAGTTTGTTAGACATGTGCAGTACCGTGTGCAGTTAAAATAATACGAATTATAGCAATTTTTAATCTTTACAATATGGCATAAAGTAACAAAAAATGGAGACATGAATTGTACTGAATTCAGTTGAGCTGTTGATTAGTGTTATAGGCAGTTATTATTATCTAGCGCTTTGAAGCTTACTAGACATGTGCAGTAACGTGTGAAGTTGAAATAATACGAATTAATGCAGTTTCTAATTTTTACAATAATGTATATGGTAACAAAATGGAAAAATGAATTGTAGACTATATAGATCTAGCGCTTTGAAGTTTGTTAGACATGTGCAGTACCGTGTGCAGTTAAAATAATACGAATTATAGCAATTTTTAATCTTTACAATATTGCATAAAGTAACAAAAAATGGAGACATGAATTGTACTGAATTCAGTTGAGCGGTTGATTAGTATTGAAGGTAGTTATTATTATCTAGCGCTTTGAAGCCTACTAGACATGTGCGGTAACGTGTGAAGTTGAAATAATATGAATTAATGCAATTTCTAATCTTTACAATAATATATATGGTAACTAAAATGGAAAAATGAATTGTAAACTATATAGATCTAGCGCTTTGAAGTTTGTTAGACCTGTGCAGTACCGTGTGCAGTTAAAATAATACGAATTATAGCAATTTTTAATCTTTACAATATTGCATAAAGTAACAAAAAATGGAGACATGAATTGTACTGAATTCAGTTGAGCTGTTGATTAGTGTTATAGGCAGTTATTATTATCTAGCGCTTTGAAGCTTACTAGACATGTGCAGTAACGTGTGAAGTTGAAATAATACGAATTAATGCAGTTTCTAATTTTTACAATAATGTATATGGTAACAAAATGGAAAAATGAATTGTAGACTATATAGATCTAGCGCTTTGAAGTTTGTTAGACATGTGCAGTACCGTGTGCAGTTAAAATAATACGAATTATAGCAATTTTTAATCTTTACAATATTGCATAAAGTAACAAAAAATGGAGACATGAATTGTACTGAATTCAGTTGAGCGGTTGATTAGTGTTATAGGTAGTTATTATTATCTAGCGCTTTCAAGCTTACTAGACATGTGCAGTAACGTGTGAAGTTGAAATAATACGAATTAATGCAATTTCTAATTTTTACAATAATGTATATGGTAACTAAAATGGAAAAATGAATTGGAAACTATATAGATCTAGCGCTTTGAAGTTTATTAGACATGTACATTACAGTGTGCAGTTAAAATAATACGAATTATAGCAATTTTTAATCTTTACAATATTGCATAAAGTAACAAAAAATGGAGACATGAATTGTACTGAATTCAGTTGAGCTGTTGATTAGTGTTATAGGTAGTTATTATTATCTAGCGCTTTGAAGCTTACTAGACATGTGCAGTAAGGTGTGAAGTTGAAATAATACGAATTAATGCAATTTCTAATTTTGACAATAATGTATATGGTAACTGAAATGGAAAAATGAATTGGAAACTATATAGATCTAGCGCTTTGAAGTTTATTAGACATGTACATTACAGTGTGCAGTTAAAATAATACGAATTATAGCAATTTTTAATCTTTACAATATTGCATAAAGAAACAAAAAATGGAGACATGAATTGTACTGAATTCAGTTGAGCTGTTGATTAGTGTTATAGGTAGTTATTATTATCTAGCGCTTTGAAGCTTACTAGACATGTGCAGTAACGTGTGAAGTTGAAATAATACGAATTAATGCAATTTCTAATTTTTACAATAATGTATATGGTAACTAAAATGGAAAAATGAATTGTAAACTATATAGATCTAGCGCTTTGAAGTTTGTTAGACCTGTGCAGTACCGTGTGCAGTTAAAATAATACGAATTATAGCAATTTTTAATCTTTACAATATTGCATAAAGTAACAAAAAATGGAGACATGAATTGTACTGAATTCAGTTGAGCTGTTGATTAGTGTTATAGGCAGTTATTATTATCTAGCGCTTTGAAGCTTACTAGACATGTGCAGTAACGTGTGAAGTTGAAATAATACGAATTAATGCAGTTTCTAATTTTTACAATAATGTATATGGTAACAAAATGGAAAAATGAATTGTAGACTATATAGATCTAGCGCTTTGAAGTTTGTTAGACATGTGCAGTACCGTGTGCAGTTAAAATAATACGAATTATAGCAATTTTTAATCTTTACAATATTGCATAAAGTAACAAAAAATGGAGACATGAATTGTACTGAATTCAGTTGAGCGGTTGATTAGTATTGAAGGTAGTTATTATTATCTAGCGCTTTGAAGCCTACTAGACATGTGCGGTAACGTGTGAAGTTGAAATAATATGAATTAATGCAATTTCTAATCTTTACAATAATATATATGGTAACTAAAATGGAAAAATGAATTGTAAACTATATAGATCTAGCGCTTTGAAGTTTGTTAGACCTGTGCAGTACCATGTGCAGTTAAAATAATACGAATTATAGCAATTTTTAATCTTTACAATATTGCATAAAGTAACAAAAAATGTAGAGATGAATTGTACTGAATTCAGTTGAGCTGTTGATTAGTTTTATAGGTAGTTCTTATTATCTAGCGCTTTGAAGTTTACTAGACATGTGCAGTAACGTGTGAAGTTGTAATAATACGAATTAATGCAATTTATAATTTTTACAATAATGTATATAGTAACTAAAATGGAAAAATGAATTGTAGACTATATAGATCTAGCGCTTTGAAGTTTGTTAGACATGTGCAGTACCGTGTGCAGTTAAAATAATACGAATTATAGCAATTTTTAATCTTTACAATATTGCATAAAGTAAAAAAAAAATGGAGACATGAATTGTACTGAATTCAGTTGAGCTGTTGATTAGTGTTATAGGTAGTTATTATTATCTAGCGCTTTGAAGCTTACTAGACATGTGCAGTAACGTGTGAAGTTGAAATAATACGAATTAATACAATTTCTAATTTTTACAATAATGTATATGGTAACTAAAATGGAAAAATGAATTGGAAACTATATAGATCTAGCGCTTTGAAGTTTATTAGACATGTACATTACAGTGTGCAGTTAAAATAATACGAATTATAGCAATTTTTAATCTTTACAATATTGCATAAAGTAACAAAAAATGGAGACATGAATTATACTGAATTCAGTTGAGCTGTTGATTAGTGTTATAGGTAGTTATTATTATCTAGCGCTTTGAAGCTTACTAGACATGTGCAGTAAGGTGTGAAGTTGAAATAATACGAATTAATGCAATTTCTAATTTTGACAATAATGTATATGGTAACTGAAATGGAAAAATGAATTGGAAACTATATAGATCTAGCGCTTTGAAGTTTATTAGACATGTACATTACAGTGTGCAGTTAAAATAATACGAATTATAGCAATTTTTAATCTTTACAATATTGCATAAAGTAACAAAAAATGGAGACATGAATTGTACTGAATTCAGTTGAGCTGTTGATTAGTGTTATAGGTAGTTATTATTATCTAGCGCTTTGAAGCTTACTAGACATGTGCAGTAACGTGTGAAGTTGAAATAATACGAATTAATGCAATTTCTAATTTTTACAATAATGTATATGGTAACTAAAATGGAAAAATGAATTGTAAACTATATAGATCTAGCGCTTTGAAGTTTGTTAGACCTGTGCAGTACCGTGTGCAGTTAAAATAATACGAATTATAGCAATCTTTAATCTTTACAATATTGCATAAAGTAACAAAAAATGTAGAGATGAATTGTACTGAATTCAGTTGAGCTGTTGATTAGTTTTATAGGTAGTTCTTATTATCTAGCGCTTTGAAGCTTACTAGACATGTGCAGTAACGTGTGAAGTTGAAATAATACGAATTAATGCAATTTATAATTTTTACAATAATGTATATGGTAACTAAAATGGAAAAATGTATTGTAGACTATATAGATCTAGCGCTTTGAAGTTTGTTAGACATGTGCAGTACCGTGTGCAGTTAAAATAATACGAATTATAGCAATTTTTAATCTTTACAATATTGCATAAAGTAACAAAAAATGGAGACATGAATTGTACTGAATTCAGTTGAGCTGTTGATTAGTGTTATAGGTAGTTCTTATTATCTAGCGCTTTGAAGCTTACTAGACATGTGCAGTAACGTGTGAAGTTGTAATAATACGAATTAATGCAATTTCTAATTTTTACAATAATGTATATGGTAACTAAAATGGAAAAATGAATTGTAAACTATATAGATCTAGCGCTTTGAAGTTTGTTAGACATGTGCAGTACCGTGTGCAGTTAAAATAATACGAATTATAGCAATTTTTAATCTTTACAATATTGCATAAAGTAAAAAAAAATGGAGACATGAATTGTACTGAATTCAGTTGAGCTGTTGATTAGTGTTATAGGTAGTTATTATTATCTAGCGCTTTGAAGCTTACTAGACATGTGCAGTAACGTGTGAAGTTGAAATAATACGAATTAATGCAATTTATAATTTTTACAATAATGTATATGGTAACTAAAATGGAAAAATGAATTGTAGACTATATAGATCTAGCGCTTTGAAGTTTGTTAGACATGTGCAGTACCGTGTGCAGTTAAAATAATACGAATTATAGCAATTTTTAATCTTTACAATATGGCATAAAGTAACAAAAAATGGAGACATGAATTGTACTGAATTCAGTTGAGCTGTTGATTAGTGTTATAGGCAGTTATTATTATCTAGCGCTTTGAAGCTTACTAGACATGTGCAGTAACGTGTGAAGTTGAAATAATACGAATTAATGCAGTTTCTAATTTTTACAATAATGTATATGGTAACAAAATGGAAAAATGAATTGTAGACTATATAGATCTAGCGCTTTGAAGTTTGTTAGACATGTGCAGTACCGTGTGCAGTTAAAATAATACGAATTATAGCAATTTTTAATCTTTACAATATTGCATAAAGTAACAAAAAATGGAGACATGAATTGTACTGAATTCAGTTGAGCGGTTGATTAGTATTGAAGGTAGTTATTATTATCTAGCGCTTTGAAGCCTACTAGACATGTGCGGTAACGTGTGAAGTTGAAATAATATGAATTAATGCAATTTCTAATCTTTACAATAATATATATGGTAACTAAAATGGAAAAATGAATTGTAAACTATATAGATCTAGCGCTTTGAAGTTTGTTAGACCTGTGCAGTACCGTGTGCAGTTAAAATAATACGAATTATAGCAATTTTTAATCTTTACAATATTGCATAAAGTAACAAAAAATGGAGACATGAATTGTACTGAATTCAGTTGAGCTGTTGATTAGTGTTATAGGCAGTTATTATTATCTAGCGCTTTGAAGCTTACTAGACATGTGCAGTAACGTGTGAAGTTGAAATAATACGAATTAATGCAGTTTCTAATTTTTACAATAATGTATATGGTAACAAAATGGAAAAATGAATTGTAGACTATATAGATCTAGCGCTTTGAAGTTTGTTAGACATGTGCAGTACCGTGTGCAGTTAAAATAATACGAATTATAGCAATTTTTAATCTTTACAATATTGCATAAAGTAACAAAAAATGGAGACATGAATTGTACTGAATTCAGTTGAGCGGTTGATTAGTGTTATAGGTAGTTATTATTATCTAGCGCTTTCAAGCTTACTAGACATGTGCAGTAACGTGTGAAGTTGAAATAATACGAATTAATGCAATTTCTAATTTTTACAATAATGTATATGGTAACTAAAATGGAAAAATGAATTGGAAACTATATAGATCTAGCGCTTTGAAGTTTATTAGACATGTACATTACAGTGTGCAGTTAAAATAATACGAATTATAGCAATTTTTAATCTTTACAATATTGCATAAAGTAACAAAAAATGGAGACATGAATTGTACTGAATTCAGTTGAGCTGTTGATTAGTGTTATAGGTAGTTATTATTATCTAGCGCTTTGAAGCTTACTAGACATGTGCAGTAAGGTGTGAAGTTGAAATAATACGAATTAATGCAATTTCTAATTTTGACAATAATGTATATGGTAACTGAAATGGAAAAATGAATTGGAAACTATATAGATCTAGCGCTTTGAAGTTTATTAGACATGTACATTACAGTGTGCAGTTAAAATAATACGAATTATAGCAATTTTTAATCTTTACAATATTGCATAAAGTAACAAAAAATGGAGACATGAATTGTACTGAATTCAGTTGAGCTGTTGATTAGTGTTATAGGTAGTTATTATTATCTAGCGCTTTGAAGCTTACTAGACATGTGCAGTAACGTGTGAAGTTGAAATAATACGAATTAATGCAATTTCTAATTTTTACAATAATGTATATGGTAACTAAAATGGAAAAATGAATTGTAAACTATATAGATCTAGCGCTTTGAAGTTTGTTAGACCTGTGCAGTACCGTGTGCAGTTAAAATAATACGAATTATAGCAATTTTTAATCTTTACAATATTGCATAAAGTAACAAAAAATGGAGACATGAATTGTACTGAATTCAGTTGAGCTGTTGATTAGTGTTATAGGCAGTTATTATTATCTAGCGCTTTGAAGCTTACTAGACATGTGCAGTAACGTGTGAAGTTGAAATAATACGAATTAATGCAGTTTCTAATTTTTACAATAATGTATATGGTAACAAAATGGAAAAATGAATTGTAGACTATATAGATCTAGCGCTTTGAAGTTTGTTAGACATGTGCAGTACCGTGTGCAGTTAAAATAATACGAATTATAGCAATTTTTAATCTTTACAATATTGCATAAAGTAACAAAAAATGGAGACATGAATTGTACTGAATTCAGTTGAGCGGTTGATTAGTATTGAAGGTAGTTATTATTATCTAGCGCTTTGAAGCCTACTAGACATGTGCGGTAACGTGTGAAGTTGAAATAATATGAATTAATGCAATTTCTAATCTTTACAATAATATATATGGTAACTAAAATGGAAAAATGAATTGTAAACTATATAGATCTAGCGCTTTGAAGTTTGTTAGACCTGTGCAGTACCATGTGCAGTTAAAATAATACGAATTATAGCAATTTTTAATCTTTACAATATTGCATAAAGTAACAAAAAATGTAGAGATGAATTGTACTGAATTCAGTTGAGCTGTTGATTAGTTTTATAGGTAGTTCTTATTATCTAGCGCTTTGAAGTTTACTAGACATGTGCAGTAACGTGTGAAGTTGTAATAATACGAATTAATGCAATTTATAATTTTTACAATAATGTATATAGTAACTAAAATGGAAAAATGAATTGTAGACTATATAGATCTAGCGCTTTGAAGTTTGTTAGACATGTGCAGTACCGTGTGCAGTTAAAATAATACGAATTATAGCAATTTTTAATCTTTACAATATTGCATAAAGTAAAAAAAAAATGGAGACATGAATTGTACTGAATTCAGTTGAGCTGTTGATTAGTGTTATAGGTAGTTATTATTATCTAGCGCTTTGAAGCTTACTAGACATGTGCAGTAACGTGTGAAGTTGAAATAATACGAATTAATACAATTTCTAATTTTTACAATAATGTATATGGTAACTAAAATGGAAAAATGAATTGGAAACTATATAGATCTAGCGCTTTGAAGTTTATTAGACATGTACATTACAGTGTGCAGTTAAAATAATACGAATTATAGCAATTTTTAATCTTTACAATATTGCATAAAGTAACAAAAAATGGAGACATGAATTATACTGAATTCAGTTGAGCTGTTGATTAGTGTTATAGGTAGTTATTATTATCTAGCGCTTTGAAGCTTACTAGACATGTGCAGTAAGGTGTGAAGTTGAAATAATACGAATTAATGCAATTTCTAATTTTGACAATAATGTATATGGTAACTGAAATGGAAAAATGAATTGGAAACTATATAGATCTAGCGCTTTGAAGTTTATTAGACATGTACATTACAGTGTGCAGTTAAAATAATACGAATTATAGCAATTTTTAATCTTTACAATATTGCATAAAGTAACAAAAAATGGAGACATGAATTGTACTGAATTCAGTTGAGCTGTTGATTAGTGTTATAGGTAGTTATTATTATCTAGCGCTTTGAAGCTTACTAGACATGTGCAGTAACGTGTGAAGTTGAAATAATACGAATTAATGCAATTTCTAATTTTTACAATAATGTATATGGTAACTAAAATGGAAAAATGAATTGTAAACTATATAGATCTAGCGCTTTGAAGTTTGTTAGACCTGTGCAGTACCGTGTGCAGTTAAAATAATACGAATTATAGCAATCTTTAATCTTTACAATATTGCATAAAGTAACAAAAAATGTAGAGATGAATTGTACTGAATTCAGTTGAGCTGTTGATTAGTTTTATAGGTAGTTCTTATTATCTAGCGCTTTGAAGCTTACTAGACATGTGCAGTAACGTGTGAAGTTGAAATAATACGAATTAATGCAATTTATAATTTTTACAATAATGTATATGGTAACTAAAATGGAAAAATGTATTGTAGACTATATAGATCTAGCGCTTTGAAGTTTGTTAGACATGTGCAGTACCGTGTGCAGTTAAAATAATACGAATTATAGCAATTTTTAATCTTTACAATATTGCATAAAGTAACAAAAAATGGAGACATGAATTGTACTGAATTCAGTTGAGCTGTTGATTAGTGTTATAGGTAGTTATTATTATCTAGGGCTTTGAAGCTTACTAGACATGTGCAGTAACGTGTGAAGTTGAAATAATATGAATTAATGCAATTTCTAATTTTGACAATAATGTATATGGTAACTAAAATGGAAAAATGAATTGTAAACTATATAGATCTAGCGCTTTGAAGTTTATTAGACATGTACAGTACCGTGTGCAGTTAAAATAATACGAATTATATCAATTTTTAATCTACGATAAATTCATAAGGAAATTGTCTATATATATAATTTTAAAATGATATACACATTTTATTAGACATATAAATTATCTTAGTATTAACCTTCAAATACATTATTACCATGGCCTTTGTAAACTCTCTCTCTGTTTCACCTTAAAAAATAACAAATATACTAACACTACAAATATTTTTCACCTCCTAAAAAGCTCTCTTAATAATACTTGCTTTACACTATACAAAGATTATGTAAAACATAAAAAAGAAGAATGTAATATCAATGAGAGGATCAGGTTCTATATAAGGTGCAGACGAATGAACGTTCTTCCATCACACATTCACCATTATCTACAAAATATGAGATACGAGTACATTGTTTTAGAGAATAACAGAAATAAAAATCAGTTGCACAATAATGAAATGCAATACAAAAAGAACATTTTTAAAATTGAATTAGATGATTTATTTTACAAACAAAATCAAAACAAAACCAAACCAAAAGATATCTCTAAAAAATTAAAAAATTACCATAATAACTTATTTGAATCATTCAAAGAATTTTATTGTAATAAAATTACCTTCTGTAAAAAAACTATTACAATTAAATACGATAAGAAACTTAATAATTATTTGACCCAAAATTCAAAAACCTGTCAATATAATTATAATAAAATTAACAACTGCAACAAAATTATACCAAAAGACAATAATATTGTAAATCTTACCGACAAAATAATTCCAATTGAAGTTTCAAATA